>OY757911.1:128129413-128226913 GCA_963585895.1 Sepioteuthis lessoniana
ACTATCTAGCTGTTTATAATCCTCTGTTTCATCACTTAGGGAAGATGAGTAAGAATGGGAAGAATTACCCTGAACATATGATATTGAAGCTATTGGTGGGGATATCTTCATACTTTTTTGTTGGCTTTTTTTGTCAGAGAACAAGTGCAGATGATATGCTTAGTCTGGCAATTTTCTTTGGTGCATTTGACATTAATACTGTCACAACTTAAAATGGGCAGGTTGCATGAACATGATAATATATCAAACAATGTATCCAACTTTTCCTTCCAGAATTTTGTTTGGGCAGCAGGTAGATGTTTTGTATTTATTTGCTTTGCCTTCTGAAAGCATAGAATTTTCACCTTGTTGACAACACTAATTCCCTTTAACAAAGGCAAACGAGGGTTGACAGCCTTCCAAATATCTATCACATCCTTTGCTATTAATTTAGCAATACCAAAACAAGAAAGGTGGGGATAAGTGTTCATTAAAAAATAGCTGTATTGAATTATTTGTCAACAAGTTGATGGCTCAGTTTTATCCAATGGTGATGATAAACCTGAAAATTTAATTGCACCTTTACTTCGAGTGGAAACTCAAGTGTTTTTTCCAGCCATTTTTTAAATTAAAATATCTGTAAAAAGAATATATATATATATATATATATATATATATATATATAGTGTCAGAAAATACACGAAGATGTTTTTAAAAAATTGTAAATAAATTTCAAAATTCATTTAAAAAAGTAATAATGTTTACTTACCAAACAACAGAGTTTAGTTCCAAAATTAACTCCTAAACCAACTTTTCACTTAAAAAAACACTAAATATTAAAATATAAATAAATTACAATAATCATAAAAGGTTTAAATATTTTGATAGTATGTCTACTTTGCAAAATATATATATTTGCGTTAATTATAAGGGTAAAAAACATAAACAAACCAAAGTACTAGGGAGAGATATTTACCACCGGTGAAAGCCGAAAAAATATCCAGTAAATAAAACGAGGTTTAGTAAGTCGTTATTTGTATTTTAAACTATATATTTTAATGTATTTTATTTTAGTTTTTGGTCATTTAATTTAACATAATATGAAAATGGATAATAAACTTAAAAATATCAATTATTTAATAAATTTTATTATTTAATTTTCCTTTAGTCTCAGTTTTAATCTTATGGATACAGGTTTCCAGCGTCACCGATATCACGACTAAAATCACAAAATATTAAGTCTTTAAAAGCGATTTCGCAAAAAAATATGAAATTTTGGAAAAAAATATTTCGTGGGGTAATTTCTGATGTTATTTTGCAACTTTCACCACATTATTCTTTTTACAGTTCCAAAATCGACCTACCCTAATATACACATATATATATATATATATATACACACACACATATATACTCACACATACACACACACATATATATATACACACACACATTCATGCATATATATATATATACACACAAACACATATATATATATATATACACATACACACATATATATATACACATATATATATATACACACATATATATATATATACACACATATATATATATACACACATATATATATATATACATACACACATATATATATACATACACACATAGATATACACATATATATATATACATATATATATATTTGTGTATAAGATCTTTTTTCCAGATTTTTCTGTCCATATTTCATAGTCCAAAGTTAAGGATGCATGTTATACTTCTATGGGTTAAAAAGAACTAACAGCATACTTATGCTAAACTGAACTGAGTAAACTGAATAGCTTGAAATAGAAATGTTTTTGACAATTAAACCGTACTTACATTTAAACTGCGTGCTTAACTGAATTATTTGCAATAGAACTGTTTTTCAACATTGAAACTGTATTTACACTTAACTGAATTGTTACATATAACTGCTAGAATAGTTTGAAATGGAAATGTTTTTGACAATTAAACTGTGTACTTATGCTAAACTGAATTGTTTTAAATAGAACAGATTATTTACATAAAAATGGATTTGGCGATAAATAACCTACAAAGGTTGATATGCCATAAAACCCAAACCAAACTTAATTAATGGAGTATACACACACTGATATATACAAAAGTTTGATGTACATCCAAATAATTATTGTTGTAGGAAATGGATGTAAGTAGCTTTTTGTTGATGAATGAGGTTGTTTGTATTGATCTTTGCTCTAATGACTTTGAAAAAGGCATTAATCTAACTCTTCTTGGTTGAGCTTCAGGGAACTAGTAAGACACTTTAGGCTATTTGGTCTTGATGTAGCTTTTGTTTTGATATGGCAACCGATTTAGAAAACCATCTGTAACTCCACTTAAACAAAAAAACTTACCATCTGTTACATCCTGCCAGTCGGAGAGAAGTTAGCAAAATACATGCATACAAAATGTGCACATATTGTGAGAAAGTTTTCTAATAAATCACAGACAAGTTCTGTTTGAAAAAGTTTTTTATGGATATCCTTCTGTCTTCTTATTTGTATGGGTTTAAGGCTGGTGGCCATACAGCTGCTGTTTTGTGGGATGTTGCTTCCAGGATTTGTTTAACATAGCTCATAGCATTCTTGCGCAATTCCTGTGTAGCTTTTTCTCTATATGCTTAGTCAGCATCCATGTTGACACAACTGCTGCTTGGAAGAAATTGCATTTAATTTTATCGGATAGGTCTGACTTCCATATGATCGATAACCTAACTATAGCAGTCTATGCTTTTGCTAGTTGCATACTGATGTCATTTTCAGTAGATGAGATGCTGCTTCTAAGGTATGTGAACTTGTCCACTAATTACAGAGAATCACCTTTCAGAGTGGAGATATCTCCTTTTTGATTAAATATATATATATATATATATATATATATATATATAATTAAGATTAACATCTGTTGCTGAAAGTGTTTTTGATGAGTAGAATACATTGTTCTGTGCAGAAAAATCCAGAGCAATTTCATAATATTTTCAACTATAAACTGCAATAAAACTGGATAAAACTGGATAAAACTAATTTAGCAATGAAAAATTATGAAGAGCAACAAATACTTTAACCAAAGCAGATCAAGTTCAAGACGTCATTGTTTAAAAGCCTTGCAATACTTTTATTATTCCAAGAGAAAAAAATTATACATACTGCAAATACTCGGATGTTTATAAAGCATCAAAAGAAACATATTCAAAAATCAGAGTTGAGGACAAAGTGCAGAGATGAAAATAAATTCTTATTGTGCAATCCCCTCATAGACTAATTTGCTTAATTCCTACTTTCAAAATTACTACTGGTAAAGAATTTATTTTTTTGAAAAGGATTACTAAGGGCAAGTGCAACTTCAGACTTAATATGCATTTGAAGATTATGTCAATAAGCATGTGAAATCTAGAGTAAGAAATGAAAATATTACTAATCCAGTAAACTTTTATATCACACACACACACACACACACAAATATATATATTTAATTCATGGAATTTAGTCCGCGACCCCTGGGTTTCATGGAGTTTTTTGCAAAAAACTCCATGAAACCCAGGGGTCACAGTCTAAATTCCATGAACTGAATATATATATCTAATATATAATCATTTATTATTATTATTATTATTATTATATAATAACTCTCTCCTAGATATTGAGCACTCTCTATATTATATTGCACTTGGTTTCGACACAAACCCACAAAGTGATTAAGTGACAACCAATACAGTTATAATATAATATTATATATATATATATAGATAAAACAAAATAGGAATAATATTTTCTTCCAATTACTCACTTTTTAATTGTTCCCAACTTGTTTCAACTTTGGATCATCATCAGGAGGGATATGTGGCAAAAGAAACCGACACAGTAACACATCTGTGATATTATATCAGGGCTGTTTTTTAATATTCAAATGTTTTTAAACTATCTAAATCATAACCTGAGTACCATAATTTCATAATATTCAAGGAAACCAATGAAAAACATTCTGGGAGAGAAAGCATACACGAGTCAAATGTTTCAATCCTACTCTAACTATTACATTAAATATTTGACATAGGCATCAGTGTATTTATTTATGTGGGACATATATATGTGTGTGTGTGTGTGTGTGTGTGTGAAGTTCTGATTGTAAATGTATAAATGTGTATGTATACTTCTACAATTAGTGTACATTTGTATATACAAGAGCTCCTGAGGGTGCGTTTCTGTAAGGTGTGCATGTATTTATGAGCAAATACATATATACATTTACACCGGATCATTGGCCTAGTGGGTAGAGTGTTTGCAAATGATCCAGGAGACCCGGGTTCCATCCCAGGTCACGTCATACCAAAGACTTTAAAAATGATACTTGATACCTCCTTGCTTAACACTCAGCGATATAAGGTACATATCAAGGGTAAAGTGGAGCAATCCAGAAAAAGGAGTAGCGCCCTCCCCTACACCGAGGTGTAGTAGATATTGAAAAGGGAATCTTTGGGTCGCCCTCGATTATGGTCGCCAACTCTACTTTACTTTACATATTACCTTGTAAATGTGGAAATGAGATGATTTGGTTTACACACACACACACACATTCATTGTCAACTTCCAGTTTTCATTTAATGTACTGAACAAAATTCTAGGAACAATGGTCATTGAAAAGAATATATTGATTTTCATTTACTCATATCTATGCACACATCTTGCTATACATATAAATATTAATACACTCATAAATAATGTTATATATGTGTGTTTCATCTTATATAAATCATAAGAACTATCATGATATATATATATATATATATATATATATATATATATGCACACACATAAGTTTCAGTATGCATACAGATACATGTAGGTTTGTATGTTCAAGTGTAAATAGATAACATTTAATTTACAAAAATAGGCATAATACATTTATAGATATATTGCATGTATATATATATATATATATTTATGAATGTTAATGTGTTATACAGTCTATATATATATATATATATATATGTGTGTGTGTGTGTGTGTGTGTGTGTGTGTGTGTGCATATGTTGCAGCATAAATATATATATATATATAATTGGCCCGGTGGGTAGAGTGTTCGCGTCATACCAAAGACTTTAAAAATGGTACTTGATACCTCCTAGCTTATTACTTAGCAATATAAGGTACGTATTGAGGGTAAAGTGGAGCAATCCAGGGAAAGGAGTAGCGCCCTCCCTTACACCTCGGTGTAGTAGCTATTGAAAAGGGAGCCTTCTGGTCACCCTCGACTACGGTCGCCAACTTTACTACTTTTATATATATATATATATATATATATATATGAAGTGTTAAAGGTTAAGGTGGCGATGATGATGGCATTCACCATAAGTTATTAATATTATGAAAAAAAAACCTGAAATAAACTTGTACATTCAGCCTTGTTCTATCTCATTCCAAGAAGTTGTTACCATGATAATCAATTATGATTATTATTTATTATTTCATTGATAATTCTCTTGCCTCGATTAAAGATTTTATTGAAAAATCATCCATATAAAAATTTGAATTTGTTTCTTGATTATAATCAATTTGGCGTGTCTTCCTTCTTAAAAAAACAAAAACCGACAAAATCAAACAATGTATACTTTATTTTCTGTATTAATGTAAATTTTGCATGTATATTTTTGATGTGTATTTATGATGCATGATATGAATGTGAATATATATGCATGAACACTCAAACTAACACATACATATGATGTATGATCAAAAACTCAAGACTCAATCTTAATTTTTTTTTTATCTTAAATTCTAAAATTTTCAATGAAGATATGTACATAGATGAGCAATTTAATATTCATAATAAAAGTATATTTAAATATCTAGAGGTATCAGTACCAGTTCTCAATTTCTTTTACCGACAAGACAGGATTGTGAAAGAGAAGAACTCTCCATAATCACTGGTCCAAGTTTCATATGCATCCATATTTATTTTTCCAGTACTGAAAATTCATCTCAACAGTTTTTAGGATGTTAAAAGAAATAACAATGGCACAACTTCATACCATTCCAAAAAAGAATTTCAAAGGTTCTTTGGTCAATGGAAAACTTGAATAAGAATGTTGAATGCCAAGAGAATAATTTTGTTTTATTCCTTTTTCATTTTTATTTTGCTAAATACTACTTCAGTCTTGATACTTTTTGAACTCATCTCATATACAAAATGTTTCATTAAATATGACTGACAAGAATAGTTGATTCAGTTTTTTATTTAGGTTTTACTGCCAGCAGGTAAAATGCTGTCAATATAGATGAAGACTAAATAAAATCTATCAGAGTTTTTTGGTTCTTGGTCCAGTATTTTCAAACAATATTTATCAGTATCAAGAATCCCATGTTGTAAATTTTAAAATTTTTCAATTAATGTTTCCATTACATCATAATAATATCATATATAAACAGCTTAAAAGGTTGGACATCTTTGAACTACAAGTACAAATAACCTTTTGACAATTTTACATTGTCTTTCACTGTAGTCGTGGTATCTTACTTGTTGATAAAATATTTTAAAAACAGAGTAAACAATTCTTATCTGTCATATTGAGACATATCAAAAAAGAGCATTTGCTGTCTACATACATACATACATACATATAGATAGATTGATAGATGTGCTATTGAAAGGTTCTTTGGCCAGCCAAAAGAATAGGCTTTTTAAAAATTTTAATAGAATCTTTTTGTGAAAGGCTTAAAGAAACTTGAGAGATGATGTATCAAGTGTGTTGAACTTCAGGATGTGGAATATAATGTCAGTTTCAGTTCTCTAGGTCATAATCTCTTTCTTTGTATGTCCTGTTGGCAGAGCATAGGATATACTGATTATGTCCCTTGCAAAGTGGTAAGACACCCTAAAAAAGGAGGTGTCCTGCATATGATACTAAACTGCATCTGATAGTGAGGCTCCAGTTCTGGAAATTTGAGTTGTGTGGAATATCGTTTCATTGCCATCACTTGTAGGTCCACTCTGACCTGGAGTGGTACTACCTGTTAGGACCCTATGGATCAAATAGATCTATTAGTAAATTATCAATATTCAATAAGATCCAGAAGAAAGAAACCACTAGGCAAAAGTGTAAATATACATGTACAATGAATGCAGTTCCCTAATCTCCTGGCCTAAAATAACCCAGATAGTTTGACATGCCATTAAAATCAATCAATCAAAACCCTTCTTGGTTAGGCCAAAAGCTTTTCAGCACCCTGTCATATATATAGATATATAAATGCACATATGATTACACACCTTCCATATATGTTTGTGCATCCCTGAGGAAGTCAGTTTCGCTCAAACATATTGGTTTATTTACACTTGATCATGAATACATAAAGCAAGAAAGTTAAATCTACTTGTATAGGAATCAAAGAAAGCAAATTCAGCTCTTGAGACTTGTAAATCAAATTAATTCAAAGGAAACTGAAAGATAGTGGCTATTATTTGAATTATAGGTTTTTTTTCAATATTACCATAACAGAAAAAGATTATCAATGTGACCGAGAGTGGGTTTAAATAGAAATTTTGATTATAGGACTTGGTTTGTAATTTTTGATAAAATATAGGTGATATTTATAATTAAAAACTTACATACCCAGTGATATCAATTTATTTAATAAATACATCAAAACTTTCATTTTCTTTAATAATTACATTTACTCACAGAAAACATGAAAAGATGCCAAATAAACAAATGCAAAAATTTCTATTTTTATTTTATGACCATAAATCAATAGCAGCATCATTAAGATGTGTTGGCAGTATGGAGTCTCTTGACTCTTTCTTACCATCTGTCTCTATTAACCATCACTTTTAGTAAGTTGTCACTTATGAATTTACCCTTGTTTCTCTAGCAGTGTCCATACAGCTGCTGAATTGTACGATGCTGCTTCCAGGATTTATTTAAAACAGTACGCAACATCTTTGTGTAATTCCCATATAACTCTTTTTTCAATTTTTTTTGTTAGAATCCAGTTGGTGCAACTTAACAATTCTTCTGATATGACTATAACTTGGAAGAATTATCATTTCGATTTAACAGAGAGATCAAATTTCCATGTGGTTGATAACCTGTCAATGGTAGTCCATGCTTTATCTATGTGTATGTTGACATCATTTTCAGTAGATGAGATATTGCTACTGAAGTATATGAACTAATTTCAGGAGATGGCATCATCTTGATTAGAGAATATAATTTTAAGGTGTCTTCAGTAGTATAACGGATAGTGAGCCAGGCTACTAAATGAGTTTGGTTTTCACTGGGTGCTTCATACTAGCTACTAAATTTAATAAATGACTAGCAAATGACTTTGTAACTCTTATACTATAATTCAGCATATTACTTTTTTTTTTGTCCGTAAGTTTCTTATCACATAAATGAAAGAAAGCTACAGCTATGGCACCTAAATTTTCTGTTCTTTCCAATGGAATCCTGAAGCATGTTTTAACATAAGTTTTTGAAAATACAAATTTCTTAGCCAGGGTTTCTAATTTACAATGTAAATATAATGCTAAATTAGTCCCTCATTTTGTGTCCATAAGGTTTGCTAAACTGAATCTTTATCATCTTTTTGGTTACTTGTATTAAGTTAAGATTTAAATGAAAATGTCCTTGCCAAAAACCAAAGTCATGTCTTTATTCCAATGACTTTTTCTGATTATTGGAAAATCAAGAATGAAAAAAAAATGCATTGTGTTTACATTATAAGCAATAAAAAGAGGAACCTAAGAGTTATCAATGCAGGAAATGGAATCAATGACTGCAGTTCAAATTCTAAACGAGGTTCCTTTTGCACTAATGCCCTTGGAAAAGACATGAATTGATCTCTTCTTCCCTCAGTTATGAATAAATAGTAGGACAGACCTGGCTCTTTAGGAACCAGTCTAGGAGAAGGAAAACTCTGAATTCAAACCTGCAGTAAATCAACTTCAAAATTGACCTTGTGTTGCATCCTGCCAGTGATAGAGGGGTTGGGTAAATTTATTCCTTATAAGCAATAGCCAAGAGAGAATGATCAATGATAATGACTCAAACTTTATTAACTTAAATGTCCTCATAAAAACAGACAGACAAGAAATATTTCAGTCAGTCATAGAAGGATGTGTTTGTAGATATATGTCTTTGCCTTTAATGTTTGTTTCATGCAGATGTTTGTATACATTGCCCTTTTGATTTTCAATTATTTTTTGCAGGAAAATAGAATCTGATTTTGGAAAGAAAAGATGAAGAGAAAAAGATGGAACTGGTCATTATTCTATCAATGGTAAAATTTATAGTTAACAGGAATAGAAGATAATTTACATGCACTAAATTCAAACACTTTATAATGTGTGAGCTTCATCTTTGTCAAATAAAATTTTTTTCACACAAACCAAAGTTGGCATATTATTTTAGCTTTATTTCATTGTTTTTTTTCTTTTTCCTTTTTTCAATATTTTCAGCAGGATCTTTAAAGAAATGGCTGCTTTTTTTTCTCTTGTCCAATGTATGTTTCGCCACCCATGACCAAAACCAGCCAAATATACCTGCAACATAGGCAGTCATCCTGGACACCAAGTCTTAGTATACACCTCCCATGTGTCTGAAACAGAATATTTTATATGTGAAGTGAAATATGAATTAATTAAACATAATAAAAACCATCAAAATAAGAAAATTCTCTGATATGAAGTCAGAGTGCTCACAATCACTGGGTCCTGAAGAGAAGGTAAATGGAATGTAGTGAGGCCAAAAAGGAATTACTTGCTTTCTGTTTTATGAAATTGATAGCCAGTTTAACAAACCATCTCTCTCTCCTCTTCTTCTTCTTCTTCCTCATACTGTCACATAGGCACACAAAGGCATAGAGGCAAGACGAAGTGATTAGTAGATTCTTTCTTTGATTTAGTAAAAAGATAAATGTCAATGCAAGAAACAGTCTCAGTCATATTTGTTTTTAGTCTTCAACTACTGAAGTCTATTTTTCTGCTAAAAAACAAAAGAAAGAAGAAAATAGATCAAGTCCTTGTAGTTTCTTTTCCTTTCACTATTTTATGTGGGAGTATTAAGTGTGTTAAGACAGATCTCATTATGATTCATTTTCATAGAGGTCAATAAATAGAATGGCTTGTAGTCATAGAGATCCTTTTAACAGGTCTGACATCCATGCAAATGGGGTTCACAACTGTGAAGCCTAAATTACTGATGAATAACAATTCCAGAGAAAATATTTACTTAGGAATTTGTTAGTGATGTATAGTAATTAGTTAATTCGCAACTATACATATTATTAGAATGCTACTTATAGTTATTGAATTATTGTTGTATACTCATTTGCCGTATCATAACGACTCAATAATAATAAAGACAGACGCACACAGAAAGATAGACGCAGGAACAATTAAGATGCAGGAAGGAAGACGCATGAAGACTTCTTTAACAACATATTTACCTCTCAGTTTATTGCAAGGGTTCGAAAGGGTTGTTCAAGGGTTAGCAAGTGAGAGGGTGCTGGAGACCGAACATAAACTTCATATTTTGACCCCACTGTTATGACCGTCACGTTGTTTCTTTCTTGTTCTCCTCATGTTGGGATCTACTCCATCGGGGCTTTCCGAGGGCCCCCTCGGTCGGGTGTGGCCTTTCCTACCACATCTGGTCTTTAGCTGTCTGGAATTCTACTGGCAACTGCTTTGGCACCTCGAACTCAACTGAGTTAAATAATAATTCAACACCCACACGATCGCCTACTGAATCTTTGAAATCGGATGTTTAATCGTCATCAAGCGGAAATAACTGTCATGCAGTTCAGAGGTTACTCTCTTCCGGTGCATCACTGTAGTGGCACAATGGGACCTTCACCTTGTCCCATATCATAAGCCTTAATCCGCCCACGCAATCTCTTTCGATTAGTGGCCATTGGAATGTGTCACTTCCTTCCGGTGTATCACCTTGGAATAGCATTTTTGGGCCGGGTCGAAGGGTCAAAACATAACATTATTTCCATAAAATCAAATGTACAAAAAAAGAAGAAAAAATATGAATTATTATTACTGGTTATGTAGTCTTAAGAACTGTTTAAACATTTTTATTTTATTTTATAAATTGAATCCTATATAATTTCAAAAATTTTTGAAATATCTTCAGTGAATCAAACAAACAATAACTTTTGGAAAATACATTCGACAAAATAATCTCATACTCTTTTTTTGTACTGAAATGATATATATCAGAAACTGAAAAAGATTTTAATCAAAGAATTTCTGCAAGTCTTCAATTTAACAATTTCAAAAGTTATAAAACCATAGTTCAGAGGTCAGTCAAGGAAATTTATTGATCATAAGAATAAGAATTAGCCCAGGTGGATTTTAGAAGAATGAATTCAGTACATTGTTAAAAGTGAGAATTAACAAAAATAGATTCAGAAGGAGTAAACTGGAAAAATATTATTTTGACCAAAAAGAAAAAAAAATATTTTGAATCGTTATTCATATTCATTATTCTCATGAATCAGAAATGTCAAACAGGATTATTTTGTCTATTAAGTTAAGATAAGCAGAAAATCTGCTAAGAAGATTAACCTGGAGGTCAGCTGTTGTCTATCATCACCAGAGAAAAAAAATTTGGAAACAGCAATTTTTCTTTTTTAATTTAAGTATGGAAACTTTTAATTCAATTTTCTTACCGTTATGAATGAACAATTACTGATTACATGTCACATAAACAAAATTGTAATAATTCCAAATTTGGGAAGGAATGCCCCTTTGGGTAAAAGTAAAAGCAAAGTGAATGTGAAGGGGTGACAAATAGTGGAAGACGGAATTGATGGTTGGAAACCAAATCAGAAGTTTGATATTTTTGGGCTTTGCCCATCACTCACTCCCATAGGAAATATACATAAAATACAAGGTTTTTTTTTTCCCTTAAAGAAACCTGTAAAGAGAACTCTGAACTCTGGCTTTGCATCAGACTGCCCAGAGTGGAGAGGCAGAGACAAGCAATATTACATGTTTCTTGGACATGATGTAGTTTTACCAATATACAATGCTGTGAGAAAGGTGAGGTAGGATTGAGTAAATGTCATGCCAAGAGATGTCCTTATACCAGACTCATGAAGATAAGAGAAGTGAAAAGAAATTGAGATAATATGACTCTTTAGAAACCAGTGTGGAGAGTATGAGAGATGTCCTTATGCCTGGCTTGTAGAGATAAAAAAGCAAATGGAAATTGAAATAATATAATACCTCAAGGGGCCTTTTACCTGACTGCCTTGGGAATAGAAAATGAGAAATGAATTAAGAGAACACGACAAGAAAAGAAAGAAGAGTCCCACGGAGAGAATGAAAATTGAATTCCCGGAAATCTGAGAACTGACCTTTTACCAGACTGCCATAGATATAGAAAAAGTGAAGTGAATTAAAACAACACAACAATTGGAGAAAGACAGAGAATGCCAGAAACAATGCATCAGTAGCAAAAAGTAACTTTTTAACTTTCTTAATTGCAGTCTAATTTTTTTACTCACCAACTGGCAAATCCAATTAGCAATTGATCTGTTGTCTAGATCTAAAAATACACAACGTGGGCAGATAATGAATTGATTGTGTCATGCAAAGATATATCTAACCAGCGGAACGATAGGTGGATGGCAAGCAGAATGTTAATTTTCCAAAATTTTAAACGTTTTTCAATGAAATTAACTATTTCTCCGCATTTAATAATGGATGTTTTAATTGCCACTAAAATTTGAAACAATGGTGAAGTTTTTGTCACTTAACAGGTTTTGGGTAAATTGCTACATTAGTTAGATTTGATAGCTTAATAAAATGTGTATTTTCATATTGGAAAAGATCTATTCCAATTTCCTATTTTGCTATCATCTTTTTGCCTTTAGAATAAAATAGTAATTCAGAAGAATCTTCAGTAATCATATGATTACAAATATCTTTAAAAATCCATTAAAAAAAAACATTTTTAGTAAGCCAAGGCTTATCATAGACAGAGTCAAATTTTTTGAAAAATTCTTGCATATTGACCCTTGATCCTTGATATACACCCATGTGAGTTACAGGGCAGTGTGAATCTTGAGTCAGCCTCAGCTTGAGACTAGAAGAGAGTGGTCAGTCATGGGGAGTGCCAGCAAGTGGGTGGACACTCCACTGAGGCAGTGGCCCACAGCGGACCTCCAGTTGAGTACCCACTGGCTGAGAAGCAGAAGTGCTAAGTGTGGCCTTGAAGATAACACAGTGTGGTCTGATCAAGAGAAGAAGAAATTATAGGTCAATATGGTAGTTTGTCTTTATCTCTGTCTGTTTCTCTCACACCTGCAGAAGTTTTGACCCCCATTTCAATAAATAAAGTGTGAGAGTTATATTTTTGTAGACAAAGTGTTATGATCATTCTTCCTTCCCCATGTCAATTCATCATTCATTATGGCTGTATAACAAAATGTTTGATTTGTCCAATTGTCATCACATATAATTGGAATTACTTGATCACTTAATTGTTTGATTATATCAATAATATATGAAACTTTTTTATATTAAAAATTCACCACAAATTTAGCAACTGGGATAATTTTAAATGAAAATTTTGGTCCACTATTTAAACATTTTAACATGATACCCAATATTGTTTAGCTAATCCCTCAGATTTTTCAAAAAAACCCAATAAATTTCCTCAATGATACTGTAGAATAGTTTTTACATACACTTCATCAACTCAAAGAATACACTCTATCTAACTTTCAGAAATTTTACAAAATTTATCACCAAGAAAATTGAAGTCATCAAATTTTTTTACTTTTAATGTTAAAGCTGATAATGTTTTCATAGTGGGTAATTTAAAATCATCCTGAAGTCTGTTATATAATGACCAAGATATAACAAAATATTCAAATTCTCTGATAAGAATAGCAATCATAATGTTTTGTTCCAATGCTTTGTGGTGACATAACATTATTCTTTTAAAAGAATCAGATTTCACATATTTCCACTCATACACATGCATTCAGTCAACAGACAAATATACACTCAGCTAATAAATTATTCAAACACATGCACACATATAGATACATTATATTGACTGATACTATTTTGTAAGAAGAATATTGATGAACTTTTGGTCACTTGCAACCATAACACAACAAAGTAAAAATTATCTTGTGGATTACAAATCTTAATGTGTATATTATAGAATACACATTTTTTTAGCCTTAAAATAATCAACAAAAACATGCATAAGAACATTCTAGAAATTTTGGATCAAAACCGCATTAGCATTGAAGTTACATTTTCATATTTTTCAAGCAATCAGCTAAAAACATAGAATAAGAACATTCTAGAAAAACAGGATCAGAAACTAATTAACAGAAAATATTTAGGCTTTAAAATAAATAAGTAAAAATACGAATCTGATTGGTCCAGAAATATCTATGCACTTAAATTTTAGGACTTGCAATAAAACTATTTTTTGATCCACTACTAAAGTATAAATAACGAAGAATTAAATCAACCAGGTCAGTTGTCGGTCATTGAATTCATTTCTTCCACAGCCAAAAAGTCATTCCGTCTACTACCCAAAAAGACTTTTCACTATAGGTCATAACCGAGCCACAATTAAGATTCAAAGGGAAGGCTTGCAAACTTTCTTTCATCAATGCGACACACTGTCACCAAAATCTTAAGAAAAAACACAGTGCGTACTTAATGAAAGCAAAGACATTCCATCATTCATATACACACACATATACCCACATATGTAAGTAAAGACAATTATTTTTTATCCAACTTACTTTGGCCAACCATGGAACCATTTATTTAATAGACATTATTAACATTTAAACACACACACACACACACACATGTAAACAATCTTATTTTCATTTAACTGGCCATAACTTTTTTCTACATAGGCCACTTGCACATTATGTTTCTCATTTATTTTTATTCCTGTTTTGTTATGAATGTTAAATTGTTTGTTTTTTAATGTTCGTTGTTGTCATATTCATTTGTTTTACGTGATTGTAAAAATTTGGTTGTATTTGTAGTGGAACTAAGCGTGAAGTAATACCCATAAAATACGGATGAAAACTCGCTCTCACTCGCTACATGCACCCACTACAATATAAATGTAGGATTATTTTAATCTGGTTTTCCTCTAGTCTACAAAAAAAACCTCATTTCTTCACATTGTTTTCATAAATTTGTGTTGTATTTGTAGACAGAGCACTGGGATTTTTATTTTTTCCTTTTTAATCCAAGTAGACTGATCCCCAAATAGAAATGTCTCCGAAGTGAAATATGCTTGCAGCAACATCTGCTATATTTGTGCAGGCTAATGTGTGAGTAGTAGTCTCTGTTGCAGTTGATACAAATTATATTTAAGTAAAACAGAAATTATTCGTGACTCAACCCAATATATGTATAGCCAATCATGAAAAATGTCAGTCAGGGTAAAAAGTTTTGATATAAAGTTTGTTATATTATGTTAGTGTTATTAAGGGTCATTTTAAAATATTATTTGGAAGAGGATAGCTTTGCAATTTATGTTGATTGATTTTTTATAACACTATTATTACAATTGATGGCAATATGCATGAAAGTATCACAGTTGTAGGACCAATGTAGATATATAAGAGCATTTTTGTTATTTGAGATGCAATCTCCTCATGGGCAAGTAAATATATAGATGTGTGTGTATGTGTGTGTGTGTGTGTTTGTGTTCACCAGTAATCTGGGAGACAGGGGTTCAATTCCAGGCTGAGTCATACCAAAGACTCAAAAAATGGCACTTGATGCCTCCTTACTTAACACAGCATTATAAGGTATGGATCAAGGGTAAGTGGAGCAATCCAGGGAAAAGAGCAGTGCCTGCCTCTACACCACAGTGTAGTAGCTATTGAAAATGGAAGCTTTCAGGTTGCTTTTGATAATGGTCAGCCAACTTTACATATATATATATATATATATAATGGTTAAAACTTAACACTCAAAGTGCTTCTGAATCATAAAATCTTTACAATGCACAAAAATATAAAGCAATATATTAATATAACGTCCAATATAAAGAATATGACAAAATATAAAGCCGTGTAAAATTTGTTATGTTTTGACCTTTTGACCTGGCCAAAAATAGCATTCAAGGTGATGCACCGGAAGGAAGTGACACATTCTAATGGCAGTTATGAGAGGAAATCGCGTGAGTGGAAATTGGCTGATGAAATGGGATGAGGTAAAAAATTCCCATGGTACACTCATAGACTGACGCACCGGAAGAGAGTGACCTGTGAACTGCATGACAGTTATTTCCGCTCAATGACGATCACACAGGCCATTCCAAAGATAACGGAAGTGACACATCCCGATCGCCAGATATCGGAAGAAATTGCGGAGGTGTGGAGGCGTGTCCATATTTCCGCATGGGAGTTTGAAGGTAATATAAGGCCGACGAATTGAACAGAGTACAGTTGAGTTCGAGTGCCAGTTGGAGAGGAGAGGTGGTAGGGAAAGCCACACCCGGCCGAAGGGGCTCTCGGGAGCCCTGATTGAATTGGGGTCCAGAGGAGAACGAGAAAGACACAACGTTACCGACCATAACTTCGGGGTCAAAATATTTCAGTTATGTTCGGTCTCCAGCTCCCTCTCACATGCAAACCTTGAGTAACCCTTTTCGAACCCTTGCAATAAAGTGAGAGGTAAATATAATTGTTAAAGAAGTCTTCCTGCGTCTTTGTCATTGCGTGTGTCTGTTATTCATTGTGTCATTATGATGCTGCATGAACATGTAGATAAGTATGTAACAAATTCACAACTGACAATAGACATGTGAATTACCATCTCACCTGATGATTGTAGATGTGAAACCCCAATACAAAAAAAAATCATCTGGCTTGGGAATTGACAGGAAGGTTTTTAATAACTAAAACAAATTTAACATTGATTCCAATATTTGCTACATCAAGACTATGTAATGATTTAAAGTTATAAGCTTTAACTTAAAAAATACTTTTAAAAATTACAAAATTTCAAGATATCTGTACGCACAGGATAGAAAAAAAAAGTTATAGTGTAATAGTTGACCAGCAAGTCTAGCAAAGAATTATCGGTGAATTTGATTCTCAGTGGGTATCACATACTTTTGGTCTTGTGCAAAACTGACAAGAAATCATCTCAAATATTAAAAACAAAACTTTCACTGGATTTTAAAGAAAAAACATCTTGATTATACATTTAAAAATAGCCAAGGATAATGGAGACTATATGGGAAGAAAATTTTCAACAATTTTAATATAGAATTGAAGCAAACTTTAGAAATCTAATAATATAATAGGAAAAAATCCCTAAAAAAGCTTTAAAAAAGAACCTCACTTGTGATTTTTTAGTATATAAAAAAAAAAAAAAAGTTGGTGACCGTAGTCGAGGGCAACCAGAAGGCTCTCTTTTCAATAGCTACTACACCAAGGTGTAGGTGAGGGCGCTACTCCTTTCCCTGGATTGCTCCACTTTATTCTCGATATGTTGCTGAGTGTTAAGCAAGGATGTATCAAGTACCATTTTTAAAGTCTTTGGTATGACTCGACCTGGGTTCAATCCCAGGTCTCCCAGACCATTGGCGAACACTCTACCCACTAGGCCAATGAGCCGGGTTTTTTTAGTATATATACATACATAAGGGTTCAAAAATATTTAAACAGGAAAATAATTACTTCCTCATTCCTTTGATTTTGCTGAGTGACATCCATGAAACTCACATAGTACGAAAACTTTGTGGGTTTTTATAGTCAGTATCTATTAAATATTCCTCTACTTATTGGTTATTAAGCACTTTTTAGTTATTACCTGTCATTCTAAAATTATCATTTTAACACACACACACACACAAATATATATATGCATATATATCTATATATATATCATCATCCTGTCGTACCACTAGCACGAATGTCCATGACCCTCTCTCGCCACTTCTCCCTATTGTTCATCGCTTCAGGCAGGTCTTCAGGGCTACATCCCGTATCCTCACATAGCTGCTGTATGGATGTTCTAGCTAGTCGTCCTGCTTTTGCTTGGCCATATGTGGGGGTCCACCGGAGTACATCACTTATGAGCTCGTCTCTGCTTCTCCAGCAGTGTCCTTCATGTCTGGTTCATCTAACTTGGATAGTTTTCATGATGGGAGGCAGGTGGCCGTATAGTTGGTGCTTTGTGGGGTGTTGCCGCCAGAACTTATTCAACATTGCTCTCAAAATTCTTGTGTAATTGCCATCTAGCTTCTTCTCCAGCCGTTTTGTTAGCATCCAAGTGGTGCATCCATACAGCAGTATCGACACGACCGCTGCCTGGAAGAAACTGCATTTCATTTTATCGGTCAGGTCTGATTTCCATACGATTGATAGCTTATCAATAGCCATCCATGCCTTCGTTAGCCACGTGTTGATGTCTTTTTTGGTTGATGAGACACAGCTTCCTAGGTAGGTGAATTTGTCAACCAGTTTCAGAGAGGTTCTCTCAAATGTGGAAATGTCACCTGTTTGATTAAAGCACATATATTCAGTGTTTTGTGCATTGACATGGAGGTCAATGCCTGCCGTGGTTCGTTCCAAACTATGCAGTAGTGTTTCGGCCTGGTCGGGCGTATTTGCCAGTATCGCTATGTCATTGGCGTAGTCGGCGTCGGTAATTGTTTTTGTGGGGTACCTTCTGCTTCTTTTCTTTGTCAGCTTGAAGCCGTTATATATATATATATGGACTCTCCTATTGACTGTGATGTTTCGACAGTCCTAAAATACAATTATAAATTTATGTTTATACCTTTCATCAGATTTTAATCTTGCTTGTATTCTGGCAACCAGTTCACGATTAGTATGTGACAGCACTGTTGGGCAATACATTCGGTATATTAGACCTTGTTTTCCAATTCCTCCTTAATTTTCTTAGACGATCAATATGCAATTTTTCAAATTTAATTCGAGTCAGTCAGTCTTTGTTAAATTTAGCCCTTTAACCCATCGTATTTTAGCGAAAACTAAAAATCAGATTCTAGTTTTTTACAGCAAGTATTACTGACGACCAGAGATTATATTTTTGAGGCTGTTTACATGTAATCGCAAAAAAAAGTAGTAGTTTATGATTTATAGTTTTGGTTAAAATCCAATGAGTTAAAGGGTAAAAATTTACACCTTTATTAGAAAAAGTAGGTTTCCTAGCTAAAAGACAATTTATTGGTTTTGTTTTATTGTCAAGTTCGATAACTTTTTTCTAAAACAAAATCTTTGGGGTCGGAGTAAGTTATCGCCCTTATCATAAGAGTCTCCCTCTATTTCCCAAATTTACAGGCACACACTACAAGAAGCAATCAGGTGTTTTTGATTGGTAAAAATCATTACATTCAAATATAATGAAATTCATGTGGATTTTTGGCCCGAAAACCCTTAGTGAAAATCCTTCTTGAATGGATACTTTGAATCTCACGATAATTTTTTTTAAACACTTGAAAAGTTTCATTAACTCTTCATAAACAGTTGACAAGTAATCAAAAACAAGAATTGATTTTTCTGTCCTCAACAGATAACTCTTAGATATGTCAAAGAGCTACTAAATTTGCTATGAAGACTTGATACAGAGGAACTTTATAACTAAACAAAATAAAACAAAAATATTATTCATGGACAATAGCTCTCACTGAGAGAAGGCTTTTGATAATAAACAATATTAATCCAGAACCAATGTTGCAACCATATGTAGCTATACATTCAGAATTTAATTTTCAAAATTTCTAGAGAAAAAAATAACCAATTATTTATCTTACTTCAATGATTATTCACATTTAATAAAACAATTTTTTTAAAGGGCATTTCTTCTGACAAGCAGTTGGTGAGGTCCTTGTGGCGTAAAGTTTAAAGTACTGGACTACAAAATCAGTGTAAGCGAGTTTGAATTTTAGTTGTGTTATTAAGTTAACTTTTAATCTACCCATTGGGGAAGGGTATAAAACCCCTTATCCTCTCAGCAAGGGGTTAAATAGTATTCCTGTTGGTCTGTAACGGATGGTTTGGTTATCGGAATTTTATTTCGTATCCCGAAACTAGAAATACTTTTATTTTAAACGTAGTCAGAAATATCGCCGCTGCTAACAATCCTTTTAATACAATAAAGTGAATATATATTAAGAAAGGACAAATTAGTGTATAAGAATAATTAAGCCTTTGATCGACATTCAACACAATAAAAATAACCACACAAACAAGAATAAAAGAATTTGTAAATATATAAAGTTTTATGTAGAAAAAAAAATTCTTAATACTTATTTTACAAGAAAGTGTTTTTGTTTTTTGTTTTTTTTAGTTTTAAAATGAGTTTGTTTTAGAAATTTTGACTTGTACTCACAAAGTCCTTTTAATGAATCTTAATCCTGTGGATTTAGGTTTCAAATCGAGCCGGGATATTCTGCATTTAAAGTTTTTTTTCCACTTGGTTTTTCTTGAGGTTTACATGTCACGCAACTAACTTTACAAAAGTCAAAGAAAAATCAAAGGACCAGTGAGAGGGGTCATAAATTAAGATTTCTTTCAGACATTTGTCTGTTGTTTTTTTTTTTTAAAGGTAAGTATTTTAACTGATTGGCATCACACGAGATCAAAAGGTTTTTCTTTGAATTATGGTGCTAATTTTATTGGGGTAAGGTTTGAATGTTTATTTATGAAAACCGAAGGCTTGTTATTGCCCAAAGTCCTTTAATTAGTTGTAAGAGTTGTCTCATTAGCTATCATTAGATATTTTATTCTATTAAAGACCAGTGGCCTTTTCTAGAGAACAAGTGACAGCAAGTTTCTTATTCGATTTCAGTTCATATAGCTATTAATTATTATTATTATTTTTAGAATCACACACACACACACACACACACACACATATATATATATATATATATATATATATATTTCTAAACATTACAAATTTGGGTCCCATATGTCTTCTACAAGGATGGCTTTAGCATTAAATAAACTATGTTTAAATTGATTAATATTTTAAGTATCACTTACTTAAATAAAAGAATTCTACAAAACTCAGAGAAAGTTTTCCCAAAACATTGACTTCATAAGATTTTCTATCATGTGGATTCATCTGTTATGATAACAGTCAGTTTGTAATCATTTGATGTTAACTTTTTACTGACAATGAAGATTGTTTTGTAAAATTAAGTTAGTGCAAGGGATTTAAAAATATTTTCCATTAGTCTCACTTTGCCTTCAATCTAAGCCTTAACTTTTTAAGTACCATATTGTCTTATAAACTAACTTGAATATTCTTTTAGCAAGCAGATAATATCTGGTTAACCGAACAAATGTTGACACATAATCATAAGAACTTTAGTGGGTAGAGTGTTCACCAATGGCCCGGGAGACCAGGGTTCACTCCCTGTAGCGAATGGTTTTTCTCTAAACTAGAATTACTTCTATACTAAACAGGGTTTGAGATATAGTCATCGCTAACAGTTGTTCTAATACAACAAAATAAGTATTTACGAAAATAGAAAAGAACATAAAAAAATAATACAAATTATTAGGCTTTTGACAGACATGCAAAATAACAAATTTAAACACATAAAAAAGGGAACAAACAACAATAACAAGAATTGGTAGGTCTATATACATATATGAGTTTTATGTGAAGCAAGGGGTATATGAATAGTACGTTTACAATGAGGATATTTTACGGACAGAGATAAATGGTTTTCCTTTTGGTCTCTTGTAAGAAATTTTATATCTAAAAGAATATTTTAATGGTTTTGATCCTAGTAAATATGATTACTTACAATGTCCTGTAATGAGTTTATTACCTTGTGGATATATATTTAATCGTCAAGGTTATTTTCATCAAAGGTCCTTTGTATCTTTGTTTTATAGTTCCGTCACCATATTACTTGTCCGGAGTCCAACTGAATTTTCTTTAAGGAAAAGAGGGAATCTCTCAACTCGAAACAGGAAGTAACAAGGGGTCATAAATCAAATCCTTCTTCAGACAACTGGTCTAGCACTAAGGGTGTTTGTTCTCTGAACTTACTGGTGCCAATTTTGCTACAATTACTATCATTCATTTAACGCTGTTAAAAAAATTATTGTCTTTCTTCTCTTGAGAAGAAGTGACAGCAAGTCTCCGTGTTCAAACATTATTATTATTAATAATAATAATAATAATAATAATCAACACATATCCATATCTATTCAAAAAGGTTTTGAATTTGTGGTCCCATAGAGTCATACCAAAAATTTAAAAAATGGTACTTGGTACTTCCTTGCTTAACACTCAGCATTGTAAGGTAAAATCAAGGTAAAGTGGAGCAATCTAGGAAAAGGAGTAGCACCCTCCCCTCCACCTTGGTGTAGTAGCTATCGAAAAAGGAGCCTTCGGGTCACCCTCGACAACGGTCGCCAACTTTACTTACTTATTCTGACACCGGAGTTTTTTCTGAAATATTATTATAAAGATGACACAGATTTGATTCAGCATAAAAAGAATTAAAAATGAATGAAATTATAATGAATGAAGTAAACTTATAAAAAATATAAATATCAGAAGTGATAAAAAATAAATCCTTTATAGGTAATGAAAACAATTTTCTTCAACAACTTTTGTGATTTGTTGCATTAGAAATTCATTTACTCATTGTGGGTTGGAAATTCAATGGCAAGTTTTTCATTCTGTCAACGTGAAGGGCTTTTGATTAGTTTTAAATAAAACAAGCTAATATCCTATGGTTATATTAATATTTTTAAAAACTATTTTATTTCGTCCATAAAAATGAATTTGAAGAAAGAAACCTCATTTACAGCTGCTGCCAGTCTTCTGGCCTTACTGCTGAGTTACATCCATTACACATTATCGCGATTACGAAAAAAAAAAGCGGAAGTTATTGGTCACGTGGTTGATTCATGAATGTCAACAAACTAATCTCACAAATTGAGTATGGTGAAGTGCTTTTTTCTCTAAATTTCATCTAGTATGAATTTACGGAGAATACTGATTCTGCTTGTATTTTTATTAGCTGAAATAATAATAATGGCAATGTCAGCCAACAGCAAGTATTTTATGATTGTGGATTCACGTGAAGATGGAAAAAAAGTGACAAGCATGCGACATTTTTGGCGAAGTACCGGATTTTGGTAAATAAACTTAAAAAAATATTATTCAAAAGAAAATACATATCGGTTGTGCCTCCTTACACCAAAAAATTTTAAAAAATTGATCCAGATGTCTTTTGTTATTAAAGGAGAAAATTTAAAAAATCGTTCGGAAATGTTAAAAATCATTTTAGTTTTGGAAAGGAAAAAGAATTTATGATAAAAAGAAACACAAATGAAGAATTGTGTTGTTAAAAGATTAAAGTACGTTTTTCGAATTGTGTAATTTTTTCTGGATTAGTATTTAACTGCCCCCTCTCTTAGTCAAAATGCGGCACAAGGCCATTTTAAAGTGGTGGACTAATGCACTAATCGAGACACATGACCAGAAAAATGCTTGGTTCCATCAATTGGACACCTAATGCGATTCTAGGTGTTCTAAATTAAATTCTGTTTTTTTTTTTAAATAAACGATGAATTAATTTTTATCCATTGTTTGTAAATTATATTATTTATCCTGTATAACATTAGTTCTATTTGCTTCTGAGATATTTTTCATTTAAAAGTAGGATAGTCACTACTTCGAATTCAAAAAATGTTGTTTTGTATAGTGTGTCACCGTACATTTGAAACGTATAGTGTTACCTACAGAAAAGGCGAAACTATATACAGACAGACGTGTGTCTATTTTCAAAATATTTGAACTAGAAAGTAATTACTTCCTTATATATTTAATTTTGATGATTGTCATCCATGAAACTTAGTAGAAAAAAATTTGTGAATATTTATATTCAATATTTATTGTAATAATTTAAAAAAAGTGCTCGATATTTAATTAGTAGAGCATTGCTCTACTTATTAAGTATTGAGCTCATTTTTAATTATTACTTGTCATTCTATTATTATTTTAACACGCACACACACACACATCAGGAACTAACAATATAGCAGCCATGGACCAAACTCTAACAAATCACCACTGATTAAAAACAAAACAAAACGGAATTATCCAGTTTAATGAGTTCATTTAATTATGTATCAATTAACTATAAGATTTACACTCCTGTATTTTAAAATGGCCGTGATGCCACTTGTTCCCGAAACAAAGATGGCGGACGTCCTTTAACTAATCAGTCTCGGGAAACTATTGGCCAGGAAAGTCACGTGATTAGTGCTCACAACTACGTCCACAACTTTGATATTTGTCCCGTGCATTTGGAGCCGACCGCATGACAAAAATTGCCTATATATACTCTCATCTTCCATAAACTCATTCTCCCTATTTTGACTCATAGAGACAGCACACACACACACACTCTCTCTCACATTTTAACTTTTAGAGACAACACACTCTCACTCTCTTACATTTTGACTTCTAGAGATAGCACTCTCTCTCTCTCTGTACTTAATAACACAACTCAATATGCATAACATGGGTGCATTTACATTCTGCAACCTTTTTCTTTCTTGTTCTGCCTTTTCGATTAGACTTCCTCCAGCCTCAAAACAGTCTCAGAAATTTCGTCAAACCCTGAAAGAGACAAACAGCCAATATGGGAGAAGACACATGCCTCCTAGAATACATAGCTGTATTTTTGTATATCGATACCTTGCATGAAATACTTAGTCCACATACATTTTATAGTCTACAGGACACTTTTAATATTTAGTCTTTTTCCATAATATCCGTGTTAGTTACATACATACACACATGCACACACACAGAGGAATATTCAACAGACTATATTAGAATATTTGTAATGTATATACACACACACACACACACACTACCTCTGGCAAAAATTGTAGAATTTATTGACAAAAAAAAATAGAATTAATATCTAGTTTTGCCCTTTTCAAGCTTTTATGACAATTCTAATTCTTTCAGGCATGGATTTCACTAATTTAAATAGAAAATTAATTGATTTTATTTTATCATTTATTAAAGTGGTTTCAAGGTTTTTAGATTATGTACACTGTTGCAGTTTTTGTTTGTGTAAGTTAAGTTTTCAGTTACTCTTCCCATAATTGTAAAGGAATAAAACATTATGGATAGAAAAAATACCAATACGTGATAGACAAGTTTGCTTGTCACTTTTTTCTTACAGCTTTTATTTGTTGAAAAATTATAAGATTTGTAAAATTCTCCTAAAAACAATAAATAAGAAAGAGAAAGAAAGAAGTACTCCTAATTTGTTTCTCCCTTCTTAAAACATTTTCTAACTAATCAGAGATTGTGTTATGAAAATAAATGTTAAAGAAAAGGTATAAAACAGATGCTGACACATTTCTGTCTCCAGAAGTTATTTTTCTCACCAATAAAAGTATTGTATTCTGTCCAAATTTTTGGATGGAAAATTTGGAAGTTCTCTTGATCCACTTTAGTAGGTGGTGTTTTAAAAAAAAAAAGTCAGCTCAGTTTCTGTGGACATTAATTTCGAACCACCACCTGCTCTCTTGTTTAAGGGAGTAAGGTTTGAGTTTCTTGTCCAGTGACTGAGGTGCCCCAAAAGGGAAAATTGTAACAGAACTGAGCTATTTTTGGCTCTGCTCCACATCTTTTTAGATCCCTGATTTTAAACAACCTGGTGTCACATTTCAGTATTGCGTGAGTGGGGGAAATCCTTCCCATGTACATACAACCAGCTTTAGGAGATTTATAACTGGGGTAGAGAAACTAATCTTTAATTGTGATAAGTGTTGTCATGTGGTTAACATTCATAGCATCAAGGGTAAAGTGGAGCAATCCCGGGAAAGGAGTAGTGCCCTCCCCTACACCTCTCAGTGTAGTAGCTATTGAAAAGGAAGCCTTCTGGTCACCCTCGACTATGGTTGCCAACTTTACTTATAGCTAATCTAATGGACATTAAGTAAAGGTCTAGTTTATCTTTATAATTTCATTGTAAATCAAAATCTCACTAAAATACCTAGATATTTTTAATTTTTCAAAATCTAATTAAACTAAAAATATATTTCTGGGTGCCATTTTTATCAACAGGAAACTTGAGAGTCATAGCTTTTCTTGAGTTATACAATATAAACAAATGGACAAAAAAAACATTGTCAGATTTTATTAAGATCTGTAACTTGGATAGAGAAACTCATACTTAAAAAAACCCAAAAATCTTTTAACTGTTTTAATGATTTAAATTTTATTTCAGTCCTTCAAAACCACATTCTAACGGCTTTAAGTATGACACAAGTCCAGACATGTTACAAAACCTTGCATATATTGGTGCCATTCCTTTCTCAGGAATAGAACAAGTGCGTATTCATTGGTTGCTTGACCTTGTGCAGATTAAACAATGGTAAGTTGTGATCTTTATCATCTTAGAGAAATTTTACTAGGACATGACTCATAATAACAATAAATAAATCAGTTCTGGGAACAAAATGACAATTTTAATTTGTAATACGCACCAATTTTGATAAAATGCACATGATCTTGTAGAAAATTTCGTTCTGAGTAACATTTTGTATTATATCATGTCACAAAAATTGTCCTGAAAAATAAGTTAATTTTAGCAAATTTTTAGATTCTACTATTTTTTGTTTTTTCTGGAGATGTGCATAGTAAATGGACATGGTAAGCTGAGGACAAATTCTAAATGAAACAGTTTTCATTTCACTTCATACTAATGCCCTTGGCAAAGGCACTAATCCATAAATAGTAGGGCAAATTGGGCTATCTAGCCTTGTTACCGGAACTGATGTGGGAGAAGGAAAACTCGGAAATAAAATCAGTTGTACTCTGCTTAAAAATTGACCTTCTGTTGCCTTTTTTCCATGTTAGAGGGGTTGGGTATATACATATACTTCTTGCTTATTTTCTTTTAAAAACAGGTACTGTCAAATAGATCGAAAGAGTGCTATTGGTACCATATAACCTATTACTCACTGTCACATGTTTGATGAGTTGGCTGATTAGTAATGTGGTTAAATATCTGGAAAGATAAAAGATTTATCAAAGAGTGGATGAAACCTCTTGTAGGATCAATGGTGATCTAGCATACAGGTACTGGGAAATATTAGAATGTCATCTCCTTTGTAATGAAGGTTGGTTTGAACTGATCCTCCTCTAATTGTTCTGGATCCAGGAGGAGATGTCCAGGGTGGGTCTAAACTTGTAAAACCATTTACTTTCCTAAGTTCACTCATATTTATGTGATTCCGTCTGAGGAACCATCATCATTGTCTGATAGATGGTGGAAGGTGTTAGGAGTTGCCCGTGGTGTAATGGTTATCATCATAGGAAATGGACACGTCGACACGAGTTCAAATCCTGGCCGAGACGGATAGCATTTCACATAGCACTAATACCCTTGGGATAGGTACGAATCCAATTATTCTCCTTCCAGCTATGGGTAAATAGTAGGGTAGACTGGGTTCTTCAGCCTTGGTGAGGCAACTAGTCTAGAAGAAGGAAAACTCTGAATTCAAACCTGTTAAACCCTGCTTAAAAATTGACCTTGTGTCATATCCTGCCCTTGTGGAGGGGTTGGTAAATATGGATAGATTGTAAAAGAAAAACAAAGAACAGGCAAGCAAACTCTTGAGACTTAATTTTTATTTATTGTGGACTTTTTTCCTCATCTTGGTAGTTTTTGTGTTGTTTCTTCTTTCACTACGTTTCGGCCAAATTTCACCTCTGGCCTTCTTCAGGTGATTTACCGCGACCTCGGATAGGAATGCTGAGTCTTGTAACCGTATCCCCAGTAATTACTGCCTTCCATAGTTGTTGTCTATCGCACCACGTTTTTGACCAAGTAAACCTCTGGCCGGCTTGGGTAGGATTTGAAACCGCTATCTTCTGATAATGCTCACCTGGATGAAGAAACAACAAAAAAACTACCAAGATGAGGAAAAAAAGTCCGCAATAAATAAAAATTAAGTCTCAGATTAAGAAACCTCATCTCAAAATGATTCCAATTAATGACAAGCAAACTCTTCTCTTAATTTTGTTCCATGGGATTTAAAAATTAGTCCAAAAGAATCATTGTATCGTAGTAACAACATCACCTCTCAGAAATTCAAACAGAAATGATACAGTTATGTTCAGGATTTTTCTCCTGATCCAAATTTTATTTTATAAATTCAGGAATTTGAAACCTATTTATGACTTTTCGTGGCTTGATCAACTTGTGGATCAACTTTATGTCAATGGATTGTTTTTTGGATTTGAACTCATGGGAACCTTGAATAATTTTTTCAATGACTTTGAGAACAGAACGCAACTATTTCTTTGGAAAGATCTTGTGAAAAAAACTGCAGAAAGATACATAAGTAAGTATCACTCAAAGGTTATTCAGTTCTTTAAATAAATGTTTTGTAAAAGTGATGTCTTTTTTATCAGAACATTGTTCTGGGAAAAACGTTTTGTCTTTACTATAACTAAACACAACTCAACCCTAATTTGGGGATAAAATTTCTTTTCTTATTGCACTGTCTAGATCTGAAAAATAAATATCGGACAAATTAGTAACTGAAATTTCAATAGTTATATTTTAAAATATCGACTGAAAATAGTTACTGAATTTTTTCTGTAAAATTATGAGTTGTCATTTGGTAATGATTATTTTAATACGTTAAAAAATTTAAATTAATGTTTACTTTTTTTCAAAACACATTGTAAATATGCTTGAAGAATTTAGCTTAACATTGAAAGGATGCCACCTGGTAAGCAGAGGAAAACGGTAAGTAACCTATTAAAGTTCTAGCAACTGATTTGAAGAACAAGTATGAAAAAAAAAGAAGTTGTAAATGAGTTCCTATTGCTGAAAGCTCTGAAGAAAGGGAAGCTGGGAAGAGCTAAGATCATCCACGTCCTGAAAGAACATAGCAGCGATAGATTTGAGTTATCTCCCTTGCTTCATGAAAACATATTCTATACTAACATTAATTCAAGTGATATGTCATGGTACAGCAGTTTGGAAACTGGTCTTGATAATCATTAATTGTGAATTTGATCTTCATTAGTGACATTATTCAAGAACTAATGTTTACTTTCCACCATCAGGGATTCTGGTGTCCAGCTATGTGACCAATTATAAAAGGATTCTCACAGTAAGTGTAAGAGGCAGTCAAACACTAGAGTTATAGATTTTTGAAAAGGGTCAATTAGTTATTGGGAGAGTGACAAGTCATAACATAAACTTTGGGTCTAAGCGAAACTGTCTCTACCATTTGAGATGGGCTACAATTTGTCAAAGAACTGATCTTTTCTTGATCGACTTAAAAATACCACTTCATGTCTTCCTGTTTTTGAGACCCCAGTTCAGAGGAAAGTCAAAATATGAACAATAAAATGAGTTTGATTTTTCTGTGACCACATGTCTGACTTTTTCTTTCATCATCTTGTTGTCATCTCTATTTCATTTGCCTTGTTGGTAAAGATTAGAATATGCTGAGTCTACCCACTGTAGAGGAGTAATAACACCCCAAAAAGGGGTGTCCTATGTATGCCACTAATCTGCAACTGATGCTAAGGCTCTAGTTCTAGAGATGTAGGGAGTGCAGAGTACTCCTGTATTGCCATTACTCCCAGGTCCACTTTGACCAAGAACAGAAGTTCCGGTTAGGGTCCCATAAATCTGTTGAAAAATTATTCATATTCAATAGGACCATGTGCAAAAGAAAATCTTAAAAAACAACTACACAAAAATGTAAATATGAATGTACAATGAATGTGATTCCCTAACCTCTAAGCTTAAAATAACCCTAGAAGGGTTGATATGCTGTTAAAATCAATCACTCGGTCTTTATCTTATATTTATCTCCACTAATTTTCTTTGAGACTCCCACAACTACGTTTAGCTGCACTTTGTAAGTATCTAAAATAAATTAAGTGCCTCACTATGTAGTAATGATTAATATACTACTTTTATTGCCTATTGTTACTATGTAATTTCTTCAGTTTTCATGGGGTCTTTGCATAACCACCTGTCATTCCTTCTGTTCATTTTCTGGTTCTGTTGCTCTATTTAACTCATCTCGTATACATGGCATGCCTTTTCATTTCATGTTAGGTCTAAAGTCACCATGTTAATGTTCTTCAGACATCTGAAAAAGAAATGAAAATATTAACATTTGTTGCATACTGCATATTATTTCGGTTTTCTTGCTAAAGGTATGTTCTCAAATACCTGGCATAACCCCTGTATGTGTGTGTGTAGCTATGATATTATATTGAATTAAATATATAATGTTATGATACCTTCCCATAGAATATAATAATTTATTCACATTTTGTTAATATTTTTGTAGATCAAAGGAAATATCACGGTTCTAATAATATAGTTTTCATTTCAGCTTTTTAATATTTACTAGTTTTTACTTTATAATAAATTTCATTTAATTTTTGATATGAAATTAATCTTAGTCACCTAATAATTAATCTTAGTCACCTAATAATTAATCTTAGTCACCTAATAATTTTTCTAAAGAAAGATAAATATTATATTTTCAAAAGCTCATGATATATATACTGTTGAATTAACTGGAGATATTTGTTGAATGAAAAAATTAAGAATGGATGATAAATGATTCAGGCTATCACTTAATAGAAAGGTTTGAAATATTTGTTATTCTCCAAAATTTTTGTGATTGTGTTTTTGTAGTTTGTTTATAAAGGGTGTTCAAAAAATATTAAAGCTGAAGCTTTATTTATCCAGACAGAAATGAACAATAAATGTAACATTAATTTTCTTCAAAATAGTCCCCTTGAAATTCAACAAAATTATTACAACAAGTTTTCCTTTGGTCAAAGCACTTCTAAAACTACTCTTTTGATATAGTTTGCAGGTATGTCATTGTATGTATTTTAATGTCCTCAAATTTCATTAAGATGAATTTTCTGTTTCAGAAACAAGAAAAGTTGCGTTGCATGAAGCTAAGTCCAGTAAACATGAAAAGTGTTGCATTTGCACAAACCTGTGTTTCACAAAAATCTGCTGTATTGTAACTGGCTTTATAATTTTTTAAAAATTGGTCCTGAGTCATTTAGGTGCCAACAAGTTGTTCATCTGTTCACACCTCTTTTATATAAATTTGAAAAAATTTAAAGCTCTAGATTTTTGATGACATAATTTTTAATCACACCTCAACCTCATATTTTATACTGTGCTCTATATATCTTTTAAGTTGTTTATATATTTTACATATCTTTTAAAAGAGAAATATGGACTCCATTATGTACAGCAGTGGAATTTTGAAACTTGGAATGAACCTGATTGCCATGATTTTGATGCGATCAATATGACAGTTTCAGGTTAGTATAAAAACAATAATACACTAAACTACCTTTTTGTACTGTTTTTTTTTCTTTCTCTCATTTTTGGAACTATAATCTTTGTTACGATATTTGTTACAGACCTTCAGGAAGAAAGAATCATTTGTTTTTTTGTTTATGATACAGTTTATTTTCTGCTTGTTTGTTAGAAAGGACTAAACTCATTCAGAGATATATTTTTGCTATCAATTTACTCAAGATTCCCAATGAAAAAGTTTTTTGATTTCCTCTATACAAAAACTCTTAAAACATGGCCTCTCTTGGGTAAGGGACCAAAACATGGGTTATAGACAAGTTGGGACTAACAGACAAATGCTAAAACTTTCTAATTTCATTTTTCTAAGCAATGTCTTATTTTACAATCTCTATTGTCAGTATTCATACTGAATAGTTACAAATTGTTATTGTGACTATTGAAAATAAATCCACATGACAGAAAAGATATTTACTAATTGTAATTTTTATCTAATGAACTTAATATTGTTCTGTGAAAAGTATCATGGAATTTTGTAGGGAAATATTTCTTATATGAGTGACAATCAAGAGATTTATTAATTTAAACAATTTCTTTTTTCAGATTGTTAGTTATAACTAAGTAATGATGCCTTGTAATTATTTTAAATCTCTAGCTTGAAGAAATGCCTGTAAACCTAATTAGTAATATTTCATTATATGTAAATAATTATTTTTGTTAGACATTCTAATTTTTTTCAAGATGGAAATTTAAATTCTTTACAATGAGTTACTCCTTGCAGCAATATGGCTTCCTGCTGATTATTGTTTAAAATCCACTCTTGCTGAGAATTCCTCATAAAGAATTTTTTATGTTGAAACCTTCCTCTGAGTCCAATAAGTATGTGTACCAAATTTTTTAGCTTTATATCAAACTGTTTGGTTATCTTGGGAGGACAGACAAATAAACTATTCCTAATAGATATCAAGAAAATCTTCAATGAAAACATCAAACTAGAAATTATAAACTATAATTGAATCATTACTGCTGCTCTTTCACTGCTTGTTGTTGTGATTTTTTTTATCATTTGAAGTCAGTTATTAGTTATCATAGCTCAAATTTCTAACTTAACATTGATTGGTCTCAAAGGCTTGTACTAGAGAAATGGTCTCATTTGTTTATTATTTTAATCAAAGTTCATCATTTGATCATTTGAACCTGTAAGTATTGGTTTGAGTGTCATTTTACTATATACTGTAAGCTAATATTTCTGACAGTTCTATTTTACTAAGCATTATAAATCTGCTATTTTAGAGCCAGGAAGATAATGATAGATACTAGTTTTAAAAAAAAGGAGCTCAATATTGTAGCTATGATATTGTAACTGTAATATTACCATCACTTATGAATATGCATAAGTTGTCTATATAAGCGAGAGACAGCAGTTTTCAGAGAAAACCATTGAAAATAAGTCAGAATAAGAGTGACATTTGGTCACTGTGCATAGATTATACTTTTGTGTGAGAGAATAATGAATTGAACATCATTGTCATAGGAAACAAATTTCGTTATCAAGGAGGAAAATAAGTTTCAAGTTTTGTCTGCCTTTATTAGTTAATGAACACAAGAAACAGGTCTTGTGGTTTTGTTATGCTATTATTTGTCTTGATAACTAATGTAAAACTTTTACTAAATCTTTGATTATTTGATATAATAAAAAGTATTATTCTACTCTTTTTTTGATTTGTTTTCTACATGAATAAGACCACCAAAATATTGTAACATGAATGAGACCACCAAAATATTGTTACATAAATGAGACCACCAAAATATTGTTACATGAATAAGACCACCAAAATATTGTTACATGAATGAGACCACCAAAATATTGTTACATGAATAAGACCACCAAAATATTGTTACATGAATGAGACCACCAAAATATTGTTACATGAATAAGACCACCAAAATATTGTTACATGAATGAGACCACCAAAATATTGTTACATGAATAAGACCACCAAAATATTGTTACATGAATGAGACCACCAAAATATTGTTACATAAATGAGACCACCAAAATATTGTTACATGAATGAGACCACCAAAATATTGCTACATGAATGAGACCACCAAAATGTTTATAGTTAAGCTGAATTTGATTTGTTTAATTCATGATAAGAGTAGCAAATACTGGAAAATTGTGATGATGAAGATTTTTTGGATGAAGATTATCTGTAAGATGAAGTCACTGGTGACAATACTTATCAAGAATCTGATATTGTAATGCTGAAATAAATCTAAATTTAAACTCATTTCTTATTGATAGAACAACTCCCATACTCACTGACAAATAGCAGAAAGTAAACCAACACTATTTCTGGTAAAATTTCAGCCAGTCTTATTTATTTTTCTGATATGAATAGAAGTATAAAGAGGATTAAAAAGTTTATTGTTTCTTCTAATTTCTGGAACTAAAGAATTCAAAGAGTTAAAAGATTGCTGTAGAACTACTGCAAGAATATTGTATTAACAAAAATAAAGAAATTTTTCTTTGAGTAATTCATTTTGAAAAAATACACCAAATTTTAGTGATGACTTTGGGATAAGGAAAAAAATTGCCAAACTTTTTGTTGATCACATTTTGATTTTTTTTAATAATTTTTTTCTATCGGTTTTTATAAGGAAAATAACTTGGATCACATAAAAAAATAAGTCGAATTGTTTTTATCTTTATTTTTAAAAAAATTCTTTTAGGTTTTTTAAATTATTATGATGCTTGTTCAGAAGGATTAAAGGCGGCTCATAAATCTCTGAAGTTTGGTGGCCCTGGCGATGGCTGTTATTACAAAAGAAATCATCACGGACATAAGAAATTTGCAAATGCTCTTCTTGGTCATGTGATTAATGGCACCAATTATTTCACTGGGGAAAAAGGTGTTCGTATTAACTTCCTGTCTTGGCATTTGAAGGTAAGTATAGTTTTGGTAATTTTTAACCCTAAGAAACCAAATAAGCCTGTATTTGTGTTGCTAGCTGGAAGTATGCCTATTTGAGTGGCTTGAATTCTTATCGAGTAATCCCTATTTCTGTATTGCAGTTGTTTGTAATTAACACTATTATTATTTTCATTTAAATTACAATATCAAAAATATTATTTTATTATCATTCATTATTTAACATTCATTATTAACAATATCATTATTTAATTGACATTATTATTATAAAGGTTCAATTTTTTTGTACTAAAAGTATTTTTGTAGAATATGGCTCAATCATTCATTCATTTTTGATAGCCGTTAATCTCCCTCCCTTTTGCTGTCCTCCCAGTGGGGCTTAAGAAACACTGTATCTCTTGCAGAGAGGTTAGACTCTCCCACTTATGAGTTGTCCTACATATGACATTAAACTGTTTCTGATAGTACGCTTCCAGTTCTAGAGATCTGGGGAATGTTGAGTACCCCTTCATTGCCATTACTCCCAGGTCCACTCTGAACTAGAGTGGTCATGCCTGTTACTGTTCTGTTTATGGGTCAAATGGATCTGTTTAAAAATTATTTGTATTTGATAGGAATAATTTATACCATATAACAATAAATTAAGAAATGAAGTGAGAATTGTTTACTAAGGATTATTATTAGTTATCTGAAACCATATAACTGTATGCAAACAAATCACTGTTATTGAATAGAAATGGTTATTTGAAACCATATAATTATTAGTATTGGATAGGAGTACTTAAAACCATACAAGTGTATGCAAGTTATTTAAAGTTATTAAATAGGAATACTTGATATCATATAACTGTGTACGAAAAGCTCTTAAGAAAAAATACACAAAAAAATGTAAATATAAAAGGACAATGAATGCAATTCTTTAACCTCTTGACATATAATAATCTGAGACAGGTTGATATGCCATTAAAGTCTAACAATCGATCAACTGAAACAATGGATCCATTTCCTATGACAATAACCAATTCATCACATGTGACTCCCTACTTAGCACATTGTATGCTTTTTAATTTCTTTTGCAGGGTGAAGGTGAAGCAAGACATATACTTGATCTAGAACGTCAATTAGCTGCTGAAATTCGCATAAAATACCCTGCTCTTTTATCCAAACCTTTCTATAATGAGTAAGTATACTCTGGTTGAACTTATCTATTTTTTTATTTTGTTTTGATAACCCAGCAGCCAAAGCGCAAAATGATTAGGTTTAACCTCATCGTTTTGACCTTTGGCTGCTGAATACAGAATACTCTGACGAACAAGCTGGAAAATAAAATAATAATACAACTGAACCAAAAAAAGTAGTAAATGTAAAAGTTAGTAAAGTTAGCGACCATAGTCGAGGGTAACCCGAAGGCTTCCTTTTTGATAGCTACTACACCAATGTGTAGGGGAGGGCGCTACTCCTTCCCTGGATTGCTCTACTTTACCCTTGATCCGTACCTTATAATGCTGAGTGTTAAGCAAGGAGGCATCAAGTACCATTTTTTGAGTCTTTGGTATGACTCGACCTGGGATTGAACCCAGGTCTCCCGGCCCATTGGCGAACACTCTAACCCCTAGGCCACCAGGATTAAATCTACCTTTTTTTTTCTTTTCCTCTTATTTTTTCTTTTTCTCTTTCTTTTCCTTTTTCAATTTTCTTCTATTTTATTTCATTTTCAAACTGTATTTATTGTCCTCTCTTTGAGATGTTTTGAAACAAGGTAGTAGCAATAAAATAGCATTCCACTGGTCAATTACACATAATAAGAATGAAGACTTTTCAACTTTCAGTGTAAATAGTGTTTTAGGGAATCTTAATGAGTGTTCTTTGATAAATGTCCTCAAAGCTTTTTTAATGGAGTATAAATTGGATGTTATAAATGTTGTGTGACAGTTCATCAGAACTAAATTTTGCCTATTGTACTCATATAGCCACAGAATTGCTTCACTGTGGTGATTTCATATTTATGTCATGTTGATGTAATCATTTAATTTGGCACAAGGCCAGAAGTATGGAATAGTCACTTAGAAGAAATCCTATTCATTAACAATAGTTTTCTTGACTAGCTTTCTAGGCATAACACTATAAAGTGCCCCTAACTATTTGTATTTGAGGTTGATATTCTGTTGCTATTTATCATATGTTGAAGCTTTTACATCCCTTCAAATCTGAAACTAAAGATAATTTCTTATACAACAAAAAGAATGTATAATTTTGGATTTAAATGTCTACTTTATTTTTGATTATTTTTGTTAAGAATTTATGAAAGTTAAAATCTAAGATCTTCTCTTTAAATAAATTTGTTTAAACAGTTTTTGTTGATTCATTGATTTAATTTGTCAATATTACAACTTTTTGATTCACATCTTTTTTAGCTACCTTTATTAAATGTAGTAAACAAAATAATAATGTTGATGCATATTTGATCCTTATAAACTTCTTATTGTTCACTGATGGACTCAGACTAGTGTCCTCATCTTAACTGTTATTATTGTCTCGACATTTTCAATTATTGTACCATTCAACCTTCTTCAGGTGTCTATTGTAGTTGGTAACCTTTTCAGAATTTCAAACCAAACCCTTTCAGCCTAGTTAGCTGGGACTGTAGAATATGCCAACTGTATCTCTGCAGAGGGTTCAAACCCACTCCCATTGGGTGTCCTGATTATGACTCTAAACCATCTGATAGTTAGTCTCCAGTCTTGGAGCTCTGGAGTACCCCTTAACTGCCATTACTTCCAAGTCCATTCTGACCCGGTGTGGTAGTCCCTGTTAGAGTCTCAGCTATGGGTCAAATTGAACTGTTTAACCATTTAACAAATAACTGATGAATTGTTAGTGTTACATAGCAATACTTAAAACCATTTAACTCTGTGCAAATAAAACTATTGGTGTTAGGTAGCAATACTTGAAGCTATTTAAGTGTGTGTGAACAAATGATTAATACTAAATAGAAATTTTTGTGTTTGATGGGAATGCTTGAAACTGTTTATCAGTGTATAAAAATTGAATTATTGGTATTATTTACAATCATTTGATTGTGTGCAAATAAATGATTAATATTAAATAGAATTATTAGTTTTAGAAATACTTGAAACTATTTAATTGTGTGCAAACAAATGAGCTCTGGCTCATTTAAAAATCTTATTCACAAACTATGGGTTTACAAATCATATATATCTAATATATATAAACAGGATTTGGCATTAAATAACCGACCTAGGTGCCATAAAACCCAACCAATCAATCCCTTTATTCAATCTATATGAGTTTAAAGCTTCCAAGTTCCCACTATAAAATTGTCCTACAGGACAATAGTCTAGTAGATATAAGTGTTGGTTAAAGATTATTGAGTAACGTGATAGTTATGAGTTCAATCTCTTGGTTGGTCAGTGTATGATAAGCCATGTACTCTGGTTCAGTGAAAGAAACAAATGATATCTTAAATATCAACAGAAGAAAGAAGACAATCTATTCTAATGAATTGAATAAAAAATTTGTTTTAAAAATCAGAGAAGGGTATAGGTTACGACAGACCCCTCCCTAAAAAAGGCCAGAGGGTACAAAAGTCAAAATTTTGTGATCACAATACCAGCCAAGATGAGGTCACTTGTCTAAGTACATCAGGGAATGATAATAATAAAAATTTGCAGCTTATATGTTGTTATACATCATCATCAAGTTGTGCTAACAACATGGGGTTCCCTGACTCTCTCTCATGCCCTCCATTCCTATGGGTAAGTTTTCAAGGCAGCACCATATATCTGTACAGAGTTGAGACGTGTAGTTCTTTGCTCATCAGCCAACACTTGTATATCCCTGTGTAGGAAACCATAAAAGAATGTCACTTATGAGTTTGTTCTTACTTCTTCAGCAGTCCCTCCCCACATGTCTTTTTTGTCTTACTTTGATGGTTTGTGGAAAGTAGGTGGCTGTACAGCTGCTGTTTTATCCCACATAATTTATACATCATTATATAGTCCCATATAATTTATACATCATTATATAGTACCATATAATTTATACATCATTATATAGTCCCATATAATTTATACATCATTATATAGTCCCATATGATTTATACATCATTATATAGTACCATATAATTCATATGTCATTATACTGTCCTATATAACTGATATGTTATTACACAATTCCATTTAAATGATAAATCATTAGACAATCCTATATAATTTTTGCCCTGTTGCCTAGGGCTGTTGAATTTGCTGACTGTACCTTTGCAGAGAAATAAGAACTCCCCACCACCTTCATCACCACCACTACCAAGGTTGCTTGTTGGCCATGAATAGCAACCCATGATGTTTGAGGATAGGATTCTAGTGGTTGAGCAGTACTTGATCTGGCAACAAAAATGGTCAAGTGACCTGCAACACTCCACTTTGGCCCTTATTGGGATAGATGGGTGGTTGAAGAGGTCTGATCTGATCAATCAGCTAGAAATGTCAAGTGCTTTCACCTGTATCCTTGTCCTTACTGTTCCTTCAAATTTCTTATGCGGCAAACAAGTACACAACTTTATTTTATCTCAAAGATGTTAGAAGGTAGTGGATGAGGGTCAGTTGTACTGAGATAGCAATACTTGAAACCGTTTAATTTTAGGCAAACAAACGATTAATATTAAATAGAATTGTTAGTGTTAAATAGCAATACTTGAAACCATTTAATTCTGCACAATCTCATTTAAAAATAAAGTTACCAACAAACTATTCATTTGCTATCAAACCAAATAACCATACTAAGCCTATATAATAGACATGCCATTATAAAAGTGATGCTTCATTATGCAATGATATAATACAAAATAAACTGAAGTTTCCCTTAACATTATTCAATTCTTTCATTTTCATTCTTTTGCAACATTTGTATTGATTGATGTGAAAAGAAAAATTAGAATCTCCATTTTGAATAAATTTGTTTAAGTAATTTTTATATTTTCCCTTGATTTATACATTTTATTTAAAAAGCAACAGAGGTGTTTTATCATATCTAATAATCTTCAAAAAATCTTTTTTATTGTTAATTTAAATATGTTTTTCAACTATCATGCTGAAATTCTGTTGCTAGTTGTTACAATCTGCAACAGAATTTTGAAAAGTGTTTTTACAATATTAGAGAGTCAAATTATTAATCAGATTTTTTTCCTGTTTATTTCAGTGAAGCTGATCCTTTAGTTGGGTGGAGTAAAGCCAGGACTTGGCGAGCAGATGTTAATTATGCTGCTTTAGTGGTCAAAGCAAGTATATTTTTTTTTTGTTTATGTATGAGGGACATCTAGTAAGTAAAGTTAGAGACATTTACTAATCTAAGATGTTTATTACCATATAAATAAAATAATATGCATACGTTACCAGAACTACTATGCTACTTTTTTATGTTGTCACTATTGAGATTGATGCACTTTACTTGTCAGTATATGAGTGCATAAAAGTTGCAAAGATTAGTACATGAGTGCATAAATACTCTCCACAGAGAACATAGCATCAAGTCAATTGTTCTTCTGTCAATTCTTTTGGGATTCAATGAAATGATAACCAACTTCTTATGGCTGATGTCCGGGTCTATTGACTTTGGATGATAAAGTTTGACATCCATATCATGAAATTTTTACTGTCTATCATCTTGAATCAAAGCTTCAACATTTGCAGTATTGTCAATAGCACAAGATAACATCGCATTGATTGAAGCTTTCATTCAACATGTTCATAATCATCAATGTGTAATGACAGCAGAAATTTTACCATTTGTCCCCATTAGCCATTGCGCTTTATAAGTGTTCTAGATGGCATTCGGTGTCTGCGTAGAACTGATGAATGTAAATTTTTGCTGGTCAATCAACACAGATATATCCATTTGTAGGAGTGTTATGGTGATATACCCCCTTGATGTCACTGCACAAACCCTCCCCGACACTATAAATTGTGACTGACTCAATAAATGAGTCAAATGTGTCTCGTCAATTTCTGATAACTCTTACTGTCTGTATTTCCGTAAATATATACTGCTGTAAACTTTACACCTCTTTGTGTTATTCATTTCTGGTCCTTCAAGACCTCAACAAGGAGTTAATAGAAGAACGTTGTTTATAAATTTATTCTTACTTCTCTAGTTGTGTCCAGCATTTCTTGCTCATCTTACTTGGATGGTTTGTGAGATTGGATGTAAATGGTCATACAGCTGCTGCTTTGTTGGATACTGCTTCCAGGATTCGTTTTAAATAGCATGCAACGTTCTTGTGTAGTTCCCATCTAACTTTTTCTTCAAGTGTTTCAATAGAGTCTAAGTGGTAAAACCCAACAGATACAGCTTGGAAGAATTCCTGTTTTATTTTATCTAAGAGATCAGATTTCCATATGGTTGTTAAACTGTCAATAGTGAGCCATGCTTTGCCTTTTGTGTATGTTGACATCATTTTCAGTAGATGAGATATTGTTACTGAAGTATATGAACTAGTCTACTTATTTCAGAATCTTACCATTTAATTAAAATACATAAACTCTGTTTTATCTGAGATCATGTCTTTTTCTGCCTGTTCAAAGTTATGCTGTAGAGATTATGCTTGAACAGGAATATTTACAAGAAGTACTAGATCATCTATGTTATCTGCATTAGTTATAGTTCCTGTCTACTTTTTGCCTTTTTTAGTGTTCAATGATAAATTTTGTGATATAATTGTGGAACTTGATCTTCTGAAGTCAGTTGTTCATAAAATTATGTTAGGAAAATTTGGGTTGTCAGTAATTGTCATCTCACCAGGTCTCTCAGTAATTGTATGGGGGATTCCTTTTAGTATAATGGCTAAATTCCCTTGAGAAAGCTGTGAACTCCCTTATTCTCCCAGCAATGAATTGAATAGCATCACTGCTGTTTTTCTACAAGGATGGCTTTACCATTTGTCCCCATTAGCCATTGCGCTTTATAAGTGTTCTAGATGGCATTCGGTGTCTGCGTAGAACTGATGAATGTAAATTTTTGCTGGTCAATCAACACAGATATATCCATTTGTAGGAGTGTTATGGTGATATACCCCCTTGATGTCACTGCACAAACCCATGAAAGTTGATGTGCCATTAAAACAAAGAAATCAAACCAAACCAATTGCCTGAAAAACTTGATTCTATTTTCTTCAAAGTTTTTATTTTCATTCTTCTGCTCTGATACGACAACTACATCATTCTTTATAGAAATGTAACATTGTTATTCGATTCATAATTGTGTCCTAAATAATAAATTGATTTTGATATAATTCTAAGCTCTTTTAAATTTTTTATTCTTGTCCAGGTTATCAGTCAACATCAATATTTTCGTGACTCTCTCTTTTTGAATTATTCACTTTTAAGCAATGATAATGCTTTCCTCAGTTATTATCCACATCAGTTCACTCAACGTACATTGTTAGCAAGATTTCAGATGAATAATACCAATCCCCACCATGTGCAGTTTATACGTAAACCAGTCCATACTGCCATGGTTATGCTGGCTTATCTTGGAGAACAACAATTAGATATGAACATTACAGGTGAGTCAGCGGATTTTGATCTTTAACTATTTTGGGTTTTTTTTAGTTATTTATTTTTTAATAAAGCATTGTTAATCAACATCAGCCCCACCACCACTATTATTATTGTTAATAGTCAATAATATTAATAGAATAAGATGTTTTGAAAATCTATAACTAGGATAGAGAAACAAAAAAAACCTTTACTTGTTTTGGTGATGTCAATTTTATTTACAGTCCTTTAAAACCAGATTCACTCTGTTGGTGGGGCTTGGGATATACTGACTGTATCCCCTTGCTGAAGTGTAAGTTCCCTTCTCCTTAAAGATGGGGTGCCCTGTGTATGACACTAAACAACATCTGGTGGTGAGGCTGGAAAACCCTATTCATTACCATTACTCCCAAGTCCATTCTGACCCTGAGTGAAAGTACCTGTTAGAGTTCCATCTATGGAAGCTGTTTGAAAATTATTAATATTGAATAATGTAAACAAAATGAAAATATCTGAGTGCATCTGAATCCAACACTGATGTCACGTTTCTAGGCGAAACAAAACGAAAATATCTGTTTCTCTCTGCCTGCATATTTTACTTTTTTGTTGTCTTTTTCTTCTCCTTCTTCTCCTCTGAATCCGTTGTCATTGTTGACTTGCACTTAGCAGTTTTGTAAATAGCTGAGATCACACTGCCCACCAATGGTCACCTCATATTTTATATCTTTTCCCGGCCGGACATTTGCATGTGAAGTGCATCAAATTACCCGTATGTTCTAGACATGATGGTCTGTTATCCGCCCATTTTTCAAAGCTTTGCGCCCTTAAACCCGGATGAACACAAATAAAAATGGTTAAAACCATACAACTGTGTGCAAACAAATGATTATCATGAAACAGGAATAGTTACTTGAAACCATACATTGTTTTGGTTTTTGTAGAATGGTCAGTTGGCAAGTATCAGCTGTGCAAATCTGCTGAGGCACTGAGATTTGAGGAATTGTATTTAGAAAAAAATGTAGTTGAATGTTACTTTCTGTTATCACTTCAAATAAATAATAGAATATTTTGTTTTGGCTGTGAGGAAAGAAAAGGAAGAAAAAGAACATGCTACATATCAGAGAGAAAAAAAAAGCAAATATAATAAAAAAGGAAAGGAAAGAGTGAGATAAAACAATTATTAGAGGCTTATCATTCGCTTCAAAAGAATGAAAGGAAGGAATAGAAAAAAAAAGATGAGACAATACAGAAAGAAATAGAAGAAATATACTGAAAAATGAGTAAAAGAGAAAATTAAGAATCTTTATTTGGAAATGTCACTGGACATTGGCATGATGGTTAGAGTGTTAGCCAATGGGAGACCTGGGTTCAATCCCAGGTTGAGTCATACCAAAGACTCAAAAAATGGTACTTGATGCCTCCTTGCCTAACACTCAGCATTTTATAAGGTACAGATCAAGGGTAAATTAGAGCAATCCAAGGAAAGGAGTAGTGCCCTTCCTTGACTACAGTTGCCAACTTTATTTGGAAAACTTATTTTGGGCAACAACAACAAAAAATGTTTCATAAATAATCATAAAATCTACTATAATTCAACAAATTATTCATTTTAATAAAATATTTTGTAATTATTCACTTTTATTGGCCAAGTGGGTAGAGTGTTCACCAATGCTCCAGGACACCTGGATTCAATCCCAGGTCGCGTCATACTTTAAAACTGGTACTTGATACTGCCTTGCTTAACACTCAGCAATATAAGGTATGTGACAAGGGTAAAGTGGAGAAATCCAGGGAAAGGAGTAGCATCCTCCCCTATACCTCGGTGTAGTAGCTATTGAAAAGGGAGCCTTCTGGTCGCCCTCGACTATGGTTGCCAACTTTACTTTTACCTACTAGATTAATAGATGAGAATAAAATGATCAACTTAAATTGGTCTAATTATCCTGATTTTTATTAGTGCCATACATTTACCCCATTTCTACATTGTGTAGAAACAATCAAACTATTATATAACAGATTATATTTTATATTTTCTGCATTTTTTCAGCCATGGGCTCAATGTCATGAGGAAAGAGAGTATAGAGGGGTGGAGGTCAAGGTTCTTAGAATTAAGAATAAATAGTCGTCTTAACCCATCTTTTTTTTTGAGACATAGAAGATATGAGTCCAAATATTATTAAGAAATTAATCTTTATTTCTAATTTACATTGTTTTTTTTTTTTATTGGTGTTGAGTGAAGTTATTTGTGATAAGTAACTAAAAAATTAATATGAAAGAAATTACTAGTCAAACTTATTATTACTATTATTGCTAGTAGTACACATAGATATTCTATTTTTTTATAAATATTCTTTTTCTTTTTTGATACATAAATTTACAAGAAAAACTTTATTTAATTAAATAACACCTTTTAAATTAAATACACTTGTATCATAAATTTTTTATTGCTAAATAACAGATTACAACATTTAATAAGCAGTAGCAATGTAGAAATGAGGATTCCCTGGTCAGAATTTAGGTCACCCTGTTAATGATTCAAAAATATTTCCTGGGCCATATATACAAAGTTGAGTCGTGTCATAGTTTAATGTTTATCTCGATGCCATAACTACTAGTACTTGTAGTTAATTCTATAAATCAATAACATTAAAAAGGTGGAAGGAGGTTCTTATATGTCATCGAATATTTTAATAAATCAATTTCTAATGGCATATAAAAGCCTCCTTTTCACCTCTTTAAAAATGGCCTAAAAAAAAAAATATATATATATATATATATATATATATATATATATATAATATGTAAATCTTATGAAGTTAACTTATATACTTGGCTAATGATTACCTTGAGAATTAACTGTAGACATCTAGTATTTATATCTAGCCTAACTCCATATTACTTTAAGAATAAGGTTTTCTTATATGCTATTAAATACAGTAATTCTATTTTTTATTGTTTTATTTTGTACCTCATTTTCAGCTTGCACTTACTGATCCAAGGCATATGCTTTGCAACAATATTAAGTGTTACTGAGCTGTTGTACTGACTTAGCAATTTGTTAACCCCTGAACAAAAAAAAAGTCACTGTGGTCTGTAATCAGAAGTCTTTACAAATGAGAATGGCAACCTGAACTGATTTGGGTGTTGTCAATTAGTCCAATTATATATACAAGCAAAGACCAGCATGTGAAATCTTTGATCAAAGAACAAAGAAACATTGCTAAGAAGAATTAAGGCCAACAATATTAGCTGACTGCTGCTGGGTATTATACCATTTTCCGGAAGTATTCATGTTAGAAAAGACCTTGTCACTTTATAAGTCACATGGAAATAAAAATGAATACTGCTAGAAATCCCAAAGTATTCAAGAATAAGTAAATGCAAGATTTAGTTTAATATAAGTTAATAAGTCTGTGTATCCCATACAACTAAAAAATCAGATTAAATATTGTTTGAAACTATAGCCAATTTTATGTTTAATGTTTGTTCACCCACAAAAGAAAATAAATTTTATTTTTAAAAAAATTTACAATTCTGGCAAATTTGTAGATCTATATTTTTTGTTAGTTTGATGTAAAATTTCCCAAGATCATCTTTTGTATAATGTTAGTGAAATCTTAGAAGTGTCTTTGAAGTTAAATCAGTTCTTAATTGCTTGTACTGTCAAGTATATGAAATTTTTAGGCTTTAAGAAAAATTCTAATGTGAGGAAAATAGTTTTTTCAAAAATGTTTGTGTATATATAGGGCAGTATATTATTTATAATGTTTTTATATACAGGGCAGTATATTATATATAGTGTTTGCATATATAGGGTAGTATATTATCTATAATGTCTGTATATATATATATATATATATATATATATATATATATATATATATATATATATATATATATATTGCAGTATATTATTTATAGTGTTTGCATACATAGAGCAGTATATTATTTATAGTGTTTGTATTGGGTTAAGATACCTCTTAGTTGCCATTGCTCCCAAGTCCTCTCTGACCCTGAATTGTAGAATGCTGACCTAGCACTATAAAGTTACACATTTGACTGGAAATTATTTTATTTTCTATGTTAGAGAATTTTAATGTTATTGCATGAATAAAAGTCTAGCTACAATGTGTCATTTTTGCTGTGTAACATGAAAATTAGTTCAGTATATAACCTTGTTTAAATACTACTGTTAACTTCAATGTCAAGTCACATCCTATTTATAATATTAATATTAGAATTAATTGCAAATATATAAGATTCATGCTATAATCAGTGAGTAGTAGTTATGTCCTATAAAAAATTATATTGATGTGAGTATTAGTTTATTGTCATACCCAGGTCATGTAATGGCCTGGGTATGATAATAAACTACATCTGGTGGTGAGGCTCTATGGACTGTTGAGACATCTTTTAATTGCCATTGCTCTAAAGTCCTCTCTGACTCTGAGTGGAGGTACTTATTAGAATTCCATCTGTGGGTCAAATTGATTTGTTTGAGATAATAATGTTTAAAATGATTTTGAACTACATTGTGACTCTAACTCTTGAAACATTGATATTGTTATTAAGTATGAAGTGTTTATATGTTTAAAATGATTATGAATTGAATTTAATTGCAGACAAATTATTAGTATTAGATAGGAATACTTGAAACCATATTATTGTGCACAAATTATTTGTATTGAAAATAGTTTCTTGAAGCTATAGTTGTTTACAAATTATTATTTTTAAAAAGAATAGTTACAAGAACCTATATAATCAATTTCAAAAGAATTAGACTGACTTTGACATTAAATGACCCAACAAGGTTAGAGATGCTGTAAAACCCAAACAGCAATGACCAAGTTAAAAAAAAAAATCTTACTATACTGTACAATATGTATTGTGTTATTGTCACATATAAACATGAAAATTAAAACATTTTAATATTGTCACATTTATTTCTATTTTCTTGTTTTCTAATTATGTTTCTCTTTTGTAGGTGAGAGTGATATGAAATATGAGAATAAGAATTTTGGTGGACTGGCAACTAGACATATTCCAGATAAATCAAAACCTTCTGACAGGTGAGTTACTAATAATAAGTTACCTTCATTTTTCTTTTTAAATTCTGCATTATGATAGACTAGCTGAAGTACCTGGTCAAGACTTGAATTGCAGTTGTTTTTTTAAATTCTTTCTTGTCAATTTAAAATGTATATTTAACGATAGTCAAATAAAATATTTTTTTGAAAAATAAGTTAATTTTGTGAAATAATGGTGTGATAAAAATGTATTTAGATAAAGATATATTTACTGCTGAGCAACATATAAAGTGATGATGTCTTGTCTGTTCTCTATAAAATGTTTTACATAGAATTTATAATGTAAATTGATGTAATTTAAAGGTGGTATTTTTTTAAAGTAAAGTTTTTTTTTGTAAATTTATGAATCAAAATAAGAAAAACAAAACATATAAAAAGTGAAATTTCAACTGGTACTGCTAGCAGCAGCAGCAGCAGAACCAATTATAACAACAACTACTACTACTACTACTACTACTTTATACTATTATCATTTCTTCTTTCATATTAATTTTTTAGTTACTTTTTCTTATCCCAAATAATTTGAGCTACACCAATGAAGAAATAATGTGTATATAAAAATAGTGATATTTCAACTTACATTCTTCTGTCTTAAAGAAGATATATAATTAAGAGAAAATGTGAAGACTGTTTAGATGTCAAAAAAGTCAATGTTGATATAAAAACAATTTATGAAGCCAGAAGTTTTTGTAGAAAAATAAGATTGTACACGTGCAGTACCCTCCATACTCCCCAGACCCCCAAGTTCTATGCAACTTATTCTTATTTCTAAAATAGATAATTCTTCTTATGGATAAGATTTGAGGATATGGGAAATATTGAAAGACATACAATGATGCTGTTTAATACCATCTCAAAAGAGATATTTCAGGAATGGAAAACCTAATGGAATAAGTATGATGAATGTTAAGGAGAATTTTTTGGGGGAAAAAAGTAATTTTTCATTCATTTTGCTCTTCTGTCTTGTTTCATTTTTAATACTTTTTGAACATATCTTATATCTGTTTATTATTCCTAAAATTATGTATATTTCAAACTTCATCTTTGTTGCATTGACTCCAGTCTTTTGGCTGGTATGCTTTACTGTTATTTTTTATGTGGACATTGTATCTGGTCAGCCTTATACATTTTATTCCACTTCTCTTATTGGAACATCACAGATTTGAGAGTTGAAGCTTTTGGATCTCAAATGAAATTTTAATGTTCAAATATGTGAAGTGTGTTGTTCCAATTAAAGAAGGGAAAAGACAAAAATATTGAACAACACACAAGGATGACTAGATACAATTTACACCAGATGTAAGCTGTAGAATATGTCAGCTAAAACACAGTAAATATTCTATCACAACTAATTAAGTAAACTCCGATGAATATTTCTAATAAAAAGTTAGTTTTCTTCAAAACCTAAGTTATTATCTTATTATATCTAGTGGACATTGGCGTGATGGTTAGAGTCTTCGCAATGGCCTGGGAGACCTGGGTTCAATTCCAGGTCGAGTCATGCCGAAGACTCAAAAAATAGTACTTGATGCCTCCTTGCTTAACACTCAGCATTATAAGGTACGGATCAAGGGTAAAGTGGAGCAATCCAGGGAAAGGAGTAGCGCCCTCTCCTACACCTTGGTGTAGAAGCTATCGAAAAGGGAGCCTTCGGGTCACCCTTGACTAAGGTCGCCAACTTTACTTTTACTTATATCTAGTGGAATATTCTTTGATCAAAACAGATATTGTTAAGTATATATTTGCCTGACTCTGCCATGGGCTGGATGTGACACAGATCAATTTTTTTTTTAAGTCAAGTAAAGCTGGTTTGAATTCAGAGTTTTTTCTTCTCTTAGATTAGTTGCCTAATTAAACTGAAAGAACCCAGTCTTCCTTACTATTTACTCTTAGCTTAGAAAGGAACAGATGAATTCTTGCCTATCTTAAGGGCATTAGAGTGAAGTGAAATGCAAACAGCCTTGTTTAGAATTTGGATTGGGTCACTGATCCCATTTTTTGTGGTGATAACCATTACACTAAGAACACCTCTTATTGTTAGAAATCATTTATCATCAAACTCTATAACATTTATTACCAAATATTTTAACATTGAAACTCTATAACCACAAATGTGGATAAATATTAGTAAGTAAGTGCATTCCATAAATATATTTGCTTAATTTTATTTAGGGATACAGAATTTCAATGCTGTTAGGTTGGTTAATTAATAATACCTGATAAAAGTTATTTTGATTTTAAAATGTACAATTACAAATTAGAAAATGCTGGTGTATCTTTGGTTTTCAAGAAAATTAACTTTTCATAAAAAAATTGTTACATGTGTGTTTATTTATGAGTTATACTGAATTAGAAAGCTGAAGATACTAGTCTGAATAAATAATAAAATAATGAAAATACTTCACATAATATCTGTCTGTAATTCAGTTTTCAGATTTCTTTGTTGTTATTCAATGCAACAGACCCAGGCCCAGTTAATGGATCAAATGAAGAGGAGGTACATCAAAAGAAGTTGGCACATGGGAATGAATTAGTTGTTCGGATTTATATCAGTGTACCATCAACATCAAGTAAAGGTAAACATTTAATTGAAATTTTAACATTCATTTATATCTGCAGACAAATAATGTATTTGATAGCATATAAAACTCCTCTTTTCCTAAAAAATGGTTTAAAATGATTCTTCTGGGTCTTATATGAAGAGAAATACTGTATTTGATGACATGTAAGACCCCTACTAACTACTTTAAAAAATAGTAATTTACTAAGCTTTTTACTTAAATGTGGCACAAGGCTGAGTGAATGGGGCACCCAATCTGCAGATCTTATATCTGAAACTGCAGTTATAATTTTTTTCAATATGCTGCAGACAGCCTATATGTGTACATGGCCAACTTCTATAATCTGTTCATATATATATATATATATATATATATATATATATATATATATATATATATATATATATATATATATGTGTGTGTGTGTGTAATGCACTTGGTATTAAACCCTTGTCTCCTGGGCCATTGGTGAATACTCTACTCACTAGGCCAATGAGCCAGTATATATATATATATATATATATATATATATATATATATATATATATATATATATATATATATATAGTTGGGCAGCTGTCCTTCATTTAAGCATGTTTGATTAAATAATAAAGACTCATTTTATCTATATAATTTTATTAGGATCCTTTCAAGTTTCTCAACAAGAGTTTTGGTTTTCGGTTGGAGTAGGTTGATGAATTTATCAAAGTTATCCCAAAAGCTTTCAAACCTTTCACAGGCCATCATCAGATGTTATTTGCAAATGTAAAGATTGTTTTTTTTAAAGTTTTTTTGATTTTATAACATTGCAAAAATTATGTAAACATATAGTTGGATTAAACTAAGATACTGATGACATTGAACAAATTTAAAACTGATTGCTATCAACAGAAATAGAATATTATCAAGAGAAATAGATTATTTAAAAAAAAAAAAATAGAGGCATTTCAAAATATCAGACATCACAGTAGCACCTACTACTTAAATATTGCAAAACTTTTGACTCATCTTAGTAGTTGTGATTATAATCAAACATTTACTAATGGCATTAAAAAGCCATATGGGGTTGATATGCCATTAAATGAACCAACCCAATCCATTTAAAGAAAGGCTGTGAATCATTATATTTCCCTTTTTATTATTAGCATCTGACATGATTGTTAAAATTTTGAAATATAGGATATAGAATTTTTTGTAAAGTAACACTCATCCCAAAATATTAGGATAATGTGTTTCTACAATTATTTTTGAAATAGCAAAACTCAGATGATAGTATTTTTGATAATGTTGATGACTCCATGACATGAACTCATATGATAAAGCTATAGTTCCAGATCCTTGGGGGAGTGTAGAGCTATTCCTTCATAGTTATTACCAGGTTCTTCCACACTTGAACTGGTAAGTACTGGTAAGTTCAGGTTCCATCTATGAGTCAACTAGATGTTTGAAATAATGTTTAAAATGATTTTAAACTACATCTTAAAACATTGATATTACAACTAGATATTTTTACCTGTTTCAATTTGTGAATATATATATTTTGTACTATGAAAATCATAATTTATCAGCTGACTACAGCTTTAAATAACCCAAAAAGGGTTGACATGCTGTAAAGCCGACCAAAAAACATTTTTAAAAGTTTCTTTCATCATTTGTATTTAATCATTTTGGGTGTGGTAATTTACTAAGCTTTTTACTTTGACATAGCACAAGGCCATATCAAAGGGGCACTCATTCATTTTGGGTGTGGTAATTTACTAAGCTTTTTACTTTGACATGGCACAAGGCCATATCAAAGGGGCACTCAATCATTTTGGGTGTGTATTGATCCTAACAAAACTCTTTTTTCATATTTATTTCTATTCTATGAATTAAAAATACTCTTTTAAATTGTTAACAAAAAATTTTTTTAAATTAAAGATCTCCAAATGATAATTTATAAAATCAATAATACTTTTGGAAATCCATATGATGTGTGGAAAAAAATGGGCAAACCAGCTTTTCCGACAAAAGCACAGTTTCATGAAATACGAAAGCAAGAGGTAAGTAATGAAATAAATTAATACATTTAATTTTTTTAAATGATTTGTTATTATCAATTAATGAAAAATTTGTAACAAAATAATTATCAAGGAAATATCCAAACCTATGTTGAAAGATAAATAAATATTGACAATTAGATCAACTATTTCATCTTTTTGAATATTTATTTGATATAAATTGTTATCAATTATTTTGTATATTATTTCATCTTAACCTAAAAATGAATCAGCATAAAATGAAAATTGAGAGTCATAATGTTTACAATCTTCTCAGAAGCACTCTCTCATTTATATGAGGTGTGTTCAAAAAGTATTAAGACTAAAGCTGTATTTATGAATGAAATATTACTTTTCTTTATAATCATATTTACCCCCCCCCAGCTCAGGCAGGGTATGATACAAGGTCAATTTTTAAGTGGACTTTAACAGGTTTGAATTCAGAGTTTTCCTTCTCCTAGACTAGTTGCCTCACCAAGGCTGAAGAACCCAGTCTGCCTTACTATTTACCAATAGCTGGAGGGAGATATAAAATTTATAATAAGTTTTAAAGTAAGTGTCCCATTGTTTGAAGTGGAAATTCCTCTTTTGATATGGTATGAAGCTGCACCATTTCTTTTAATATCTTCACATTCTCAAATCTTACTATTAAGATGAATTTTCAGTTTAGGAAACAAGAAAGTAACATGGATCTTGGGAGTCTTGTGAATATAGGGGATACTGCACTTGCACAATCCTGTCTTTCACCAAAAACTGCTGTTCAAAAAGTATTGAGACTGGCTTCATAATGTTTAAAAAATTGCAATTGACTTGTCTAAACCAAGTCCAGTTCTCATCACTTTATTATATAAATTGCTCAGCTTTGCAAACATCTTCCTTTCAAATTTTGAAATTAAAAATTTAATCTTGATGCTTTTTGATCTCTCTTTGTATATTTGATAGCGTACCCGCCACCACTATTTACAGGATTAGGAAAATAGGTATAACTGCTGGTAGTCTACTGTGTCTTAGTTTGGTTTATTTGTTTAATGGCATACCAACTCCTTATGGGTTATTTAATGCCAAAATTTGATTCATTTGTAAATACTTGATTATAATCATCATCATCATGTTGCACCGTCAGCACAGATCTTCCTGACCCTCTCTCGCCACCCGTCTCTATCGGCCATTACTCCTGGTAGGTCTTCAATGCTATATCCTGTATCGGCATAGAGCTGTTGTATATAGGTTATAGCTGGTCGTCCTGCCTTTGTTCATCCATGTGAAGAGGTCCACAGGAGTATGTCGCTAATGAGCTCATCCCTGGATCTCCAGCAGTGTCTCGCATGTCTGGTTCGTCTAACTTGGATAGTTTTTGTGGTGGGTGGTAGGTGGCTGTACAGCTGCTGTTTTGTGGGGTGCTGCCTCCAGGACTTGTTCAATATTGCTTGCAGCATTCCTGTGTAGTTGCCATCAAGAGCCATTCAAATTTTCAGTGTTTCATTGCAATCATATTTTAATCTCACTTTTTTATCCATAATAATCATCTGTTTACTAAGATGGTGTCAATTATTCTTATCTAATACAAATAATTTACATTTCGCCAATGGTCTGGGAGACCTGTGTTCAATCACAAGTCGCATCATACCAAAGACTTTAAAAATGGTACTTGATACGTCCTTGCTTAATACTCAGCAATATGAGGTAGGTATCAAGGGTAAAGTGGAGCAATCCAGGGAAAGGAGTAGCGCCCTCCCCTACACCTTGGTGTAGTAGCTATTTAAAAGGGAGCCTTCTGGTCACTATCGACTACAGTCGCCAACTTTACTTACTTAAATGGTTTTATGTATTCTTCTCCAACACTAATAATTTTCAAATGGATCTATTTGACTGATAAATGGGACACTTACAGGTAGTACCACTCTGGATCAGAGTGGACCTTGGAGCCACATTCCACAGAGTTCTGGAACTGGAGCCTCACCACTGATGTATACCTAGGACACCACTTTTGGTGGGGTCTTACCCCTAAGCCCTGACAACTAAGATGCTAGTGTCTTATCTAACATTTGGTCAATGGCTACTACAATTTTGCATATAAGATATATGGGAGATATATTTTTAGTTATTTGGGGTGAGGGAAGGGTCTTATTTGGGGTGAGGGAAGGGTCTTATTTGGGGTGAGGGAAGGGTCTTATTTTGATGCAAGTCTAACTAGATTAATGTATAGACGCTTTTCAAAATTATAGAAGGTAAAATGCTTTCCTTTCTTTAATGAGTGTTGTTCTGTCACTTATCTTGTAGGGCTTGCAGAAATTACACCATATTGCTGTAAATCCAGGTGTAGTTGATTTACCTGTATCAAATTTTTCTGCTCCATCTCTGCTACTTGTTCATATTTGTTCAAAAGCATTATCTCCACCTGGTCAGGTAAGAAAATCATGATGTGCACTTTGTTTTTGTGTTTTATCTAACTTTTTTTTATTTAACTTTAATCATGTCTTTACTGTTTGTGAAGATCATTTTCGTTACTTGTGGCAAAATATTTAATTTTAGATGAAATTTGTTGGTAATAATCTACAAATTTATCAAATGAAGCTTTCTCACTATCAATAATTGGGAAAAGTCTGTCCTATATAGAGCTGCCAAATTTAGTAGAAATACTTATTACACACAGGGGAAGGTATTAATATAAAATAAATGTTGTTCTGCATGGGAGAAGAGTGGGCTATTTAGATAAACAGTAATTAATTTAAAGCTATGTTGCTGTAAAGTGAAACCAATTGTCCAGGTTAGAAATGTCCAAACTTTAAAAAAAGTATCTTATTGAAGTAATTATTTTTATTCAAGAAAATATTATTAATCAAGTTTATAGCTTTTTTTTTTAAGTTCTTAATTAGGATAAACAATCCAGACAAAAAAGAAACCCCAAAATGTTTAAATCCTTGAGGTACGTATCAAGGGTAAAGTGGAGCAATCCAGGGAAAGGAGTAGTGCCCTCCTCTACACCTTGGTGTTGTAGCTATTGAAAAGGGAGCCTTTGGGTCCCCCTCGACTAAGGTCACCAACTTACTCTTACTAATGTGTTAGTGCTGATTTTCATTTGACTTTTCTGTACATAAATTTTAGTTTATTCAGCCAATTTCTTGCAGTTCTGTCACAAACATTGACTTGTTTCAACTCATTTATTTTTTATTTTATATTTTCAAGGCATATTGCTTTAAGTTTTCTATCAAAATGCTTTGATGTCTTTCATAATTTACCAGTATGTTTTCCTTTTTTATCACCTGTTTAATTTTTTGCTGTTATTTTCTTCCAGATATTTTCAGTCCAAGTCTTGAATATTACAAGAAACCAGGTGTTGATTGTTTGGTCTGACGAATTCATTGGAAACAAGTAAGTTTTAAATAACTTTTGCAATCTTATATATATATATATATATATATATATTTCTTTAAGAAAAAACAAAAAGCAGTCATATTAGGATTATAAATTCATTTCCATTCTGCTATATATATATATTATTTGGTCCAGTTAAACCGGAGTTGGGAGTAATTCCATCAGGACAAAAAAAACCATTCAACAGTGAACATTTAAATTTTCCTGGTAAAGAGCTCAGTGTAACTGACATTACAGAGCAATAATTTCTTTAAGAAAAAACAAAAACCGGTCACATTAGGATTATAAATTTATTTCCATCCTGTTATATATAAATCAAATAAGGTCATTGGTCTTCTTATGGGTATGCAAGCGGGCTTCACAAAGTACTTATTATTTGATGAGACTATGAGAAAATAAAAAAGATGAGAAGAACCCATGTTTTGTGTACCTTCTCTTCAAGTGAAGGATAACTGAATTAATAGGCACAAAAATAAAATTTGAAAGTAAAAATTTTAATTTTAAATTAATATACATAAGGTTATTAAATTAAATTTTGAATTTAATTTAATATACGTAAGGTTATTATATAAAGTTGTATTTCTCTAAATTAGTATTAAATCTAGAGCTTTAAGTTGAAATGTATTTAGATTTTAAAAAATAGAAAAATTAATTTACTATAATTCCAACCGGCAATAAAAAAAACGGAAATGGGCTAAACGAGGAGAAAACTCTTCAACCCTCTTCTACACCCTCCCACCCTTCTTTCCTGTGTCTTTTCTGAATTATTTCATCCATAAGATCTGAAGACATCCTGTTATTTTTTTGGTGTTTTTGATTTATATCAAAACCCATAACAGGATTGAAATAAATTTATAATCTTAATGTGACTGGTTTTTGTTTTTTCTTAAAGAAATTATTGCTCTGTAATGTCAGTTACATTGAGCTCTTTACCAGGAAAATTTAAATGTTCACTATTGAATGGATTTTTTGTCCTAATGGAATTACTCCCAACTCCGGCTTAACTGGACCAAATAATATATATATATATATATATATATATATATATATATATATATATATATATATATATATATAATATCTTATATCTTATGATAATATCCTATAAAATCCTGGTCTTTGAAAAATTGTATTGAAAGAATATATTGAGCAGGCTTTGATTATAAGATATCACCTTTTTTAGAAAAAATGATGCTAAAAGATTTCAATGTCCATTAATAATACTAGACTGTTTTTCTAGATTTTTGAAATTGTAAACTTTTAAAAAATTTTCTCAAACTGTGAAACAATTTTGCCATTTTAAAAAAAAAAAAAAAAAAATATATATATATATATATATATATATATATATATATATATATATATAGGCCTGATGAATACATATGCTAGAAATCAACAGTTGCCAAACACCATTGATTGTGTCTATGTTATCCTAATTTAAATATATATGCTTTTTCCGTGATATTGAGCATTCTTTATTGATAAATATAGTAAATTTCATTATTAAAACATATATATATATATATATATATATATATATATTAACTGGATTAATTTTGTTTATATTATTATGATCCAATGTTTGATGTTTGTATGTGGGTCACCACAGTAAATTATGTGTGGAAGTCCTTTGAAATAAAGTCAAGTCTTTCCTTCAAATAGATCAGGTTTACCATAATACAGCAAGAATAACATTGCATTAAAAGAAAAGATAATGTTTTCATTCAATTTATTTGTTCATTATTCATAAAGCCTTTTAAAAAAATATTTACAATTATGACATAAGTTGATATCAGTTTTCATAATGAATAGAAACTCATTTAAAGAATCTTGGTCAAAAAATCTCATTTCTGACTATTTTGTCTGAAAAGCAATAATTGGACATCCCAGCATCCTCAGTAATTATAGAGATGATCATCAAGTTGTGCTAATAGTACAGAATTTCCTGACTCTCTTACATTCCATCCCTATCATCCATCATTCCAGCCAGGTTTTTAAGTTGCATCCTGAGTCCCTACAGAGCTGATGTAAGTAAATCTTTGCTGCTCGGCCAATACTGGCATGTTTATATGTAGGAGTCTATTTGACAATGCCACTGTTTCTCAAGCAGTACCCTGCATGTCTTGTTTGTCTTACTTGAATGGTTTGTGAGATAGGAGGCTGGTGGCCATACAGTTGCTGTTTTGTTGGGTGTTACTTGCAGGATTTGTTCAAGACAGCATGCAACACTTCTGTGAAGCTTCCATCTAGATTTTCCTCTATGTGATGCATCCATATAATAGTATAGACACAACTACAGCTTGGAAAAAATCTTGTTTTATTTTATTGGATAGATTAGATTTCTATATGATTGATAGCGAGTCAATATCATTTCACACCTTCGCTGAGTATATGTCGACATCACTTTCAGTCAATGAGATGTTGCTGCTGAGGTATGCAAACTGCTCTACTAATTTTAGAGGTTTTCCACTTAAACAGTCTTTATAAATTGGAACTCAGTGGCTTTGGAGTAATGAAAAAATGGAGTTTTCCAAATATTAAAGCTCATCAACCTACACATAGTTAATAGTTTAGTAATACAATTTTGTAATAGAAAAAAATACTATCTTCTTCAGAACATTTTTAAAAACATCAGTTTGGAGTTGTCTCCCTTGTAATGGTTCTAAATAATAGTTTTTTTTTCTTATCTCAACTCTGTTCCTTGTTAAGTTGGCTTGTATAAACCAGTCAAAGAATCACATTTGTTAACCCCAGAAACAATGTGAATTATAATGAAATAGTATTTTATTAATTGTTATAAAACCATTTATGTATAAAAGTTTGAACATTCAAATATTGATTCATTTTTTAAACCTTAAATCTGTTTCTGATTTAGTAGCTTATAAGTTGACTATTCTGAGCATTTTTACACCATTGCTTTTATTCACCTGGTGATCTTGTAGGGCTCTTACATATCTATTATATTATTTTTAGCTTTTAATCTAAAATAATTTCTTACAGACTCAGTTTCCCTATCTACAGTGCATATTTTCACTGTACATAAAGCAGAGATTGAACTCACAACCACCAAAAACACATAAAATATTTTCCACTGCTTTTATCTGTTGAACCTGTAGAGCCCTCACATAATGATTTTTATTTTTTTAGATTTATAACTAAAATTTGTTTTTCTGAGCTGGGTGTAAAAATACTGAAAAGAACAGATATATATGATCTGATCATCCATTCAGTAGGTAAGGAAGAAGAAAATTCATTTATGTTTAGAATGATGACTAAAGGAAAATTTAAAATGAAAATGAAATTAATGTTCTAGTGTCCTACTGGCCATGGTAAAATGTAGTTGCTTCTCTGGAGGTTTGTCAGTTAAGTCTTTGCAAAGATGTGCCATGTTACTTGGAGGTACCGATAATGCAATGGTTACCATCGTTGGAAATGGACATAGTGACGCAAGTTCAGTTCTTAGATGATGCTGATTGTATTTCACATAGCACTCCCTCCAGCTATTGGTAAATAGCAGGGCAGACTGGGTTCTGTAGCCTTGGTGAGGCAACCAGTCTAAGAGATGGAAAACTTTAAATTCAGACCTGTTAAACTCTGCTTAAAAAATGACTTTGTGTCACATTCTGGTTGTGCAGAGGGGTAGAGTAAATACACACTTAATGAGCACTTTCAAGTATCCCTACTTGTACTAGATGCCCTAAACAATATATAAAACCCTGATCTAGATACTTTTAAATTAATTGTTGACAAGCTTGTCCCACTAGCCACTTACCGGTGTACTGAGTTTTGTCCTTAATGGATGCTCTATTTTCAGAGCCCTGTACCAGACTAAGCTAAAAATAGTAAAATCTTCCAAGTCAGTTTAGAAAGTAATTTTTCATTTTTCAGGTTGGCAACCTTGATAGAAAATTAATCAAAGTTGATCTTGAACACTTGTAAAATAAACTAAAAATATTTATCATGGTACTTTCTATATACACTCCTTGAAAATGAGGAGGTTTTTTGGTTAAAAAAAATAATATTCCTGTGAGGTACAACAGTGCACTTACTTCCTTGATTTGAGTCTTTGTGATTATTTCTTGTTCCCAAAAATCAAAACTCACCTCCATGGTCACTATTTTAGAACTGTTAAGAACATACAGCATATCATGAAAAACTTATTAAATGATTTATTGATTGATTTTAACTGCATGTTAATCCACCTGGGGTTATTTTAAGTCTAATGATTACTTAATCATTAGCCACTTGTTCATCTATATTCACATTTTTTGTAACCATTTCCTAAGGTTTTTTTTAATGATATATGAACATCATCTGAGATTGTTTTCAAGGTTCAAGGATGATGTTGAGAAATTATTTTGTATAGTATTGATCATGTTAAAATTTTTAGTGTAATTTTATTTCTATCAAGAAGGACAAAATGTCATTCACATTGACATTTTTTAATAGAACTTTTATACTGTGTTGAAAAAGTGATGTTAACTGAGAGTAAAAGAAGCTCTTCATTCTATGAGAAAGTATTTAACAGTGTAGAATGTTTGAAATACTATATTCTGTTATTGCTCCTCTTGTTTGACTATAAAGAAGTGTGTAAGTCTTGTATGACCAATGCAAAATCTGGATATAGTGATTAATTCTTTTTTGAATTTTTCACCCTCTTAAAAAGTGGATGTTATTCCAGCATTATTGCCATCTTGTGTAGAAAAATTAATTGATTTTATTTTTCAAGTTAGTGTAAGACATTTTGAACTTGTAGAGGGATAATCCTAAAGCAGATTTACCTCCAAAGTCAGCTTTTAAATTTCCATTTATTCTAGTATGGCTTGTGATGCAGTTTATTAAAATCTCTTTTGAGTTGTACATGGAGTTTGACTTAGTAAGGAGTTTAATGATTAGGGACTCTTTAAGTTTTTATTTTTAGTAATAGTGAAACAGAGAGCAAATCTGAGAATATGACAAGGTTCTTGTTTTTAGAGATGAGGTGCTAGATTTATTGCATGGGCTTCAGCTGTAAAGATTGCAGTTTCTTTTGGGAGGGCATCATGGCAATTTTCCTATTTAACTAAATGTTGTGTCAGTTGAAGACTTCCAGTAGTTTCTGGGAGTCAGAAGGTCTTGGTGTGGGCTTCCTAAATGAATTATTTTAAAGGGGATAAAGTTGATTTATAATCAATAATTTTTTATACAATCAATTTCATTACTTAATAGATTAAGTATACAAAGTCAATCTATCTCCTTTATTAAGTAACTACTTTCTTCTTTCTCATCTGTTTTAATTTCCGATCTAAATTTTCATTTTAGGTGCATTTTATCCTATGAGGTTGAATTTTCTAAAACTGGTTCCTTATCTGATTATAAAAGGATCAACAAATTTAACATTACTGTAACTGCATTTGTATTTGTTTCCATTGGTAAGTAAAATCTTTTTTTTTTAATTTAACGACTTTATTTTTATTCTAAATAAGTTTAATTGGCTAAAAAATACATTTGTCATTCTATTGTAAATATCAATATTTTAATTTTATTGTGGAGGCATATTTAGCGTAATGGTTATTGTAGTAAATGAAATTGGTAACCTGAATTCAAATCCTGTTTAAGGCTGTTTGTGTTTCACTTCATGCTAATGCCCTTAGAATAAGTATGAATCCATTTGTTCTATTTGGGCAAACTGGGTTCTTTTGCCTTGGTTAGGTAACCAGTCTAGAAAAAAAAACTCAAACCAGTTTTACTCGAATTGATTTTGTGTCAGATTCTGCTAATGGTTGAGGGATTGGGTTAACACTTTAATCTTAAATACAATTTATTTCATAAAGGACACAACGTTCAATGTAAGAAAAGTAGGATTTATGTGAATTTAAGTTTTCTGTTATAATATTAGTCCTATTTTAACATTGTATACAAAGATAATAGTATTTAACATTTGTAATGATTGTATCATTAACTCTAACCCTGCCTCATTCAAATGTTCATTTCTTTCAGCTAGGTCATTTTCCAAGGTTAAATGTATTTTATGTGTAAATCTTATAAATGTGTCAGAAAGAAATTTAATGTGAAATGTCCCTAGTCTAAACAATATAGTGAACTTATTGGGTTTGGTTGATAAATGTCATGAGATTAAGAGTGAACAATTATTGAAATTGCTCTGACTAGTCAGTTTTTTTAATTCTTAGTTTATAATGATATACTTGAGGTTTTAACTCCTCATCAAAAAAACAGCCCAGTCAATTGGGACTGTAGAATATGCTGACTACGTCTCTGCAGAGGGGTAAGACCCTGTCCTCAATAAGTTTCCTGAATATGACACTTAACCATCTGACAGTTTGGCTGGAGTCCTAGTGCTTTAGGGAATGTACAATACCTCCATAACTCCAAGGTCCACTATGAATTAGAGTAGTAGTACCTGTTAGAGTTCTGTCTATGGGTCAAATAGATCTGTTAGGGTTCCATCTGTGAGTCAAATAGATCTGTGAGGGTTCCATCTATGACTCAAATTGATCTGTTAGGGTTCCATCTATGAGTCAAATAGATCTGTTAGGGTTCCATCTATAAGTCAAATAGATCTGTTAGAGTTCCATCTATGGGTCAAATAGATCTGTTAGGGTTCCATCTATGGTTTAAATAGATCTGTTAGGGTTCAATCTACGGGTCAAATAGATCTGTTCTGTTAGGGTTCCATCTATGGGTCAAATAGATCTGTTAGGGTTCTATCTATGAGTTAAATAGATCTGTTAGGGTTCCATCTATGGGTCAAATAGAACTATTTAATCATTTACTCTACTCAAAACCTTTTGACTGTGTGCAAACAAATTAGCTTTGGCTCGTCTAAAAATATTACCTACAAACTATTAGCTTACAAATCATATATATAAGAACAATTTGGCATTAAATAACCCACAAGAGTAGATATGCCATAAAACACAACCAACTAACCATCATCTTAAAAAAATCTCTCAGAAAGCTATATTTGTAGATTGGGCTGTCTACTATTTTCAGGGTTAAAAAAAGTTAAAATACAACTTGTCAAAAAGATGTGCTGACTGTATCCCTTGTATGAAATTAAATTGTATCTGATGGTGAGACTCCATTTCTTTGGTGTGTGGAGTTATCCTTTCTATATTTTTATTCTTCTTATTGAATAATCTTTTTTTTCTAAAGATAACTTATAACCTTTTACAGAAAAGGATATTTTAGAAATCATTATTTCTATGAAATAATTTATTTAAAATATAATTGTTTTTAATGTTTTTGTTTGTAAAAATATGATTATATGCATTGTTAATGATGCAGAAAAGATTCAGATCTTTTTGGGCAGAGCCAATTATTCTTTCATTTAAATGACACATGCTTTGAATGCATCATATGTGAATGACATGTCACAAGTGGCCATCATACCCAATTAAGCATTCTGCTAGATGTACACTAGTTTACATGATCCAGTGATTTTTGTTCTATAAAGGGATTTATAAATGCAAACAAGAAAATTCACCTTGTGTGGACCCATATGCTTTTCCTCACCCTATAAAAATTTTATTCATTCTCAGGGCTCAGGTTGAGAAACCCTACATTAGAGTGAATAAGTCCTTATAGAATTATTTAATAAATTCTCTCGGGCATTTTTTTTTATAAATAAAACACATATCTACTTTTTTATATTACACTAGATATTTGTTTTATTTATATCCTGATAATTGTTGTTGCAAAAAGTCTTATAAGTAATTTACAACATTTAAGCCTACAGACCATATCTCAAAGGTTTAGGATTGTTCTCTGTTCAAAAATTCTAAAGGTCATTATCAACATTGTGCTTAAAAGAAAACATTTTTTTATCATTATTTGATTTAAAAAATTAAATGTAAAAATAAATTGACAAAACTTAATTGTGTCAGTAAACCTTCAGCTTAAAAACTTTTGATTTTGTGTTAAACTTATGAACTTAATTGAATTTTCTTCTGAATTTCAGGGAGCCAATTCACTGAAGTCGAGTCAGTAAGAGGATATTATCGAGTGAAAGCAGTTGATTATTGGTTTCGATCTAGTCAATACTCTTTCCCTTTTTACTATTCCAATTAAAATTTGAACACCTGGTTTAAAATGATGCTTAGGATACTTATCTTACAAGCTATTGCAAGTGTGTTTTATTATTGCTCAGTTCTCAACAAAACTGTGAATTTCAAATAGAAAAAAAATTAAGAGAAATATTCCATAATGTTTACATGAAGTATGTGTAGATCTAAGTCTATCAATATTCCAAAAGCTGAATAAGAGTTTATACTACATTAAAAAAAAAAAAGAAAAGAGAGAATTGAATGTAGAATTTAAAGGGTTTTTTTTTTGTTAAGAAAAAAAAAGGAATGAAATAAAATTTGTCCTATTTACATAGAACTACAGGAGCTTCAACAAGGAGGCCCACTTAATGTAATGATTATTGTCATAGGAAACAGAATCAGTAATCAGTTCAAATCTTGACTGAGGCTGTTTCACTTTGCAGTAATACCTTTTGGAAAGGCATGAATCCATCAGTTCTCCTTCAGTAATAGGACTGACTGGGTTATTTAGCCTTGCTAACCAGTCTAGAAGAAAACATGAATTCAATCTTGCTTGACTCCTCTTAAAAATTGTGGAGGCATTGGGTAAATACATACACGAGTTTCAACAATACAGAGGTTGCCATCCCCAGCAAAAATGTTTGTGTATTAGATATTGGAAGTCATGGGTCTTCATTAAATGATATGGAATTACAGTTATTAAGATTCCTCACTTAAATTCCTCCCTATCTGTCATTTTGAATCTACTGCTGGATTAAAGTCTTTTCTTTATTCATTTAATTGTGCATGCCTCTGCTATGTCGTAGCAAGAAATATCACTTTCTCATCTCTCCATCCTCTGTCAGATCTTTTCCGACTACACTTGTTATTATGTGGTCACCATTCTGATAATGTTTTATGCCATATATTATCCTCTTTTTAGCTCTGTTCATTACCCCACTTCTATTTCTGTTAAATAATTTCTATGATATTACTTACCTTTGTCTGCATTCTCTTAGTGATTCTTAACATTACTTTTTACATGACTATCTGAGTTTCTTTTTTCATGATTTAGTCAATTTCCTTGTTTTATAATCATGCCATAGTCAGTATTATATAATGATTGTTTACTTTATGGTTTAAATAGATTAGTAAGGTGTACCTCATTATGTTTATATTCATTAAATGCCTTCTATTGTGGGAATATGAATGGGCCATGTACTTTGCGGAATCAGAATTTCAAGTGTGGGAATATGAATGGGCCATGTAGTTTGCAGAATTAGAATCTTATCCCACATTGTTTGCTGGATGCATGATCCAGGACAGAACAAAGTGAAAACAAAAAGTTAAATAAATATTTAAGGAGAGGAAGAAGTTCATGTGATATTTCTCAACAAAATCTCTTAACTAAAAAGTTCTCAGCCTATTTGGATGTCTGTCTGTCTCTCTTTTCTCCATTCTCTGGTCCGCCCCATCTCTCCTGTAGTCGTGGTCCCAGCTATCTGTGCTCTGGTTCTATATCCTTTGTGTATGTCTCTTACCCCTTCTAGTAGCAGACTCACTGTTCTGACTATCCTCTGGTTGACCCTCTGCATACATGTAGAGGCAAACATTCCCACCCCTAGACCCCTGGCTACCCAAAAGGCTGGACGTAAACACAATGGCAGACAACCAGTCTCAAGGAGACCCTAAAAGGTGTGACAATAAAATTTTTAAGCCATTGATCCACTTATATCTAACATCTGGATGTTATACTAGCAGAGCTAAATAAGTGATTCCCATGCACATATGTCTCGAGCCCCTATATGGACACACACACATAGACAACCATTATCAACCACATACATGCGTACACCCACACACACATATACATGCTTTCACCTAGAGCTAAGCCAATATATAGTGTCACAATATAATAAATCTTCCTTTGATTTAATTTTCTCAATTTTAGTCTTTAACTTCTTCTAGGACTCTTCTGTCCTTTTAAGATCATGACCCATGGCTCTCCTGAGTTAAGTTTGGGGACTCTGCTCTTGAACATGTTGCTCAAATACCAACAGATTTTATATATATATATATATATATATATAAATAAGGTCAGGGTAAGTGCGATATTGTATTTCAGTCATGAGCAAACTAAAACATTTCATCAATGTCCTGTTTTAAAAGTTATATTTCCTTTTTGGATACTTTGTATATTTGGACTTTTTGAATGTAAGATTTCAATTTAAAGGTTCATATGAGAAGATAGTAAAAAGTGGAAATTCTTAAGGACACTTAATTGTAATTTGCTAAAATTTCCTAAACTTCATATATTATGAAATATATTTTGGTTAAATAAATTCTATTTTCATACTCATAGTTTTTGTTTTTCCTTCAAAAAAAAAACAACACTTATTTCAGGTAGCCAGTTTTGATGTTTCAAGTGAAAGAAAAAATATCTAATAAAAAACTTATTAAATCTTTAGAAATGATTTGGATGTTCCCTCTACATTTAGTAATAAAAACCCTTGCTTTTAATTGAAGGCATAAGATACAATAAAAATTCTGATAATTTATTAAATGTTGCTGCTTGCACTATTTTATAAATCTCATCTGGTAATTTGACATAATAGAATGTGTACTGTCATATTGGCAATACTGTACATATATTTGGCAATCTGTCAATAGTATGTGTCTATCTTTATTTTGGCTGTTTTTATCACAAGATTAGATTTGGCCTGAAAAAGATCTCTTGTATTGTAAATACATCTTCAAATAACTAATGGTTTAAGTACTATAAAAGCACATAAAACAAATATATTGATTGTATCCTGTGTAGAGGATAAAACCCTCTCAAAAGATGGTGTCCTGAGTATGACATTAAACCACCTGATGGTGAGGGTTCAGTTCTGAAGCTCTGAGGAGTGTGTAATGCCTCTTCATTGACATTATTTCCAGGTCCACTCTGACCAGGAGTGGTAATACCTGTTAAGGTCCTATCTATGGGTCAAATAGAACCATTAAAAAATTATTAGTATTAGTATACATGAAACCATACAACTGTGTGCAAACAAACATTATTAAATAGGAATTATTACTCAAAACCATATTCAGCTTCAAATAACCCATGAAGGTGTTGATATGGTGTTAAACCAAACCAAAACACTTGAAATATCATGCTGTATTTGTTTATTTTATAGATAAAAATTGTCAATCATTGTTATTAATTTTCATTAGTATTTTTCTTCTTCCTTTTGGTTGGTTTTTAATTGCAACTCATTTGAATAATTTTTTCTATGACAGTAAGGAAACCATGTAGGATAAGCTGCCAATGCGATTCAATCTCTCGACTTCTTTTGCCTCAGAGAAGTCTGATTTTTTGTACCAGCTGCTTCACCACTACGTTATGAGAACATTAGTATTGTAGTCATCCAAATAATACCAATAAACCAATCTAATCCTTTCATCTCCAATTCATCTGTGCCATGTTTTATTACTGCACTTACTACTCAACAGAACTGTTAATAGCATATTATATTTTTAGCTATTTTTCAATCAAGGCACCCAGGGTTGAGAGACCTGTGTGAGGTATTCACTGGTGGTAAAAACTTATGGAGAGCATGATGTTTTTTTTATTTTGGAAAATGTAATTTTCCTTTTATAACAACATAAAAAAGACTTATTGACTTTGAAAGAAATTCAAAAGTCAATTTAAAAGGTCAGTAGGAGACTAGTACTAACTAAACTTTCAAATTACCAAACCAAAAAGTAAGCAGGTTTGGGGTTTTGTCAGTGCATTGATCTATTTTAAATCATGACATCTCTTGTTCACCTGTTGGGATTAAGAGGTCAAATCTTTGGATAGATTAATCAGATCTTTGATTTTTGTTTTGGTTAATGTAAAGAGATACTCCTTAACCAAGCCACTATGCTGTGATTTGTTTGAATGACCAATTAAAATCTGATACATGGAAGGGATACAGACATAGATCAGTGGATTTGATTGGCTGACTTGTCAAAAAGTAGTACAATACGAAATGATCTGTGATTGGTTAGTCTGTCAGGAATATTTGTTCTCTGGAGAATCCTCTATAAAAATAGATGTTTTTAGAGTTAGATGAGAAAAGATATCCAATATACATACCGAATACAGGAGAATAAGAAAAGAAATCTCTCCAAGAATTAAAGCCTCCCCAAAAGGTTCACTCTCTGAAAAATTGAGTAACATAGAAAGACTGCACCAGCCAGATATCTCAATTTTCTGTCTCTCAAATACAGCAAAAGCGACAAAATTTCCATATATTATTGTTACACCATTGTATTTCAATAAATAGTTCATTGTTAATAGAAAGTTTTTACTGTTTTTGAGTTGCCAACACCCTGGCAACTTGTCCCAATAAACCACCATATCAGAAGTTTTGGATAGATTGTGTAATCCCCCATCTGTGGATCTTTCAAACAAAATGTGGGCACAGAGAAAATTGATAAACCAACTAGCCAGAAACACGTGGTAGTCATGGAACTAAGGCTACAATCAGGTACCATGACTAGCATAGGACCACATAAGGTTGTGGGAGGCTCAGGGTTTTAAGTAGTATTTTTCTTCATCTTAATTTTGGTTACTTTTTAATCAAAACTAATACAAGTTTTAATCTTTTTACATAGAGAATATCAATCATTTTTATTTATTCTTTGAACCTAAGTGGCTGGTACTTGTATTGCTAACCAGAAGTACATAAACCCAAGAGGCCTGAATTCCAGCCAGGGATTCTCAACTGCTATTACCAACTGTTGCAATTTTATTATTCTGTTTTAAATTGTTTATAGAATGATGTCAAATAACAGATGACAACATTTTACATTTTTAGCAATTTTCAAGCCCAGGATGAGAGGCCCTAAGTGGTAGGAGGCTTCTAAGGATTAATTTTTACTAGTATTTTTCTTCATCTTAATTTTGGTTGCTTTTTAATGAAAACTAACTCAAGTCTTTATCTCAACAACAGTGACAATAATAAAGGATAAGCTTCTGGTATCATTAGCACAACTCAAATCATATTTAAACACAATATAAAAACATATCAGGATCAAGGCATGCCAAGCATGGATTCCTTTGACTCTCTCACCATCTGTCCCTATCGGCCATCACTTTTGGTATGTCCAGTGTCTGCATAGAACTGATAAATGTAAATTTTTGCTTGTTGGCCAATATGACACCCTTGCTTCTCTTGCAGTGCCCAGTATGACTTGTTCTTCTATTTGGATGATTTGAGAGATGGGAGGTAAGTGGTTGTACAACTGCTGTTTTGTTGGGTGTTACTTCCAGGATTTAAAACAACTCCCAGCATTTTTGTGATGTTCCCATGTGGCTTTTTGTCCATACAGTAGTACGGACATGGCTACAGTTTGGAAGAATTCCCATTTTAGTTGAATAAAATAAGTGTTATAACAGGGAAATTATCAAATCACAAATACCTGGATAATATAACTGGATATTATAAATATTATTATAAAATTACAACTGTAATTCAGATTAAATTCTTACAGCTATTTCTTCAATACATATTCATCATTAACTTCTAACATCTATATTACTTATTATACCGTTAAAAGTTCAAGTAACAACATTTTTGTTTTAAATGTCAAAGAAACCTGAAAGTTATTAATGTTGAAAAGTATTTTCTTTTATTCTAATCTAGATCCTGTTGTTTTTGTTAAAGTGAGTGTTAAGCTATAACATTAAATTTGAATATATTCCCCCCCCCTTACCTTAGCACATAAGCTTGATTGTATGTACCAACTGTTCTAAAAGTATGGGTTATAAATAACTATTGGTTGGTAGAAAGCAAAATGTAAGGTTTTAAACTCATCTTTTGTTCTCTCTTTAATTGTTTTTAAATTCATTTTTGCACAGTAGTATTTATTAGATGAAGGATTGTCAACTATTATTGAAAATACAGTAAAGGATGAGTTTAAAAAGGTAATATCTTGGATTTTTCCAATGAATGGCATTAATTTTTAAAAACTTTTATTTCTTTCATCTTTTTGTTGCTTTTGATCACAATGCTTAGGTGGTTCTTATATTCTACAACCATTAAGCAAATGGCATAGATTAAAAATTAAGGAAAAAACCCTTTGATTTTAACTTTTATCATTTATCTGATTGGGACATTTTACTGATTAGGAAAAAAAAAACAAGCAGGAATCATTTAAATTTTGTTGCGGAGAGGCTGAAACTCCCCACAGGATGGACTGGTCTGAGGACTATTTAGAGCAGCACTTGCTCTAGACTCTGTCTGGGAACAAATACGACTAAGGTTATTTACAGTAGCCAGCATACGGTATTTCTCTCTGAAACAAAATCTCTATTTTATGTGTTGACTATTACCAATTTCACAAAGCAACAAATTTAATCAGAGCTAAAATCTTTTACCTCGTTTTGTTTATACATAGTAGAGGTAAATTTTTTAGATGAAGAATTGCCATTATTCTTTTTTTTCTAATTATGAAACTTTTACACTTCATAGTATTATATAACATTAAAAAGGTTGGTTGGTCAGGTTTTATGGCATATCAACCCTTGTATGTTATTTAATGCTAAATTCTGTTTTATATATATATATATATATATATATATATATATACACACACACACACTTAAACATAAGATTTGTAAACAAATAGTTTTTAGTTACCATTTTAAGCCGAAACTCATTTGTTTGCACACAGTTAAATGGTTAAACAGTTCTATTTGTTCCATAAACTGGACCTTAACAGGTTCAACCACACCAGTTAGAGGAGATCTGGAAGTAATGGAAGAAGTACTCCACATTTCCAAAAGCTCCAAGAATGGAGCCAGGCCATCAGATGTTTTAGTGCCATATCCAGTACACTTGTCAGAGAGAGTCTTATGCCCTATGCAGAGATGTAGTCAGTGTATTCTACAGCTCAACTGGGCTGATAAAATTCAAAAGTAGATCAATGTATTTTTATTGAAAGTGAACAGAAAAAAAAAACTTGAATTACACAGAATAATATTTTATTCAATAAAGGAGACAAAAGTAATTTTCACTTAACTAAAATATAGTATAATCGTTGAGAATACTTCTAGAATGAATGAACATTTTGTTGGGTGGGGAGCAAAAACCAAAGAAAAAAAAAGAACAACAACACTGTATTTGAATTTACAATGTTCACACAGAAAAAAAAAATTGTGTGGAGATTATAAATATACATTTATTTTTACAGGCACAAGATAAGCAAAAGTGGGTTAACCCTATTCACTTTCAGAAACAATGAAATAGTTAAAAACCAAAATTTTAAAAAATAAATTTTTCCATATTCCTTCTTATTTAGATTATGGAAACATTTCAAAATTAGTCTTCAGCAAAAAACAAAAACAACAAAAAGGGAGGGATTCTTCATTGTAATTATCATATGTCTCAGAATCATCATTACCAACAATACATAGCTGAGCACAATGGAAGCAAAAAGCTAAATTTCAAGTAAAATTTAGATTTAACTATTTGAATGGATTTCAGTAATTATAACCTAAAAAAAATTTAAACCATTATTTTCATAATTATAATAAGAAACATTTTGTTGAATGATATTGGATACATAATTATTTAAAGACATTTGGATTATTTTGAATTTCAAAATTGTATATAGAATAAATAATGTTAAAAAAAAAAATGTTAGTAAACATTTATATCATTTTTAGGTTATTTTTCAATAGCAACAAATGTATCATTGAAGTTGATAATTACTAGTTCTATCCCATAACAGCTGTTACATTTGCATATAAGTTCCATCCTCTAAATGTAACAACTATTATGGGACAAGTATATTTTTAGAGTTTTGATATCTAAAAAATTGCACATGCACAAAACAACACATTCCTACAAAAGTTTTGTGTTTATTATTATTATTATTTAATTTTTGCAAGTTTTTATAGGAGCAAATAATAGAGCATCTGAAGAAGATTAAAAATATCTATGGTAGAATGGAATGCAATAAAAACTGATTTTAACAGGTTTTACATTGAACAATAATATTTCAGTGTTATTCTGATGCCAAAGTATTGATTTTTCCAGTTATTGCCAAAACAAATAAAATAGAAATAAACTTGTAAGTGGCAATAAGACTTTTTTTTTTTTAGATAATTAGGCAAGCATATAAAAATTACATCAGTGTATTATGCAGTAAAAGAACGACTTTAAAAAAGGCTGTATATGAAAAAAAAAAAAAAGAAGAAAAATTTAGTTTAACTAGTTTTCTTTAATTTCAGTAGCTTTTTTTTTTTTTTTTTTTTTTTACACAACAGACAGACCATCATATTATAGCTGCTAGTGACCATAATATCTATGATACAAAACTCTAAATAAAAAAATCTCTCACTGGAGGTTTATCCTATATTTTCAGTCTGTATTGCTTACAAACAGCTATAGAATTATGGTCTGAAAGTTTTGATGAAAAGTAACTCAAATTAAAATGAAAGAAATCCAAGTCAAGAAATTAGTGGTTGATCAGTTCAGTGTTATTATTTAGATAATCTTTAATAATCCTCTTTTTCTTTTAATCAGAGTTAGATTACATTCCCAGTGATTTCCTAGTTGCAAAAAGAAAAGAAAAACATTTTTTTCTGGGTAAATATCATGCAAATACAAAACTTTGTCAGTTGTTTAAGTATCTTAGAATTATACTTTTTATGGATATAAAAAGTTTATAAGAAGTCATACATGTAAGGAAATCAATAAACGGGTAACCTGATAATAAAAATAAGCATTTAATTCATACAATCAACATAATCATCTTTATTAATACAGTGATGAGTATTACTCACATAAATTGAATATTATATCATGAAAATTTAAGATCAAAATTCAGCTAATAACTTGTGTATCAGGCTGTGGATTTATTGATTCAGCCTCAAATTAGTTTATACACTGCCAGAAAAAAACCTTTTGAGAAAACATTTTAAAAATAAAACACAGAACCAACAAGGTTTTCTTTTTGCTTTTGTTTCATGTATATATTTTTAAAAAAGGCAATTAAATGAACTTGTTTAAAAACAAACTTAAGCAATGCATGTAACAAAAATAGTTTAGATTAATCAACCTCTTCATGAGGTGGGGAAGATTCAAGACAAGCTCAAGTTTTATGTGGGAACCCCCATGAATATGTGTGGGTAGTTCCAAAAATTAGCAATGGTTAGCAAGTGATGAACTGAGTCAGATCTTGATACGATTATTTGGTTTAAGCACAGAAATGTAATTAAAAAACAAAACAAAACACAATGGCAAGTATGTGGAACATTCTTTAAACACAAGAAAATTTCAATGATTTTATTTCTTTTTTTAGACATTTAAGGGCAAAGCAGTTTTGATACAAGTTTTTAAAAATACATGTATGAATCTTAATTTGAGATATCTTGGAATGTGGGTGATGTCACAGAAATATGTGAATAAGTTACAAATTTGACTTCCTGACCCTGTTTCACATGTGTACACAAATTTAGTGAAGTACACATAAAAAAAAAAAAATTTCAAAAGCAAGTGGGTGGCTGGGTGATTACATTCAACCATATCACTCTTATATATTGAGGAATTTCTCACTTTGTGATGCCATTCAAAACAATATGACCTTAAAATTGATTGTCATTTTATAACTTGTTTGTTTTGTATTTTGATAAAATAAATAGTTTGATTTGTTTCTTCAAATGTTTTTTTTTATCATTTCAAGAAAATTTCAAACAGAATTACTCTGCTCAATTCAAATAGAAAAACAAATTTTTTAACTTTCGGAACAGTTTTATCAAGGTTCATATTCCAATATTGGCTTCACATTTCTACTAGTATAAAAATACATTAAAAAATTTTCTTTAAGCTATTTTGATAATTTCCTCCATCCAAGTAATTATTGTAGCAATTAATGTAACTGCAAGGACATTATATATTAAGACTTGGTCAGTTTATCAGACTAAAAAAAAATTGATAGATTCACCAGAAATTGAACAATTTACTATTTGCTTCAAATTTAACATTTTATTAATGAATATCATTTGTACAAGACATTTCAGAAAAACTGATATCATTTTCTAATTGAACAACTTCACCAATTCTAGTTCAAATTATTTCAAATTTTAACAGCATGTGTAGAAACAACTCAATTTTTTTTCTTTTCATGTATAGAAATGTCAGTTACTGGAAAAGAAAAGCTGTTTAAATATTAAATATAAAATTTTGAGTTATTTCAACACAAAGTTAAAATTCAAAAAATCATTAGAAAGAGAATTAGACAAGTTATTAGATTACAAAATGATGTCAGTTTTTTCTGAAACACTCAGTACATCTCAAATGATATACAATTTTTGGAAATACCCTATATATTCATAATCTAAACATATTTTTAAAATATAAAGGGAATAATTTTTTAATATGATACAAATATTCAATCTTTTTGACTAATTTAAAAAAAGAAGTACCAGGGGAAATATTATCTATTAGGGAAACAATGTAGTCATATCATAGATATTTCATTGCTAACAGCATTCACTACTAAAAAAGATGAATATATTATTAATGTACACAAATTATTCCACAAGAATAATCACTTTTTATCTTAAAAAGTAAACTTTTCATATAACCTGTCCCATATTAATTGTTATATTTGCATATGTATTTTCTATATTAAATGTAACAGCTACTGTGGGAAAGAGCTTGTGTTTCAGAAAATAGGAAATAATTATATAAACTTTCATGGTAATAATAAATTTGTAATTTGTCAATAACTGACACTAAGCTGTATATATGAACTTTAGAATTTTCTCCATAATTCAACAGATTATTATGAAGGATTCAGTTGTTATTGCTAAACATTATCTAATTGGAATCTCAAATTTGGATTCAATACTTTACTTTATATAATAAATCCACATTAATTTTTAAAGTTTTAAAATCTTAGATAATCAACTTATATGAACTAGTCTCATGTCAGAGTAATGAAAACTTATGTTAATACAATAACATATAACAGTATTAGACACAAAATATAACAAAATTTCTTACTACTTGTAATAAAACCAAATAACAAATATATTGCAAAAAGCTTCATTTTCAGCTTCAGAATTCGGAGAAAAGGTTTACATTAATATAACAGATGAAATAGATTATATTATTATAAATTTTTGTTCGGAAATTTGTCAATTGGAAGTTGTATAAGTCTGTTAAAATAAATGCTATTAAAAAAACAGTTATTTACTTTGATGATTTTTTTATCATTATATATATATATATATTGGATCTCAGCCTCTGGGCTGGGAAGTGCTACAGACCAAAACTTTAATCCTAGGCAGAAGAGGTGATTCATATGAAAATAAACCAGTGATTTTGACAGTTTTTGCGAGTTATCAATACTTTTTTTTAAAGGAAAAGAAAATAGAATAGTTTTTTTATCAGGTAAAAAACAGTAAAGAAAAGATTATATCGACTGATAGAAATACACCAGCATGTAGTAAGCTCAGAGAATAGCAGCATTTAATTAACACCATACCCATACAGTGGAAGAGGCAAATCATTTTAGTTTATTTGATAGCATCTCTTGGATCTTGGGAATGTGTTTCATTTCTATAAAGTGAGTATTATGTAAGAGTATAAGTCTTATAGGTAGGTAAGTAGGCAGTTATAAGGCTGGAGAGAGAGAAAAAGAGAGCGCAACTGAAAAATATGAAAAAGATATGAGAAGCAGATGCAGAATGGAAAGAGAAACATTTTTTTTTTCCAAAAAGATATTACTATCTCTGTCCCATAATAGTTGTTATATTTAATGTATGAAATATGTGTGTGTGTGTGTGTGTGTGTAAAAATGTAAGAACTATTATGGGACAGAGGTAGTAATAATGAAGAATAAAGTGACCTGCTCTAATTCTGCTTTTAAACTTTCAATAAAATCCAAGGGACTCATATCAAGTCGTAGAAAACATGTAAAGTATTTTAGTAAAATATTCTTAAAGACTGAATACACAACTTCAAAAGTTTGGAGTTGAGTCAAAGTTGATTCAATTAATTCTAAGTTGTTGTCTTTGACCGTTGAAAGCATTAAATTGAGAAGTCTAAAATAATAGATTTAATATCAGGTATATACAAGTTGTAATTATTACTTTTTCTTACAAGTTTTCTCAAATGCAATAAGGAAAAAAAATTTTTTTTTAAATCAAATTATACATGAACACAATTTGAATTCTATTGTTCATGCAACTGGGTCTCACTACAAAGTATTGAAAAATTCCATTGTTATAGTAAAATAAAAAGCTACTATAAGAAAGAATATTTTGTGTTACCATCACAAAATTTCTCGTAACAAGATAAGACCAACTTGTAATTAGAAAAAGCATTACAGCATCAAAATTAACAATTTGGACCAAGATTATTATCATTAAAACAAATACAAAAAAACAGACAAATCTTATTCCAATATTCATTTTATTTTTTTTTATGAGTTAATAGTTAATCTTTGGTCAAAATTTTATCAATTTGAAGCTACATGTATGCAAAAAGAATTATAACTAATTTTTCTAATGTTATATTTACTTTACTTTAAAAAAATTACAGTTTTATAATTATAGTTTTATATATATATATATCTCCTGACAGAGATGAATATATACTCTACTTACACTCCAACCTTAAGGCTGGGAAAGTTCACTGATTCTAGACAGTGCATAGATACTATGCCCTGATTCTAGCTAATAAGCACAGATACTGTGCACTGGTCCTAGGTAAAGTGCACAGATACTATGCTCTGATCCTAGATAATGTGCACAGATACTGTGCTCTAAATCTAGGTAAAGTGCACAGATACTGTGCCCAGATCTTAGGTAATGTGCACAGATACTATGCTCTGATCCTAAGTAGTGTGCACAGATTCTATGCTCTGATCTTAAATAATGTGCACAGATACTATGCTCTGATCTTAAATAATGTGCACAGATACTGTGCTTTGATCCTAGGTAAAGTGCACAGATACTATGCTCTGATCTTAAGTAAAGTGCACAGATACTATGCTCTGATCCTAGGTAAAGTGCATAGATACTATGCACTGATCCGAGGTAATGTGCACAGATCCTAGGTAGAAGTTCTGAATCATAAATAATCTCATCTTTTTCACAGAAACTAAAAACAGTAAAATTATAAATTTGCTGTTTATTCATAATATTGCATATATTCATAAGATTTGGATATATTAGATATATTTTATTATTAAGGAAATAAAATAATTAATTTTGCATCTCAATTTTAGCTTTTAGTATTTAATTTTTAACAAAATTAAAAATTGATACTCAACTAAAATTCATTGTTTCTTTTTTTTTTTCATTTACTTGTTGAATTCAGAAGTAGACAAGTATATGAAAAACAGAAAATGCTGCATATTTATTTAGTTAAAAATGCTAACATAAGCATTTTATTAATGAAAAGATTTACTTTCAGAGTTTGAGGTCTTTGAAGATAAATAATTTTGGCTAAATACTCAAACTCATTTTTTTAAGATTAGAAATGATAAAAACAGACCTGCCTAACTTAGTATCAATTAATAACTATCAGATATTTGAAACCAAATTTAGCTGTAATATTTGCTTTTTCTTATCTAAAAGGATTACACAAAAAGAAAAAAAAAAGAAAATTAAGTGAATGCATTTTTGTATATTTTCAATAGTCTTAATGATAAAAAGTACCTTTCTAACTTATCCAACACTTACCTCCTAAGCTTTTTTAAATATAAAAAAAAAATGATATACCCTTATACACAATACACACTTTAAACATTTTCTTTGCTACATACCATTCTATTTTAAAAGATATGGTGGTAGTTATTTTTGTTTTTTGTTCATAAATGAATGTCCTCATAATTGAAAAACTGACACATTACATAGTTAACAACTATTCTTCAATTGGCTGGCCTTACATTGTTAGTAAAAAAACAAAACACAAAAACAGCAGAGTGCAGACAGCCAGTTTACACACATTGACATTTAGTAGAGAAAGCTAAATATTTCAGAACATGAAATGAGTCATGCAGAGAAAACAATGTTTGGCCAATGAATTACAAGGAGCATTGTCCCACAAGAATTAGATTCACAAGTTCTATAGGGATTTTCATTGTAAGCACACAATACAGTATTTGAGCCAGGATCATTAACGAAAAGAGCTTTAGCGAAAATCGAAAGGAGGACATCTACACAACAATTTGACATGAAAAGTAGTAAATTATTTTCTAATGTCCACTATTCTTTGAATTTTACTACAGTCTGGGCAAGAGATGAAATAAAATGAAAATAAATAAACAGAATTAAAAAACATGGAGGAAAATTCTTCAGCATGAGAGAAAAAAAAGTTCATATTTAGTATATAAGTATAAACTAAATATCAAAATAAAATTCAAAAGATATTAAATTTTAAGTATAAATATAAGGAAAAAAAAAACAACCTATTTTGAAATAAGTTTGCATGAAGTAATCTTAATAATGATTTTAAAAAAACACTGGGAATTGGAAAATTAATTATTGAAAGTTTTATAGCTATTTTAAAGAAAACTAAGAATTCAATTTTATGAATCTAGTCAAACCAAAGAAAAAAAAACCTAGCGTATATAAAGTCTAAGAAATTACTCAAGTTCATGAAAACAATGTTTTCTTAGCACATTCAAACATAATATGATAAGTAAATATTTTAAATCATCATTTTAGATCTTATATCTATTGTATATTTATATGTAGTTTTTAAATCCCCACTTTTTCCTCACCATCTTAGTTGACGGTATTTGGAGCAGCATTTAAAAATTACTCATGTCTGCAGAGTGGTAAGAGCGGAAATTAAACTAAATTAACCCAAGTTCCAGTAGACTAAGTTCAAACAGGTTATTTTCTAGGAAATATGTTTAGTGGACATTAGTGCCATGTCAGGCATTAATGTAATTTAAATTATTTTAAAATCTTCATGATTTCTTTGTTAGTTTTTTTTCTTTTCTTTAAAAGTATCTGATAACTGAACTTTTACCTGTTCTATTTATCTGACAATAGGGTCACAGCAAGTACAAAATAAACAGTATTTGTTTATTTTTACAAAAACCCATCTTAAAGAAATAAAATGATCAACACTTAAATGAAAATAATGAATGTAGATGTTCTATTTTCTTAAAATTTGCAAGCAAAAATTGAAAACTATTTTATAAATAATTTTAATTCATTATATATGATAGCCAAATATTTTATAACAAATTAGCAAGCATGATTGAAGACTTGAAAAATTTAGCAATGATATCAAATGAGAAGTTAAGAAAAATGTCTGATCTTTTTATTTATTCATTTATTTTAAAAATGCTTACATCATATTGATTAATTACTAAAAGCCATATAAAAAGAGAGAATAAACATTTGCTGAAATAAGCGAGCATGACTTAATTCAGAGGATTTTTTTTTCAACTAAGCAAAAATAGATAAGCAGATATAAGAAAAAGTTGAAAAGGGATTGTCTCCTGTAGAGCAATATTTAATAAGCTAAACTCGTATATGAGTACATTAGAATTAATAGAATGAGCCAGATCACTAATTTGATGGTCCATTACTAAAGGATTGTAATAAACATCTAGTAAAAGAAAAATAAATTATCATTATTCTGTCAGCAATATTTAACACTCACACACACACATATATATATATATATATATATATATATATATATATATATATATATATACACACACACACACCAGATAAGAATAATACTTCTTTCAATAAGTGCAGCTAACAAATCATATATAGTTTTTCTATTAATATTGAAAAGGGCATGCTTCTATAGAATAGTGTGCCTAGAGAACTTTGTGTGTATGTATATATATATATATATATATATATATATATAGAGAGAGAGAGAGAGGGAGAGATAGCGAGAGAGAAAAATGGAAATAAATTTGATGTTATGTAAATATAAAATATGAAAAAACAAAATATTCAGAGGAAGAATTAGAATATATATATATATATATATATATATATATATATATATATATATATATATATATATATATATATATATTGTAGAATTATAATCATATATAAAAAAGGTATACACTGAATATTTTGATTTGGTTTCTTTGTTTAATGGCACAAAAACCTCTGTGGATCATCTAATCCCAAATCTATCCTTGTAAAAGAACAGTAATGGTACTATTTAACCCATAACTGTGGGGACAAAGGGTTCATGCCTTTTCCAAGGATATTAGTCCAAAAGTGAATAATATGACTGGAATTTGAATTTGCTAACTACAATGTCGCAATCCAGCACATTAACCATTACACCATGTGGATTCTTGTGAATATTTTGTTTTATATATATGCGCACACACACTGTTGATTATTACACAAGATATGAGTGAGAAAGAAATCTGTTCAATTAAATCCCTAACCCATGCAAATTAGATTTTTAAATGTAAATTAACTTTTAAGTTTAAAACTGATTAATAACAAAATGGATTATTCTATGGAAGCATCAAATATTGATAAAAACATAATGACTGTCATGTCAGAAATTTTATATTTAAAATATCAGATACAAAATAAAGGTATTATTCTTCAAGTAAATTCTTGTAAAATATTTTTTTTTAATTTTCACAAATTATGAACTTTGTACAAATGGTCATTTATCTGATTTAATGATAGTGGGGAAATGATCTATTCTAAATAAAACAGGGAAAATATTGATTAGGAAAAAAACCCAAAAATATACATATACTCAATTTACAGATAAACATAATACTTTTGATATGGCACAAACACAAAAAAAGCTAAACAGAGAGACAGGCTTTATACAGGACTAAAGAGGATAATGATTAGTGAACTATTTTAGCAAGCCATGATTATTTAAGTAAATTCTATCTTCATTTGGTGCCCAAAATTTATGGCCTTGTGCCAGTCAAAGCTAAGCTTATTAAAAAGCTATTATAACATCCAATTACTTTATTTGCAACAGAAATGTCCAAATTTTTCCTAAGGCAAAAGTATTGCTTCAAATATAAACTGGAAATGAAATAAAGGTTGTTAAAAATGAGAATTTTTATAAATATCAGAATCTAATCTAACTTTACAATAAAAAAATGGAAAATAAATTAAGGAATTTTCTAGAATGTTTCTGTTAAAAAAAAATTCAATTTTATTATAAACAAAGAAATGTTTTTAGAAAAAGTTAACAAGTCTACACAAGTTAGTTCAGTAAACAAAGAAATAAAAAAAATCCACAATGGTAGGTACTTTAAAAACTATAAACATTAGTAAAGGAAATTAAGAATACAGGTATTTACCAAGCTAAATCTAGTCAAGCAAAAAATCATGGTAGAGGAGCACCCAAAGAATAACAAATATGCTTGCAACAATTTATAAATGTTCACTCACTATTGCTCTACAGCAGGCATGAAAATTATTTTCAAGGTTTTGTCAGGCACAATACCATAATTTGACGGATGCCAGTGATGATTGGACAAAACTGGAGAGCAACAATAAAAAAAAATTATCAAATTTCTCATACTAACTAAACACATTTGAAATGGAATTATTTTTCTTATTTTCATTTTTTCTTTTAATTAGCTTTTGTAATATTGATTTAACATATCATGAGGATGATGACTTCATAATTTACAAATCTTTTTACATATTGTTGACAATGTCAAAAATGGAAATTAACAAAAAATGTTAAATTTTATCTCAAATACTTTTTCTTATTCTTAATTAGTTTTATGACTATAGATTGTGCAATAAAGATATAATATATACAATGTTGTATAAATACCTATTGTTGCATATTCTGTTTTCTATCACAGGTACTGATAAAAAAATATCACTGTAATTTTATCTCTACCTCTATCCCATAATAATTGTTACATTCAGTGCATGAAAATTACAAGCAAATGCAACAACTATTATGAGAGAGAAGTAGTATTTTTAGTTTTAATTTCTTTGGATCATATTTGTATTATATTATTTTATTTATTATAATGAATATAATTAGCAATTAATTTTCTTAATTTTGAATGTCACAGATTAAAAAAGAATTGAGCACATTGTTAACTGATATATCATAATTTGACCTTATTCAACAAGAAGACATAAGTCTAAATGGTGATTAGATATTTAATATATTACTGTCTCATAAGAGTTCTTATATATATTTCATATATTAATTGCAATGGAACAGAGATAGTACAAGATATATTAAACCATAAGATATTTTTAGATGGCGGGTATAACAAATTAGGTAAGTAATATTTTGGCACTTAATCTGTAATTTACAGCCCTATTTATAATGTATCATCATTTCAAAGTTTGATAAAATAAGAACTTAATAAAAGAGAAAATTTTTCAAAATTTAAATTGAGACTGTATAATGAGTCCTTAAAAATTGTTTGAATAAAATGAATTAAATGAATTAATGAAAAAAATTATAATCCAAATTTTAAAATGAAAAAAAAATATACATTTGCAATTACACAATTAAATTCTTCTTTAAACTCCACGAAAAAAGCAAGATATATAAACAAACACCCAACCCATCAATTAAAATAGTCACTGTTAGAAATCTGAATATAAATACACTTTATATGAAGGAGCTTAGTAGAGTACATGTTTACAAATTTTCCATATTTCAAACAGTCAAATTTACAGAATATCTCTTTGGAAAATTGTGATGCAAATATTTGGAAAGAAAAAAAAAATATTAAAAGGGTTTTTGAATGCAAGTCACACCTTGATTTCCTCACACCTTTATTGACATCTATCAACAAGTGTATTCTTGGTTGAATAAATCCAAACATGAACAAGACGCATAAGTTTTCTCAAATATATTGATTTTTAAATGCCAGCAACAGCTTATGGATTTATAACTAAAAACAAAATGAACAAAGACATTTGGAATGCTTATTATTATTAACTAATTTTGATCCAAGTCAACAATATCATGAGTATAAACAGACAATGTCAACTTATTTGAAGACAGAACAGACATTTTTCAAAACTACTACAAATTAAGAATGAATTGTGAAATATTCAAGACATTCATTTTATTCAGTTTTAAAAGAACTTTTAAAAAATTATAATTGAATTGTGAGGTTAACAATATGAAAGGGGATTTAATTGTTAGAATAAAGAAAATAATATAGTCAGAATTTTTCAATTATATCTCTGAGTATATATGTTACATTTATATGAAAATACAATTTTATGTGTAGAATAACAAAAAATCATTTAAGTAATTTTTTTAAATAAGAAAAAAGTAAATTCTTCTTATGCATTTTCAAAGAAAAAAGGTTGATGTGAACAGCAAAAATATTTGGTAAATTTCAGCCCAGATAAAATGAATTCTAAAAGCAAAAAAATAAAAATATATTAATATGTTTACAAAACACAAATACTAAATCAGTTCCATAATAGTTGCTACATTTAGTGTGTGAAATTTATATATAAATTCAATAACTATATTACTGGAATAATGGTTAGTTAAAAATTAGTTCAGATAAGATTATTACCGTAATTTTGTATAAATTCATATAGGAAAAAAAAAAAAATGTTTTAACAAAAAAAAAAAAACTTTACATTTTATTTCATATCATGAAAGTATATAATTAGAATTATTTTTTAAATTACAGATAAAAACTATTACAATTAGAGAATCTAAGACAATAAATATACTGTTTTTCTTTCTTTCTTTTTTTTTTTTGATTAAGTGGATTATTCAAAAGGAATTATACATAAAGAATAAAAAAAATTGGTGTAAAAGAATCAGCTAAAATATGCACTTTTGCTTTAATTGGACAATATATATAAAAAAAGAACACTTAATGAGAAGAAAGCATAAATGGCATATTCATAGCAAAAAATAAAAACTCTTTGTTTATAGATCTAACTTGTTAGATTTGAAATAAAAATGTTATCAGTAGAATGTTTCTTTGCTGTAGCCATTCCAATATCAATGTACAAATAAAGTAGTAGGAGCAAGATCATTGTTATTCTTTTAATTTTTATTTTAAAGCTAACTTCAGTTTCTATGCACTGGACTTTATTTGATCTTACAAATTTCTCCTTGCATTTAAATGTGGATAATTTTTTCAGAATCAGCCACTTTTCATTTTTAAACGGTATAAGAATTTTGTTCAATAAATCTCATAAAATAGTTCTTACAGTGGGTTTTCAAACAAAAAGAAATTAGCATAACCCATAGAATAGTTTTCTTTATACAGCAATGATTCAGCTAATTCAATAACACGATCTCCATCACATTTCAAAAATTAATTGGGGGTCCTATTCTGAAGAAGTACTTAAATGTGATTTTTTTTATTTTCAGATATAGGTACTAAACCAGTTTATACTTTTTCTACTTGCACTCATATGTATCATTGTACAATCTTTTTTGGAAGTAAAAATGGCAATGAGAGATTTGAAGTAATCTGATTAAAAGAAAAAAAAATTCCAGTTAATTTGTGTGAATGATGTTGATAGTTTATAAGGAAAATAACAATAAGAAAAGTCTACACAATAAACAAAATAAATAATATGTGTGAGATTCCTTAAAAAAATAATGACTGATTTTATTACACATTTAAAAGTAAAAATTGGCTATTATTTTCACCAAAAAAAAAATCTATTATCTAAATAAATTACTATTTGAAAACAAAGTATGGTCCACAAAATATATGTAGTGCCACTCACAGAAGAAGGGAAAATTAACAAAAAAGAATATTTGATATTCAATGTAAATGTAATTAAAACATTTAACTTATCTGTTTACAATAAATATTAAACAGAACACAAACATCAGGCAAGATTGGTGCTGAATGTGAGTGTAGGAAAACAAGGGAAAATACTGATCTGCTTATTAGTTTACATTGTTTTCATTAAAATAAGGATTAAATTGTCCACTGATTTTAAGAGAGGGATAAGGGAAAGAAAAAAAAAGAAAAGAAAAAAAAGTAGTAGAGAAATTCAATAAGAACAAAATTGTTCTAACATCATATAATGTAACGAAAATATTGTAAAACTTGTAATGACTATGGACTTGTAGAAAAATTGACACCCATTGTTAAAAACTAGTTCATTCACAAAGAAAAGATTAATCAATTTTCATAAAATTAATAAGATTAAGAAAAGAATAGGAAAAAATATCTACCAAAGTTTTATTAAATTTGATTATCTAACTGATTTTTACTTCATTTTTAAAATGGAATATTTGGTACTGAATATGTTCCAATTTAATTTTTTGCATAAATGTAAACAAAGTTTGAAACACAATAACTTTATTTCTACATAATGTAAAAAATAATTGACATATTTTTCTCCTTTTCAAAGATATAAAAAAGACAAATATCTATATTATATAAGATAAAATAGTTTTTTCCCCAAGCGTCAATTTTTTTTTAATAAGAGCATAGTCTTTCAGGGTTGTTTTTTTTTTTGAGAAGAAAATCAGGTCAATTAAACAATTTCTAGAGTTGCTACAACTCAAATATAAGCAAAAGTAATCTTTTCTCCCTTTTATCAATATTTAAAAAAAAAATTCAGATTTTAGAAGAATCTCTGATTGTAATTTAAGTGAAATGCCAAGTTAAAATATAAAAGAATAAGATTTGTATTAAAAAAGAAATAACAACATACTCTTCCTCACTGAAAGATTCATTTGCCAGACTCTTTGATATATTAGTACAGATCCATAATTAGGATCAGTCAGTGGATTTCTTTTCATTCTCGTCCAGCTTCAGATTTGTCAAGTCTTGTTCAACTCCTTCAATTGAAGCTACTTCTACATTTACCTCGGCAGCTTTTTCATCAGCAGCAGCAGCTTCAGTAGTATCTCCCTCACCAGATGATTTAACTTCATCTTTGGCATCGTCATCTTTTGTTGCTGTTTCCTCCTCCTCTGTTTTATTCTCTCCCTCCTCGGAACCAACATAAATGATATCTTCAGGATTGGGACATTTTGGATGAAATTCTTCAGTTGGATACATGGCTTCAAATATAGTTTTGGCTTCTTTTGGATAAAAATCCAAATCTAATTCTGACCCAGGCTGAGATGTTGCATGAAGATTACTAGGAGCATCTTGGCTCAAAACAAGGTTTTGATGACTCTTCATTTGAAAAAAAAATGACCAAACGACTTTAGGCTTTGAATTTTCCTGATTATCATTAGAATGATCAGTGTTAGTCTCAGCATAAGGTCCTTCCTGACCATGGGGATCAAAATCAAAAAGAAACTGACACATGTACTCCAAGTCAGATTTAGGATCTGATTTACCAATACGTGTTAAGTGTACTACTGACAAGCCAGAGGGGCAAACCATTGTCGAAGCAGGAAACTCCAACATTACACAGGTTCTTTCAGGATCGTCAGGTGGATAGGCATTTAACACAGATAATTCTTCCTTGGCTGACTGCATCAAAGGTCTATCAATCACCAGAATGGCTCGAGATAATATCTGTGCATCGGATGACTTGATAAAATTCTCAGGTAAATAGCTTGGTTCCATAATCAGGTGTTCACACTCAATTCTCTGTCCCTCATTTGTGACAATTCCAGTGACCTTACCATTATTAGTGAAAATTGAATCTACAGACAAGTTCAGACAGTAAATACCTCCCCAGACAGCGCACATCCGACTGAAGGCTTGAGGCAGTTCCCCAACCCCATAGATAGGGGTTATAAAGGGAAGGTTTCCAAAACGACCAACTGATGAAAAGAATTTTTTAGCTAATGCTATGCCCTCTGCTGTGCTGGTATTTTCTTTTGTCATTGTTATTGCTTTGTAGATGTAGTGTTTAACAATTGGTGAAAATTTCTTATTTAGGTATTCAGTGAAAGGTTTGTCAGCATACTCCTTGATTAAATTGTCTGGTTCCTCTCCCTGACATGTTTTAACAAATTTCATCATCATCCTTTTGTCCAGCCTAGTTACAGCCTCGGAGTTAAAGACATGAGCCCTTGAACACGGAACACATTGCACTTGATCCTGATGAATAGTAAGTATACGAGATACCAACTTGAATTCACAGTATCGAGAGATATCCGACTTTATTAGTAACTGTACCATTTCGCCATTACTGTACAATACTCGTGGCGCTAGATCAAAGTTGAAACGTCTCCACTGGTTTTTGAATTCATCAACAGTCCATCTTTTGGGGTGGTTCCGACCTGTTTGGTGCTTTTGCAAGTCATCTGCTCCTACTTTTTGGTCTTCTTCTGGTCTTTTGTGATTATCGTCGTCTGGGTGGCTCTTTTCGTTTTCAGGAGTAGAAGCAGTAGTAGGTTGATCGTTGACTTGGAGTACTCCGTCTTTGGTCTCCGCCTCCTCCGTATCCGCTGGACGTTCCTCGTGTGTGCTCTTTTCCTCTTCACCTTTGTTATGATTTCCCGACTGCTGCTGCTGCTGCTGCTGCTGTTCGGGGCACTCGGAGGATTCTTCCCCATCTTTGGCCCCTTCAGTTGATTCGTCCGTAATTTGGCATTTGACAGTACCATCTTGATAAGTGTTGTCGCCGCTAGCAGCACTTTCAAAAATGTGGTTGTAGGAGAGGTGTATGTTAGAGACTCCTCTGTCCGATCTAGGGACCGCCAAGGAGGCCTCTCCGTCTTGGAGAAGGCTGTTGACGTCAACTGGTGGACTTTCTTGTTTTTGCTGCTGCTGCTGCTTTTCGGTGCTGTCACTATCCACCTGTTGGAGATTCTTCTTGCCAAGTCCTGAAGACTCGGCCCAGTTCTGTAGACTGCGAAGACTGAAAGAAGACCAGCGACTTCCGTAGTAGGTGTTCCTGTCTATATGTAAGACCGATTTACCGATCCGAGACAGAGCAGCGGCAACAATGCTTTCTGATAAGCCAGTGCCAACGACAATGGCATCAAAACTGGAAGGTAGGCTGTCGCCCATTCTAACAGACTACCCCCAAAATCAAAAGAAAAAAAAACGGTGTTGGAATCAATATCAGACAACTTTCACCCAATTACTATCAAGTTACGTAGACAAAACAAACATTATATATATACCTGGGGTTAGTTTTCTCACAAAGGGACCTCAAGTATTCAGAAAAAATCACTTACGATAGTGACGAGATGTGTCAGTTTCGTTCTATTATTAAAACTCCTCGGACCGGTTAAAAAAACATATACACGAGTGATGTCCCCTTATTGCACTCTTTAGTTCCGGTTCCAAGAGTCCGTTGAATTATTTGCCCCTGACTAAATGCATCGACCTAGATTGGAGTTCCTGTTTTCGTCGCCAGATGTCTTTCCTTTGAATTTCCAATTTATCGAGAAGCGACTATATGGTTTATGATACTTGAGGTAGGTCGATATAAGATGACATTAATTAGTTCCATATGAATAGCTTCAGTCTTGTAAAATTTTGAGAGTAAAAGAAATAATTTTAATCATCAGGAAGCAACTTAAAGAACCGAGTTATGTAATCATCATTATGATCATCGGAAATGTGTTAGTAAATATATTATTTTGGTAGTTGAAGTTGAAGGTTTATTCGGCAAATATAGCCTGATTCTCTTTAAACAGTTCAGATCTTGATAATTTATAAATGCCGATGTTCAAAATAACGAGTTTTTTTAAAGAAAATATTGAGAAAATATTTTCATTGTGTCTTTCAGTAGCAGTTTAATGTTTCATGAAAATTACACAAACCAAAACAAAATTCCCCTGTAAGACTACTATTTACACTCCCATAGATATCTTAATCAGTAATATTATTATCAGGTAATTGTTTTTATTTATGGCTTTATTAGTTTAGTTTATAACTTTTTATTTTATTGGTAAATGAATACTGCATTTTATTTAATTAATCATATTGTGTTTAGTTCATTATTTATCAAAGAAAAGCAAATAGTATTTGACTAATATTTACACACTGACCTTAACATTACAGATCTCTATGAAAAAAAAAGTCTTTCTTGAATTCTTTTATTGTAAAAACTTAACTTTCGAATAATTTACTTTGAAACCGTTATTTAAAGCCTTTCTTTTATTTTTACTCTTTGAGGCATGAAGTACTTTGACGAAAGTTCCTGAATGAATGCGAGAAAAAATAAATTGCTCTTTCACTATTCAGAGATAAATTTTATTATTTCATCCTTACATTCTATTTCCTTTTAATTTAAAAAAATAAGCTTGTTGATTTATTATTTCTTTTAAACAGTTCTGCGTGTAAACATTTATTCCCTTATCATCTAATTTCCTGTTGCTGGAAATCTATTTATTCATGCACAAATGTCTGAGAGTGACGTCTAATTTCTTTCATCATTTTTATTTAAGGAAAGTCAAATTAACTTAGCTTTATTGAAAACAGACTTGGTAATAGATTTAAAAGAAAATCATTGATGTTGGAAGGCACTTTATTTTCAAATAAGTATATGTTTTCCATATAATTATGAGCAGCTTACTTTAACCCCTCCTGCTTTTTAAAAGTTTGTAAATAAATGATTTTCTGTTATTTTGATAATTGTATTCCGTGTAACAATTCATTAGCCCTTAAAATTGATCTAAACCTTTTATTAATGTGTTCAGACATTATTTTTACTTCTTTTTATATTTTAAAAAAGGATCAGAAAAGCAATTATTATTATTATTATTATTATTATTATTATTATATATATCTAATATTATAAAAAGATGAATAAATAAAATAATTATGAAATAAGAAAAAATAAGGGTAAAATTCTACATGTGCACCCGTTCAAGTTTGCCGGGAAAAAAATTTTGCTATTCATTTTTTTACCTGATTTGAACTAGACCCTCAAAGTCACCACATTTTTTTAATTTTCAAAAAAAAAAAAAATTATTTTTCATTTCATAGGGAGTGGGGATTCACTTTCGCATTATAATTCAATCAAGAATGATCACCCATTTCCGGCACAGTTAGCGTTTGGAAAGACAAGTAACCAGACTGGTTGAATTGTAATTTGTTTTTATTACTGTAGAATAAAACCAAAAATATCCCCAACAAAATCTTGGAACAGAGATTATTGGTTCATCTGGTCATCTGCTATTTTAGATGAATTCTTTAGGCCTTTGACTAATGCTGTTAAAAACTTATTAGCAATATGAAATATTTTTTTCTTTTGTTGTCAAAATGCCAACTAAGGAATACTCTCTGATAAAATTAGATTTAATTTCCTTAACTTTTACAAGTTGGATTGAAAATTTAAATCAGCATTTTTATAATGTTTTTTTTTTTCAAACTTGGTACTCTGTATTTTAAAAGTAATGAGTTATTCAAAAAAAAGAAAAGAAAAATAGTTCCCTTAACATATTCTGATTTACCAGAAGTGTTTGGTCTTTTGGTTAATTTGGTGATATACGTATGTGTTTAACAGCCAAGTACACAAGCTTACTTAAAGAATCACTAACAGATTTCAACCTCTTCATTCTAACACTTTAATCTTTATTTCCTTACTGAGTTTTCTATGTGATTAAAATCATTTCAGTCTTCTAGCACTTTCCTAATGTTAAATTTGAGGTAGACTTCATATTTATATATATATATATATATATATATATAATACACATATATTACACACACACACGTATGTGTGTGTGTATATATATATATATATATATACGCCCTGTCAGCAGGAGCTAGAACATGCTGACTGCATCCTCTGTAAAACTCTTTAATAGTGTTCTGGGTATGATCCTAAACTGCATTTGATGGTGCGGCACCAGTTCTGAATCTTGATTGAATTTGCAATTGCACCTTTATTGGCATTACTCCAAGGTCTACTCTGATCCATAGTGGAAGTACATATTCAAATAAATCTGATTTTGAACTACACTTATTCATTAGCTCTATAAACATTGATATTGTAACTATGAAGTGTTTAACAGTTTAAAATGATTTTGAATTACCTTTAACTGCTTTTGAATTATTTGTATGAGATAGGGATAATTACTCAAATCTATTTAAAGGTTTGTAAATTAGTGTTAGATTGGAATAGTTAATTGAAGATGTGATTGTTTGCAAATTATTATTCACTAAAAAAACCATGTAATTAGCTTGAAAAAAAACAAAACTTTATCATTAAAAACGCCTTGTGCTAAAATGTAAAATCAACCAATAAACTATTACTGAAAAGGTATGCATATCCACATCGACATATAAAGTAAAGTTGGCGACCGTAGTCGAGGGTGACCTGAAGACTCCCTTTTCAATAGCTACTACACCAAGATGTAGGGGAGGGCGGTACCCCTTTCCCTGGATTGCTCCACTTTACTCTTGATTCTTACCTTATAATGCTGAGTGTTAGGCAAGGTAGCATCAACTACCATTTTTTGAGTCTTTGGTATGACTCGACCTGGGATTGAACCCGGGTATTCCATATCATTGGTGAACACTCTAACCATTATGCCAATTTAAATAGATTTGTATTAACCCAAACCCTCTGCCAGGAATAGGATGTAATAATATAAGGTCAATTTTTTAGTAGTTTTCCTTCCAGACAGCCATACGAAGGTTAAAGAGCCCAGTCTGCCTTATTATTTAAGCATAGCTTGAGGAAAAATAGTTGGATTCATATCTTTCTAAAGGGTATTAACACAATCTAAAATGCAAACAGCCACATTAAGGTTTTGACCTCTGGTTGCCGAGTTCATTTCATACGATGATAACCATAGCACTGTATATCTGTGTGTGTGTATATATATATATATATATGTATGTGTATAAAAATGTACAAATATGAAAAGGCACAAATTTTTCTTAGGATGATTTTATTAATCATAACTTTAATTTTAAGGAATACAAAATATCAGTTAATATATTTTATGAAAAACGTTAGAAAATTGTTGAATCTAGTATCTTTTTGAAATACAGTACTCTCAGAGATCAAGCTTTTTCACTTTATCTTCTTATTTAGTTAAATTAGTGCTAAAGTTACAAAATATTGAATTTAAAATAGTTTTATTTCATTGTTTTATATATATATTCCAACAAACAATGCAACTGTAGGGATAAACAAACTTGCTCCCTATGAGGAAACTACCTACAGAAAAACATGTAGAGATCCACTGTAAAAACCAACAGCTCAGTCAAGCAACACATAGATGCAACATAGGGTACCATAAAACAAAGAATATATAACCACAAACTTTCCTTCACCAACAGAAATTACTCAACTAACACTTCTTTATTCACACATATTTGGCACCTTAAAGACATGAACATCTCACCCATCATCACCTGGGAAATACTAAAAGTAGCACTCACCTACAGCAAGACATAAAAAAATGCCTTCATTGCCTCCACAAAACAACTAGCAATTATCACCCACCCATCACAAAACACCCTGCTAAACAAAAAATCAGAAATTCTATCCAATGCAGACATGAGAACAAACATCTACTCTCACATTTCAACCCATACACATAATCCATCCATCTTACCTATACCACTTCCACTACTCACTCTCCCCCATCAAATGACCCCACAACACACCCGGCACTCTGTAAGTACCACCTTTCTCCATTAAATCTTTATATCCATCTCCATGTACTTCCACAACTTGTTGACATTATGTTAGCCAAGTTTTCATGAGTATTAGAAATATATCGCCATACAGTATATTTAACATATCCCCCATGCACACACCATCATACATTACAATAACATATGTGTAACAATGACATTAACACAAATAAAAAATTAGTATTGTAATCCAACTCAACCACCCACCTATTATCCTTACATCCTAGACCTATCATACTTACATGTCAAATCATATAATCATTTTCTTAATTATACAATGATGATAATTTGCATGTTAGTTAAAATCATCACTGTACACACTCACACACATAAAAAAAAAAAAAGAAAAAACGACAAAGCTAATACCAACAATTATTACGTCTTAGCACAATATATTCACTATATTCCTAACGTAATTGCAATGATGTATACGCAATATAACATTAACACGTTATAACTAATCAAATTATTATTGCAATCTAACATAAATCCTATCACAGCATAAAATATCAGTATTGCATAATACTCCATAGTACATTACAATATAACATGTCTCATCACCACGACATTAATTGCGATTCTGGTCCACCATATTCTTTTGCCTTTTATGCTTACAAATCAAAACTTTATTTTCTTCGTAATGCAATGTTGATGATATTTTGTTCCTTAGTTAAAATCATCACCACACACACACACACACACACACACACACATGTATATGAATATATAAAAAAACAACCAAAAAATAAATTTTTTTACTCGGTCAATCTGTTGCAACTTTGGCTGCACATTGTGTCTCATACATCCAGAAGACAACCTCAAATTTACCGTGTGGTACATGTATCTTCCTACACATACATACTAGATATCACTTATGCATCCACTCACAATAATACACAAATATAACCTACACATATACACACATACGTGCACACATAGATAGTTGTTCACAATTCTAATGTTATTCTGACTGTATTTTTCAATTTTTTTCGATTTCTTCATTATCTTACATTCTCTGTCTGATGATTGTTGTTTATAAAATTCCATGAAACCTGAAGTCGTAGACAAGCTTTCATGCTATTAAATATATATAAAAACTAGTTTATATTTACTTATATAGCATAAACATATCAAAAAGGCTGAGAGAAATAGAAAGAAGCAATCTGTTTGAAATAGGTAATCAACAAAATGAGATAAATATGAACATAGATTAATTTGATATGATATGAAATTTATTTCTAATTTTTAAAGAAATTTGTTACATTTTTAAAGTAAATTTTCAAACAATAATTATATCACATAGATTTAAAACAGGATGCCACCAATTGAAATAGAATATTTAAAACTAATTTTTTCATTTTATTTTGCAATTCCAATGCCTTGATAAAAGTTTAATGTTTTTGTATTTAAAAAATCAAACAGTTTAACATTGGCAAATATTTCAAACTATGTATAAAATCATCCTCTGAATACTCAGTTTTTTTTTTTTTGTTTTTTTTTCTTCATATGTGTACATTTTCATACTGTCTGATTTACTTCAAGTTTCCTATATATATATATATATAAGGGTTGGTTGATAAGTTCATAGGCTAATGAAGATACTCTCATGGAATGTGACTAAATGAGTTTTATTTTTCAACTTAGCCCCTCTTACAGTTCACATACTTCCATCAGTGTTGCAGTGTTTGAATCCCATTGGTCAAGAGAGTGTCCCCATAGTGTAGTAGTTAATGTCCTGGAGTGTGATATTGTTATGCTATTACTTTCACTTTTGCATTAATACCCTTGGTAAATCTATGAACCCCTTACTCCCTCTCCATAGTTATGGGTTAAATAGTGCTAGTTCTATTTTTCTGCAAGGATGGCTTTAACATTAAATAACCCATGAAGGTTGATTTGTTTTTAAACAAAGAAACCAAATCAAACACCTTGGTCAAAAAAATATAAATTTTTCAACTCACTCTTGTGTGTGTGTATATACTTGTAGATTATACACACACATACACACCCATATATATATATATATATATACACACACACACACACGCACGTACACACGTATATTCAGGTATGTTTGTATATACATACACACACACACACACACACCCATATATATATATCCTTTACTTAACAGAAGTCTCATTGTCATAATACCAGCCTTTTTCCTTGATACCCTTTGCTATTATGTCTAGGTTTCAGTACTGCAATTCTTCAACTACCAAAGACTGTTCTGGATATCCTGAACGCAAAATATCTTACTACATGCTTATATTCTAGCCTGGTACACAAATGTACTTGGTAGTATAAAAAATAAATCAGCTCAACTTTATCGACCCTTTTCTTAAAGGCTGGGTGTATTGCCCGGCTCTGGAGGTGCTCCAAAAGAGAAATACTCACTTCAAATAAACCTTTTCTTTCATTCTGATACTATCAAGGTTGGATGAATACTATCTACTAAGCCAGCTCCTTTTAGATTATTTAGTTCTTGACCCACCACCACACTTATTTTTTTTCAAGAATTATTTTTGCTTTTATCAGCTGAAGCCAGTCATTTGGCATTAAGTAAATGATTCCATGCAATATCTCCACCTGAATCTTATTATTATGAAAAAAGACAATGCATCAAGTTAGGCTTACTCACAAAGCTTCAATAGCCTGTATCCCTAATGAAGAGTCAGTTTATATCATTGGTATTATTGAAGCTGTAGGTTTTGTCTTATACCATCTTTTTATTATGAAAAAAGACAATGCATCAAGTTAGGCCTACTCACAAAGCTTCAATAGCATGTATCCCTAATGAAGAGTCAGTTTATATCATTGGTATTATTGAAGCTGTAGGTTTTGTCTTATACCATCTTAACAGCTGCTTTAATAAAAGTTTTATATCATTTCAATGGATGACATCAAAATCTTTGTACCCATCACAGTATTAATGTGTTAGATGGTTGTTGACCCAACAAAAGTGTTCATTCACCCTTTGAGATGTCTTACTTTTTCATCTTGCCAAGGTACTGGTGGATGGTACTAGTAGCCATATTTACCAACCCCTCCGCTCGGGCAGGATATGACACAAGTTCAATTTTTAAGTGGAGTTTAACAGGTTTGAATTCAGAGTTTTCCTTCTCCTAGACTAGTTGCTTCACCAAGGCTGAAGAACCCAGTCTGCCCTACTATTTCCCCATAGCTGGAGGGATAATAATTGGATTCATACCTTTTCCAAGAGTATTAGTGCTATGAGAAATGTAATCAGCTTTGTCTAGGATTGGAACTCGTGTCGCTGTGTCCAGTTCCTATGACGATAACCATTACACCATGGGCACCTCCATTTATGGTACTAGTAATACTCTTCAAGTGACTTGAACCCTGAATATCTAATAGCATTGAGGCCAGTCTTGAAGCATAGACTAAGATGGAATGAGGTATGAGGAAAGGGTTTTTTTATGGAAAAATAGTAAATAAAAAGCAATCTCTCCATAAGACAAAATGAGTTGGGACTGTTTGAAGGTTTCACTTAAAAGCAGCAAATGTCTCAGCTGATTATTGAGATCTTCAGGCGAGTAATCATGGACAATGAAGAGAGCTGGTTTATTTGCAGTCAGTTACATTTGAGCGATCCTGGATTGAAAAAGTAAACCTTAAAAGAAATTCCTGGAAAAACTCCAAATTTGAGTTTTTTCCTCTGAAAGGTGATCACTGAAAAATTTAAAATGTGTGTGTGAGGATCTGCTTAAGTAGAACTGGAATGAAAGGCAATATATATATATATATATATATATATATAAGTGAGTGTGTGGTTATGTATGTCTATCCACGTATATGTATATCTGATTATATGTATGTGCAAACATATACATATATGTGTGGGTTGATGATATATTGAATATATATCGTAGTGATCCATGATAGTACGTACATAAGGAATATAATGATAAGACATAATAATTATTATTATTAGCTATGTTTTTTTTTATGTATGATAATGATTATAGCTGAAGAACAAAATGTTATCATTACAAAATTAAGGAAATGAATGATAGGTTTGGGAGGTATGGGTAATAGGTGGTGGGGGGTGATGGTTATTCTTAATTGTTATCTGTATTGTATTAACATTATATGACTTATATGTTATTGCAATAAATGATGGAGTGTATGTAGTAGATGAGATGAATGTACTGTGTTGTGGCCAATTACTAACACTCATGAAAACATAATGTCAACAGGTTGTGGGAGGATATGAAGAAGGGTATGAGGAGGAAGGTGGTACATATGTTGCGATGGGTGCGATAGTTGGTGGAGGAAAATGGTACTTACAATGCTTCAGGTGTGATGTGGTGTCATTTTTTTAAATTTTTTTAAGGAATAGTGGTGTTAGATGGGTTATGTGTATGGGTTGAAGTGTGAGAAAAAATGTTTTTCATGCCTGCGTTTGGAAAGAATTTCTGATTTTTTATTTAGCTTTTCTCTATCTTAGTCAGCATCCATGTGGTTAAATTCACACAGCTGTTGCTTGGAACTGATTGCGTTTTATTTTATCGGGTAGGTCTGACTTCCATATGATTGATAACCTATTGATAGCAGTCCATGCCTTTACTAGTCACATATTGAGGTCATTTTAAGTTGATGAGATGCTTCTTCCTTGGTACATAAACTTGTCCGCTAATTTCAGAGAACCATCATTTAGAGTGCAGATGTCTACTTTTTGATTAAAACAGATTTACTCCATTTTTTTTTCTGCATTCACATAATGGCCAATGCCACCTGCATTCACTTAATGGCCAATGCTATCTGTATTCACTTAATGGCCAATGCTATCTGTATTCACATAATAGCCAATGCCACCTGCTCCAGACTGTGCAGCAGGAATTGAGCTTGGGTTGGTGTATTTGCCAGAAACGCTCTGTCATCTGCATAGTCTGTGTCTATAATAGTTTGCGTAGAGTATCTTCTGCTTCTTCCTTTTTTTAGTGTAAAACTATTTTCCTTCATTAGATCGTTTGATGTTCAAAGTATGTAGTCTAGGCCGATTATGGACTGGTATGGGGCTAATGTACCCCTTTTCAGAACACCAACAATAATGTCAAAGCAATCTGTGTCTCCATCTGGTGAGCAAACTTTTCTTTTGTGTTTATAGAGAATTATTGTGTCTGTGCCAGTTGCTTTGGGGAGACCATACGCTAGAAATATTTGCTCCATTTTCTTTCTGTGTATGGAGTCAAATGCCTTTGAGAAATTATATATATGTGTGTGTGTGTCAGGTTGCTCAAGGTGCTACTGGTACTGTGTAACCCAGTACTACCTGTTTCATTGTTGGGTCATCAGTGACTAAAATGTGAACCCCACCAAGTTTTTCTGATAAGGAGGGTAGTTAGACACTCAGCAGGATGAAAAATGACTTTTTTTTTTTTTTGCTCAACGGCCATTTAACATATCATTATTTTTGGACCCCTTATTCTTTGTCAGGTTGTTTAACTAGGAGAAGGACAACTCTAATTTATATATTAGGGGCAAATGGGGTTCCTTAGCTGTGGTGAAAGCAAAGGTCTGATGTAAAACTATACCATGATGTACATATGTGTACTCTATTTGGGGGTAGATGTATATTTATTAGCCACTGTGGTGGCAACCCATGTAGGAGAGGAAAAGCTCAGAAGCAAAAACTGAGAGTCTGGTGTGGATCGACTGTCTCATTTTATGTGACATTGTGGATTCTGCATTTTACTTGAAATGTGGATTGCGTGCGGTGCAAGCTTAGCTCACTATAAATAAACTTGCACACAGGTACTGCTTTAGGGTTTGTGTATTCTGTCTTGATGCAATTTACAATCCAAGACATCTCCCGATACAAATGTATAGCTTTTTTAAAGTCCATTGGTGACATGTTTTGGTAATGCATACAGATTTGACAGACTAGAAGCATGTAGCCAGAACTATGCACAGTGGTAACTTATCTTAACATTGTTTCAAATGTTTAATTGAGGTGATAGGCATGATTCTGGGATCAAAGCAGCCCTTTTTTAAGGGAG
>OY757911.1:128231913-128514413 GCA_963585895.1 Sepioteuthis lessoniana
TTTAATTTGTTCATTAACAATATAGTTAGGAAACCCATTATTGATGAGAGCCTGTTTTATGTTTTCTACCTCTTTATAAAATATTGTTTTGGAGGAGGAGATTAGTTTGGCATGGGATATTAGGTTAATAATTTCTTTATAGGCTCCCTTTTCAATAGCTACTATATCAAGGTGTACAGGCGTGCACTACTCCATTCCCTTGATTGCTCCACTTTACTGTTGATCCCTACTTTATCATGCTGAGTGTTAAGCTAGACAGCATCAAGTACCATTTTTTGAGTGTTTGGCATGACTCAACCTGGGATTGAACCCCTGATCTCCTTGACCTTTGGTGAACACAATGTGAGTATATATATATATATATATATATATACACACACACACACACATATGTATATATGTGTATGTATGTATTTACTAATACATATATACTCATACATTGAAATACAATTTGATGTTTTCCACATCTCCCTAATCATAAAAAAGCATGAAAGTAAGAATTAAAGCAATATTTAAATAATGTATTTTTTATCCTATTTTTCTCTTTGGAATAAATCTCTGCCATTTAAAAAAGAAAATTTTTCAAACTTTCTTTGTTTGATCTGTTGTTGTTAGTTTTTGAACATTTATCAAATAGTCTCAATGAATGAGTTAAGTAATCCTTTTAAAATTTTGTATTTTTTTTCTGTTGACAATTATTTTTTTGATTTCTTTATTTTCATCTGATTCCTTAAATGCTTATAGATTTCATAACCAAATGTTTCAGTAAATATAGAATCTGTTCAATCACTAGATAAAATGTATTTTGCCAACATTTTTGCATCTCTTCATTTCATTAACACAAAAACTTTGATAAAAATTCCATTGTTTTTATTTTGCATTTGATCAGAAAAGAAAGAAAAAAGGTAATGTATACTTTCACTATTTTGAATGTTTCCTGCTGGAAGCTGTTTGTACTGAACTGACCTTGGATGAGTCAGTTTTCATTGTTAGGCTATTAACAATTGGTGCCTTGCTACTTGAATGTACAAATATCAATACTCTTGTCGGTTTAAGAAAGAAGCTTCCCTCTTAAACTGATTACTTACTACTAACCAGAAGATACAAACAGCAAGTGTATATACTCATCATTTAAACAAATGTGAATATAGAATTGTAATGTTTATAAAATAAAAAAATTCTTCTCTTTTATTTTCTCTTTTTTATTAAAGATCTATGATTTAACAATGTTCCGCACAGAAATATATATGTACTTTTAAAGTTTATATTTTATATTTGAGGGATCTTAAGTCGTATAATGGCTAGCAAGTTCAATTCTCATTGGGTGATTTATATTTCTGGTCTTCTACCAAACTAAGTAAATGATGATTATATTTTATATTTGAGGCATCTTAAGTCATATAATGGCTAGCAAGTTCAATTCTCATTGGGTGTATTTTCTAGAAATTCTATAGATTTTTGTATTAACTCTTTCCTATAAGTGTTGGTTCATTTAGTGTAGAAATATACAATTGTCGTAACTATCATGGGACAGAGGTTATTAACTTTTATGGGTAACCTTTTAAATTCTAAAGTCTTTTCATGATTCATTATGAAAGTTTTCTAAATGGTATTTTGCCCTGTTGGCAGGGTCTTAAAACACACAGACCGTATCCTGCAGAGGGATAAGAACCCCAACAAAAGGCGGTATCCTGGATATGGCACTAAACTGTATCTGATGGTGAGGCTCTTGTTCTGGAGCTCTAGTGAGTGTGGAGTACTCCATTGTTATGTTATTCCCTGCTCCAGTCTGACTTAAAGTTAGGGTCCCATCTATGGGTCGAATAATAGTGTGCAAAAAAACTAAAACTCTACAAAAATCTGAATATATGTATTTACCAAACCCTCTTCATGAACAGGATGTGGTACAAGGTTATTTTTTTTAAGTAGAGTTTTCTTTCTCCTTGACCAGTTGCCATAGCAAAGTTGAAGAGCTTATCTGCCCCACTACTTACCCATTGCTGGAAGGAGTAGTTAGATGCATACCTATCCAAAGGGTATTAGCACTCTGTGAAATGAAAACAGTCTTGTCCAGCATTTGAACTTGAGTTACTGTGTTCATTTCCTTTGACAATAACCATTACATTGAATATAAACATACAAATGTAGGCAATTAAATTTTAGGCATAAAATAACCTCTGAACTGGTTAATATCGTCATTCACTCAAAGTGGTATTGTAATTATATTGCTTAATTTTAAGTAAAGATTTTCTGAAGACTTGACTTATCTTATTTCTATTTTATAAACTATTTTTCTAATATTATCTAAACTTTATTAGAATTTCTCTATATTTTGATATATCCAACATTCTCTGATGAATTTTTTTGTTAGGTGGGAGCTTATTTAGAACAGTATTTTTTTTTTGTTTTTTTTTTTTTTTGTTGGAATAATTTTTGATTTCATTGATTGTAGATAAATCTAAACTTAAATTTTATTTCTTTCTCAGATGCTCAAGGATTTTGAAAATAATTCACTGAGATAGACACTAAGGCAAATTTACTCAGCAAAATAAGCAAATCTCAAAACATTGGCCAGCATTTGCATACAATGGCTAATACTGATATAACCAGTGTGGAATCGAAGGTGTCTGCTTTGTTGGTTGAAGATAAAGAAGACAATGAGAAAGTTGAAAAACATTCCAATCATTGCAATGAAGCAAAATCTGAATTCTGTGATAAACAAAAAGGCCCAACAGACTCTGAATCTTGCAGTGATGATGAAGGAGTCCATTTCAAGGATGCTGCTGACCCCATAAAACAAGCAGAAGCAGCAGCAGCTATCAGTACAGATGATGAATATCATTCAGCAGATGAAGGAGATCCTCATGTCGACGAAGAACAACGAAAAGAAATCGAGGCTCAGTTGTCAGATGAAGAAAAGAAGGTATAGTCATAAGTTATTCTTTAAAAGTAGCTATTTATGTAACATTTGATATCATGGATAGGATTTTAAAATACTTTTATGCACTATATCGTGACACTGTATGTTAAAAGAACTTGTAGAAAATCATTGCAAATTATTTTACTTTAGAAATGCATTAGAAATTTTTTGAATGCTATTTGTTTATGTAATTTGTGATATCATTGGTAGGATTTATAAAAATGCATCAAAACTTTCATTCATTCTAATAAGTGATGCAAGTTTTTGTGACATGAGAGAAATAAAACTAAAATCAAACTTATATTTTAGTGCAGACCCTATTTGAACCTGGTATACATAGGTATGGTTTTTGTTTTTCTAATCACTTTACACTGATCCATTATGAAAAGCTTCATTCTTAAAATTTGAATGAAAACCATTTTCATGCTGACTTTGTTATGCAGTCTAAGGTTGAATTGTTTTTACTGCACCCAACTCCAAAAATAGTTTTGTTGGGATATGATAAATAATTGTCTCCTTTAGATAATTTGTATGTTTGGTAGGTGGGGGTCTGCAGGAGGTCACATGATAATTTCCAAACCTCCTCAATCTCTTTTTTACCTCTGGACTTTAAACAATTAAGATGTTTTCTCTAACCCCTGCCTAGAATCTGTTAAGCCATTTGGTAGGTGGGGGTCTGTAGGAGGTCACATGATAATTTCCAAACCTCCTCAATCTCTTTTTTACCTCTGGACTTTAAACAATTAAGATGTTTTCTCTAACCCCTGCCTAGAAACTGTTAAGCCATTTGGTTAAATTATATCAACTAAACTTTTTACTATTTATTTTGTGTCCCTTTCACATACTGCTTGTTGACACAGCAATATGCATATATTTCGGCTGTTAAAAACTCATTTGTATATTTTTTCCTTTTAATACCACTTGTCTGTTAAATGTTTTTGTATGCACAAATGAGTTTATCTTATCTTTCCTTCAGTGTTAGCGTATCATGGATATATTCATGCTAATATTTGTCTTTAGAGAGTGGGGACTTGACTAGAACATCTTTCCTTACCAGGAAGCATCCAATAATTTTATGGTCCAGCCCAATTTCATCCTGAAAAGGAAAGTCATTTGTTGCTTGACTGTTTTCATTATTTGCTGGGTTGAAGTGATCAATGATTGCTAAATTTATTTTAACATAAGCATCAATTTCTTTGTTTTTATTATTCTTGCTTTACTGTCCAATATACTGTTGTTATCCTTATCTTGGTGAAAACCATAAGAAATAAGAAGATCTACAAATATGTCTTATACTATGAAATATTTAAAGAAAATATCATAGTTTGATGATTTAATTGAGCATATGTTACTATTGTTACAATGAGAGCAACTGTTACAGTGAAGATGTTTCCTGTATATTTTTCTTCAATTTTTATGCACTACATTAAGTACATGTAAACAATAAAAATATCAAATTTCTATCTTAAAATTTTAATGCTTTGTTGGCATCTAACATTTATTCTTTTTCTTTTTAATAGAGATGTGTTTTTTAAAAAAAAAGATAAGAATTTAAAAAAAGCTAGTAACCGTTTTTAGCAAAAACTTAAAAGCTTAGTAATTATATCTTTTTTTTTCAATTCTACATTTTCAACTGAACTGTCATAAAAAAAAAAATGAATATTCATTAAAAGGTAAAGGGAGAAAATATTTTAGATTGAAGTATTCGAATCACTGATATGCAAGAGTAAACTGTTTTTTTTTTTTTTTTAATTTTATTTTGAAAAATTTGTCCAATAGAATTTCTTATATTTCATCTGCTGGTTAAGAATTATTATAAAAATAAATCAAATAATCCAAAAAAGTAATGAATTTTGTTTATTTGGAGTGCTGCTATTGTTAAGATAAATTCATTTCTATCAAACATGTAGTATTTAGTCAGTAGTTATTTTTTATCAATTTATTGTTTACTTATAATAAAGGTGTGAAAATCAGTTTGGTGAAGTGTTTATATATATATATATTTTTTATGTTCATTTTCATATAAGCTTCTTCAGATAATGATTTGAAAAAGTTTTAGAGAACATTTCAACTGCCTTTGAGGTTCTCATGGCAATACAATTAGAAATACTGATTGTTATGAAAGTAAGAAATGAAAAATGTTTTAATTAGTGCTTACAACCCTTTTTAAGTTATGAATGAAAGGATATTTTATTTGTATATGCATCTACATTGTGTACAGTGCAATTCAATGACTGATATTTTTAATAATGTTTGTAGTCATTTCATATTCTTAGTACAGGTTTTTGGTCGTGGAAATTATTCTATGTTGTCATTATATTTTCATTATATAATCTAGAGACAAATATTTACTCAGTTTTACTGAATGTTTTGTTGTTGGGGCTTAAACTGATTGTATCCCCTGCAATGATTTAAAAAAACCCTGTCCTGAGTATGACACTAAACTGCTATCTAAGAAACAACTACACAAAAAATGTAAATGCCTCTAGGCATAAAATAACCTTAGAAGGGTTGACATACCATTAAAATCAATCAATTTTACTCAGGGCCCCAATTTTGTTGAACATGGTTGTAAGTGTACCTTTCCTCTTAATTTTTTGCTTACCTTAGAAAATAACTTTCATAGTGTAATGTACCATATGATTGTATGTTGTTTTTTGGTTTTTTTTAACTTTTAAGCTGAAAAAAGTATTTTGCAGCTGTAATTTTTCCTGGACAATACACATGAGAAAAACTTCATCTTCAGTCCCAGTTTACTTTTATTTGATCCTTGAATTTGCAACTTGATTTGTTTTTACATTTAAAGGAAAATGTAAAATTTTTTTCCTTTTTGATTTTATTTTTGTTTTGTTGTTTTTTGATAAAGTCTCTTGTGATTATAGGCACGACAAGAAGAAGCGCAGTCTCTCAAAGAAAAAGGCAACCAAGAATTTAAAGAATCCAAATTTCAAGAAGCAATTAAACTTTATACAAAAGCTTTGCAGATTTGTCCTTTGAACTTTACCAAAGATAGAGCTATTATGTTTTCTAACAGAGCAGCTTGTTACATGAGAATGGTAAGTAAATTTATTTCCTGAAAATGAAATTCAATAAGAAAAATTGTTTGTTTTTTTTACCTACCTTGAAATTTTGAAATATTTGCCACTTTAGTTAACTCTGTATAACTTATTGCTAAAGACAAGTTTTCTATAATTTTACACAACAATAATATTTTCAGAAGACTGAACAATGTTTTCTTTCATTAAATCTGCTAGTATATTGATACAAAATAAAATTTATCTACACATCATTGTTTTTATTTTTTTTTAATGATCATTATTATGGCGAGACTAAATTGCAAGATTTTGCACACTTTTTTTTACTGATTCACTTTTAAATAAGATGGGATTAACATAAATTCCTTTGCCTCTCTCAAGATGTGAATTCTGCTTTGGTGTCAGAAGTCTTTGTTAAATACCTGATAAAAAAGGGTAGTTACTATGGCTGTGCCCATTGACTTTAGTAACATGAAGCATGTATACAGTATCAGGAACTGGTATTAAACTGATCTTTGCATTGTGGCATGCCATTAACAAAGCCTTCATCATATAGCAATGACAATTCATTTATATCCTTCCCCAAGGTATTAATGTAAACATTCAATATCCATCAGAATGTAAACTTTGTTCTTGCCATGTTTTTTGTGCTGATAAATTGTTATAGGCCCTTACATTAACATTAATGGCAGAAAGCTGGGAAAAGAAAAAAAAAAATTATATTCTAAGTAAGACTTTACTTTTTATTTTCTGTAATTTAAATTTAACTATTTAATTCTTTGTTAGTTGCAATTTTGACTTAATTTTTATATTTCTATTAGCAATTTTTATTAATTAATCCTCAATGTTGAGAATTTTTAAAAAAATTTTTAATTTTTCAAAGGCTTGTCTCTTTGTTTAAAAATAGGGCACTGGGTGGCATTGTCAATTACCTTATGACTGGTTCATCATTTTGGGTCTTTCAGCATAAAGCTCCCCTCATCAACCAGACTCCACTAGGAATGATGATCAATCCTGGTTTGCCATCCATCTTTCTCAATGCTAGCTGATACACTATCTTTTATAAAGTGATTTGCCTATGTAAATTTAGGTTTCCGCACGTTAGATTGGCTGGTAAAGTAGCTAATCAGCAGCATGCAGGGTAGTCTATTTAAACCCGTCAATGAAGTATTAGTAATTTTTTCTTTTTATTGACAGATTTTGGGTTCTGAAGTAAAAGTGGAATTTTCCTTTAAAAAACAATGCATCTCTACTGTCACTTTTCATGTTTGGTTGGTCCACCCTCTGTAACATCCTTCAGCATCTGCTATTGGACGTCTGCTCAGGATGTGTTTTAAAGTTTTTCTACATGCACATAATGGACGTAATGCTGGGAATCCATTTTGCTCTGGGGAACAAATTGTATGCAGATACAGTTAACATTTTAAAATCTGTTTTGTGGTTTATACATTTTGTGTTAATATTCTCACCCTCTCTCTCTTTTTTTTTTTTTTTTTTTTTAGTCCAAAAACAAAAAAGCTATTGAAGATTCTTGCTCGGCATTGGAACTAAACCCAAATTACTTGAAAGCTTTGATAAGAAGAGCAGAACTTTATGAAAAAGAAGAAAAACTGGATGAAGCATTGGAGGATTACAAGAAGATTATAGAAATGGATCCTTCTCAGCATGCTGCTAGAGCTGCTTGTTTGGTATGTAGACAAACAACATTTTTTAGGGAAACTAATGTATTCATCCCACCCTTCTGTCACAGGCAAGATGTGACACAAAGTCAGTTTTTAAGCCGAGTAAAGCTGGTTACAATTAAGTGTTCACCTTCTAGACTGGTTGCCTAACTGAAGCTAAAGAACCCAGTCTGTCCTTGTATTTACTCGTAGCTATTTGGAGAACAGATAGATTATGGCTTTCTTATAGCCATTAGCATGAAGTAAAATGCAAACAGCCTTATCCAGGATTTGAATTCAGATTACTAATTCCATTTTTTGTGATGATAACCATTATGATAAGAGCACCTCTTTTGTGAAAGTAAAAAAAAAAATGAAAGGGATTTTACTTTTACACTAGATTGTTACTTGAGAAATGTCATCATCCAAATTTTTTTTTATTGTCGTTTGCACAACATTTTTATAAATAAAACTAAAAATTCATTTTTAAAATAACTATTCTCATTAGAATTCCATATTGGTTAGAAAGAAAAAAGGTTGTCTGTTAAAAGAATTTTGTTTTTACTATAAAAAAGCCTTTTCTGTTACAATTTAAAAATTATTTATCAAATGTTTAATTAATAATCTACAAATTACAGTGGACTTCCAATTTTACATCTCAAAGCATATTTAAAGAAACTAAAAAGTAAAACCAAAAATAAATTTTCATTACTTTCATATATTACCTATGATAAAAATTAGGGAAATAGCACTTATTGAGGATGTTCACTTAGGTTTTTCATTTAGCTGTAAATAAACTTAAATGTAAAACATTTTTTTAATAGTTAAACATTCTGGCTTCATAAAATATTAAAACAAATAAGGTTAGATTACTTGAATTAATGGTATAAGTTTCTCCAAACCATACAGATAAAATATTATGGAATAACTCAATATTGAAGAAAAATTATGGAATTCATTGACAAGAAAATTAAAATAATTACTTGCTCTTATGACAGCCTTAATTCTTTGATATTGACTTCATTAATTTAAAGTAATATTCTTATCAAAGTAGTTCCAACTTTTCGAAATGGTAATTAATAGCCCTTCTTTGGTAAATTGTGCCTTTTCATGGGCTATTTTAAAGAATTTTCTTTTGTTAGATTATCCTGTTTTCTGTCTGAATTATATAGCAATTTGATATTGTATTGTTGGTGAAATAAATCTTCAAATACTAAAAATACTAAATCTGTGTTAGCCATTTTAGATTTGAAGTTTTGCCTCTAGGAAATATTGATTTTGTGGCTAAAAAGTGGATGTTGACCTAAAACATTGACCAACCATTTGTGAGTTTTCAATTGTTTATTCTCTGTATTGCCATTCAACAAGTTTTGGTGTACAGAACAAAATCATGAATTGTGGGTTGTTAAATTTTTAGGATATATGAAAATTCAAAAATTGCATAGCATTATTTTCTCCAACTGTGATGATATTGATGGCAATATTATTGGAAAGAATGCTATAGCATTTGTACTATTAATTCAATATCTTGATGATAAAATTCTGTGTCTCATAATGTGAGATACTGCTCAAAAGTTCAACAGAAACAGTTCCTGACTACATAATATAAAGTGATAGTTTATTAATTGCCATAGTTTTAAATCATATGATTGATTATTATAGATGAGGAAAAAGTGGTCATAAAAATCTGTTATATAGGGGGGGGCGGTGGATTTTATTAAAAATTGTTCAGACAAGCATATTTTATTCTCATTTGGCTGATACTATTGCAAATACAAAAGTTTTACTGGTTGAATGTGGAACTACTGCCCATGTAATCACAGACAAATCAAAATTTATCAATTGTAATGGCTCAAAATTTTAAAAATCTATAAATCAATAATCAGATTAAGCATGAAAAATCAGCCACTTATTCCCTGTTCAAAAACAGAATGAATCCTTTTTGAAATGTCGAGGTGCTTCCTGCTTGAATCAAAGTTACCCCAAAACTTATATGATAGTTGCCTACATTCCAAATAGAAGTCTTAATAAATGTGTTGACAAAACAACGTATGAAATTTTCTTTGGTTTAAAACCAAATTTAAGTAAAATGCATATTTTTTCTTTTGATTTTCTATACATACATACAAAAAAAACAAAAAATTGGCCGCTCAAAGTGAACAAAGTATATTTGTTGGCTATGAAAGAAAACGTCCAGTTTTTTCTATATTTTCCAAAACATTCAACAATCAAGCAAATAGGTTGTGTAAAATTTATTGACTCATTTGAAAATGATGGATATAAAATTGACAGTTTGTTAATGTCTAAGGAATTTGGGATATTCAGAATGATTCTCTGGAAAGAGATAACAATGAACAAGAAATTAACAAAAATGAGGATCGTAGAAATTTATTTTGTCCTACTAGAGGAAAAAAAAACCAAACTGTCATTGTTGAAAATTTTAAAAATTACATAACTCAATATTATTTAATGCAAGCTGCTCCTTAACATTATAGTGAAGTAAGAAGATTGGCAGATTGCTATGGTATAAGAAATTAAAGCTCTGACAGAAAATGACTTATGAATTAGATTTATTCTCAAAAGACAAAGAAATTTTTGGTAGTCAGATTTATGCAATAAAGAATTATAAAGATAGAATTCAGCAATTTAAGGTGCATTTTGTCACAAAAGGTTCTATGTAGAATGGCCAAAAGGTTTTATCACTTAAAATAAAAGTAGTGAAATTTTAAAAATTGTTATGTGGGTTAAAACAAAGTGGCTGAAATTGGAATCGATTGTCGCATGCCGACCTGACTGAGCAAAATTTTAAACTATCTTCTGCAGATAAAGAATATGAATTTAAAAATATTAATTATAATTGGGTATATGATATATTGATTTTTTTTAGTTTAACTGAAGTTTTAAACTGTTTAAATGCTAAATTTAAAATGACTGGTCTTGACTCATTATCTTAGTTTCTAGGCATCCAATTTGTATGTACAGAAGAATCAATAAAAAATAAGCCAGTCTAGATCTATAGAAAAATTATTGATAAAATTTGGAATGCAAAATTGGAAAACCCTGTTATACATTTTGTGAAATGGACATAAAAAAATGAAATTAGGTGATCAATCTGAAGTGATTGATAAATGAGTGTATCCAGACGACACATCAGTTTTACAATAACAAGACTATTGGTGAAATTAGCAAATCCCACAACACTTCTTCATTTATTTAAAAAGTAATTTTATTGTGTTTAAAAAGTCTGATTTCCCTCAAATTAGTTGGATTTTGTGACTCTGGTTGGGGTAATACAGAAAATCAACCCAGATAAGAAATTGCTTTAAATTGTTGGTTGATAACCCAATGATTTTTATGAAATCAAATAAAAACAGCAAATTGTGACTGATCACTGATAAGGCTGAGTTTGTTTCAATAAATTCTGCTTGTCAAGATGCCATATATTTCGTCAGTTTGTATAAAACAGTTAAATCAAATTTTATTTGTAAACCAATCACTATTTTATGTGATAATCAAGCAAGCATTGTTTGGGGAAAAAAATCACATAATTTACCAATGTTTAAAACACATTGATATAAAGATATATCAGAAGAAAGTGTTGAAGATATATTTATGAAACCAATTGCTAAAGAAATATTGAAGAATTTTCTTATTGATATTTTAGGAACCCAAATTTAAAAAGGATTGATCATGGGCAATGACATTAAATCTACAATTGTTGGTGTGTGATCCCAAATACTCTAGAATCTTAAGGAATGTGAAGTTACTTCATGAACATCATTACTTCTAGGACCATTCTGGCTTAGAATAATAGTACCTGTCAAGGGTTTCAGTAGTTTTCATACTATTCTTGTTTCAGAATGACATTTAAATAAAAAAAAAAACTTAATTTTCTTTTTCTTTAAATGTTGAAATTCTTTTGCCTGACTTAAAGTAAGTGTCTAAATGGTTAAAATAAAACAAGGTGATTTCACTTATATTAATGTAGGAGCAGTGTTGAATTATCTTTGTCTGTAACAGCCATTTTAGAATTGAACTTTTGCCTCTAGGAAACCTCCTCTTTTTTTTTTTTTTTTTTTTTTTTTTTTTTGGACTCTCTGTAAATGTAAATGCTGAAAAGTGGATGTTGACCTGAGGCATTGACTAATCATTTGTGAATTTACAAAGTTTATTTTCTGTATTGTTTATTATACCATAAATATTCAATTGGATTTAGATCTGGAATGTTTACTGGACATTTCATTGATTTTTATATGCTTTTCCTGTTGAAAGTCTTTTGTATTACCATCATGAAAATGATTTCATTATTACTGAACCAATTTTCTATTGATGAATTAGAAAATTATCCAGAATTTTAATGTACACATGTGCATTGATTGTTAAAGTAATGATTACCATCTTCCCTTAAATGACATTAATGCCATATCATGAATGACTTGAGAAATTTACTTGTTTTTTTTTTTCAGCCAGTCATTTTGATATGTTTTATTTGAACAGCACTAGACAAAAGTTCCAGTATTATTGGCTTGGCCAATGCTGATTCTTGATTCATCATGGAATATCACTTTCATCCAATTGTCCACATCATGATTCTCTAGTACATAGTAGTATAGAGGTTATATATTGTACAGTGTAGAAAACCAAATTTTATATTTGTAAAATACTGTACTTAATTAGTTCATGCTTTTTATTAAGACTTTAAATTTAATTTTCATGTGTTAATTTAGGTGGTATTATGGGTTTACTTATTTTAGTTTTTAAAACAGACTACTGAAATTTTCATGTGCTGTTGCTGAAAACTAATCTCTGACGATGAAAATGTGTGTCATTAAATAGTGCCATTAGAATGAGAATTTATTTGGTTTGGAAATTTGAAGATTTTTCATCTATTGTGTAAGTGCCAATAAACTCATTGTTTTCTAGAGTTTTTTTATCGACCTTTTGTATATTTCAGAGACTTCCCTCTCAGATTGAGGAACGTAATGAGAAAATGAAAACTGAAATGATGGGTAAGTTTGAAACTTGTTGTTTTATTGTCAATGTTGAACTTGTCTACTAATTCTCTTACATCTAGACATTTCAATAAATTATTTTTACTGATTTGGTTTTTTTAAATATAAATTCTAACATTGCCTCAGTGCTGTGTACTTGTTTTTGAATTGTGCAAAATTAACAAAAATATGTTGAATCTTTATTTTCTAACACAATATTTATTCCCTTATTAACTTAAATGATTTTAGATGAAAATACTGAGCCATTGGTCAAGTGAGTAGAGTGTTCACTAATGGTCCAGGGTTCAATTCCAGGTCGAGTCATACCAAAGACTCAAAAAATGGTACTTGATGCCACCTTGCTTAACACTCAGCATTATAAAGTATGGATCAAAGGTAAAGTGGAGCAAACCAGGGAATGGAGTAATGTCCTCCCGTACACCTTGGTGTAGAAGCTATTGAAAAGGGAGCCTTTGGGTGACCAAATTTACTTTTTATGCTGAGAAGCAAAGATTATTAAAAGTTAACAACGAATTTATTATAACATTTTTGTAGGAAATGTGCTCAGAAGATTAGAAAAAAAAGAATGGTGTACTATGATAAAATCTTTTAAATGTAATAACTCTGATTCTAGAAGAAAAAAAAAAAGAGAAATTGATAAACACACACATCCATATATGTATTTTCTAAATAATGCATAATGTATCTCATTTAAAATAACATGTAAACTTTTAATGCAATTCGAAGCATCTAAGGCCAAAATGCTTTGTTGATTTCTATGTCTGTATGCAAATATTAAATCTTACCAGATAAATCTCTATTGCTATAAATTGTTTGCTACTTTTGTTTATTTGAAGGTGGTAGAGAGAAATTTCGGTCTTTTGCCTCTCTCCTTAAATTCTTTTTTACTTCCTAAACGTTTATTTAGGTTGTTTGACTCATCATTTTCACATCTGTTTTAATCTCTTTGATTTAAAGTAGCTTTGTCTATTGTAAATATTCATTTTGCTTAGCATGAATCATAATTACAAGACTCAGTAAATTACTTTGAAAAAATCTATTCCAGAGTTTTTCATTCATTCTTTTTTGTTTACTTTTATTATTAAAAAATGTTTTGTTAATCAAGTTTTAATTTCAATTCCTAGTAGATAATCATTCAGTGTTGTATATTTTAGTTTTGGTCAGAAAAGATTTCAGATGTGAATAGTGAACAAATTAAGGAGAAAGCCTGGCAATGATCTTACAATATTCACATCAAAGACTAATGCATTAATTCCTTCGGAGAAAATGTTCGCTTTCTATGATTAATCTGTAAGGAAAATTAAAATGATCTGTCTATTCATTAGGTAACAGTGATTCTTAATTATATTGATGTTTATATTAAAGAAGTAAAAAGGTTCTAATTAATTTTTCATAGTCTGTCATATCAAGAATTTGGATGATTAAAAAATATTGTCTGACTTAACTCGACCACACAAAATCATCATTCAGTTGTAAATTGCTTTATTCTCCAAGTTTGAGAATTTTAAGTATATTGTTCTTGTAAAAATCTTGCTATGATGTGTTATTTTCTCTAGATTATTGTCACACTCACTGAGAATTTTGGTAATGAATAAATGAACATTTTGTTTTGGGTTTTTATGATTTTAAATCAAATTCTTTGTTTTTTGAGTTTAGACTCTGCATTGTAGAGGAAATCACATATTCATTCAAATATAAATGAATTTGTTATCTGAAAGTATTAAACTAAAATTCTTTTTATTTGCAGGTAAACTGAAAGATTTAGGAAACATGATTTTGAAGCCATTTGGACTGTCAACAGAAAATTTCCAAATGCAAAAAGACCCAAATACTGGTTCTTATTCTGTAAACTTTAAACAAAATGTAAATGCTTCCTGATTTATCAGCCATTTAGCTGCTTCCTAAAAGAGATGAGGGGGAGGACAACATGCAAGTAGCTGATATGGAAGAGGATTCAGGCTACTAATAATAAGCAAAGTAAAGAAGAAAAAAAAAGAAATACTAAACATGACAAAGAAAACAAAAACACCATCATGGCAAATATTTTATGAATAGTTATATTAGAATGTGTGTTTTTTTTTTTTTTTTCCTTTTGCTATCCTCTCCTCCGTCCACCATCTCATACAAAAGGTTGCATATTATGTATAGGAACTGATTTCTAAATGAGCTTAACAAGGTGATCATAAAACATGACCATTTTGAATGTGCAAATTCACTAAACCAGTAAGAAATGCAAAAGAAGCCATACAAATTAACTTGTTTTATTTTTTGATTGTGATTTTCTCTTTTTTTTTTTTTTTTTTACACCTTTTTTTTATTTCATTTATTTTATTTTTTTAAATTTTATTTGTGGTGAATCTGCATGTCATACTTATTTTGGGGAGGGTACAAGACATGAATGTTTTATTTGGGCAAATCTATGATTGTGAATAATTTTATAAACTTTTTTGTTTTGTTTGTATATATAAACTCTGCAATTACACTTAAGTAAATACTAGACATTTTTAAATAATGAAACCTGAAAAATCTGCCATAGAAAATACTAGTCTTATGTTCAATTGATTTTTTTTTTGCTTCTACTCAAAATGTTACCATTTTGTATTAAAATTTTTATGGGTTTGGCTGTCTATATTGGACAGTCAGTTTTGATTTAAAGTTATGAAAATAACAAAAGAAAAAAATTGGTATGCATGTCCAATAAGACTCAGCAATAGTTGAAACTTTAAAAAAAAAAGTTCTTCCTCAAAGGAAAAGTTGGGTGGGGAGAGCTTACCAAAATTGGGTCACTAACAATAATCACCTGGAATCCATGTTGCTATAAGGTGTAACTAATTATGTTATTAACTAAGCTTTGTTTATTTTGGCATTTAAGTGCCGAGCAAACTTATTGTTGCTTAAATCTGGTGCCAACTAATATTTCCAATATGATCTGTTGACAAATCAATCATAACTTCAAAAGAAATAAAGTATTTGTGAATTATTTGAGTAATAGTAAAATAATTCCTATTTGATTAAACATTACTAATTACGATTATTCAGTAGTTCCTCAAACAAGTAATGTAAAATAATTACATAACATTATTGTTTTGTTAGGATTAACAATACAGACAAAAAACCCCCCAAAGAAACGTGTAAATAGATACATTTATTTAGTCTCACTCATATCCTGTTGTGGTGGTGTCCCTGTTGTCTAGTGTTTCTAACATGCTAGACTGTGACATCATCAGAAACAAGTTGTTGTGCAGTTACATTTACTTTCAGACTAATACCCTTGGGAAAGGCATAAACCTTCTTCTCCCTATAGGTTAAATACTACTACTACTGTTCTACAGGGATGGTTTTGGTATTAAATAACCCATGAAGGTTGATATAATGTTAAACAAAGAAACCAAACCAAATCAGATGTGGATGGGTACTTCAATCAGTTTTATATAATCAGTTCAATTTTTTATGTAAAAATTAAACTCAAATATTTGTGAATATTGAGACTTTAAAAAAAATTTAATTCTCTTATTAGCTGTTATTTTTTGTTCCAAAATACTATCATTATGACTACTAAAAAGATATTTTACAGTTATATGTTAAATTAGGACATATGGTGCATCAAAAAGAATATTTCCTTGCTAGTCCACTACTTCAAGAAATGTGCCTGAATATTCCCAGAATATATTGACAAGAATTGTGATTAGGTTAAAATTGCTGGAAGGCTTTGGCTACGTTTTATTTATAAAGATACTTCCATAGAAATGTTAACATTTTTAAGCACCTCGTATGAGTTAAAATATTTCCTTGCTAGTCCACTCCTTCAAGAAATGTGCCTGAAAATTCCCAAATATATTGACAGTAATTTTGACCAGGTTAAAATTGCTTGATGACTTTGGCCACGTTTTATTTATAAAGATACGTCTATAGAAATGTTAACATTTTTAAGTACCTTGTATAAGTTAATATATTTACGCAGTAGTCTTCTTTCTCTTGTTAAAAAACCATAGACAAGGTTATTTTTAAGTTTGGTTCATTTCTATATGAAAATTGTCCAAATTTTCTCTCCAAGTACTTTCTACCATTATTACCTAAGATTTTTTTTTCTTTAAGATCTAGTGAAATTTTCATTTTTGATATCTGCAATGCTCCCTTTCTTCAAACTATAGGGATTTTGAATATTTTATACCCTTTTGGTACTATTTTCTCATGGTAGCACTTAATGATATATGAATGATGCTTTGGCCTTGGAACAATGCCTGATTGATTCCAAAGTTATCTAATGAAGACTGTAGGTAGTTCAGTAATTTTTTCAGCTTGTATGTGGAATTACATACACAGTGCTAGTAAAATAGAAAAATCAATAATGTTATTTATTTTAATAGTAAATGTTTACTTCCTGTTGTTATTGATTTATTTTTGTAGCACCTTATATAAATATTTATAAAATTTTTGATATTTACTTCTCAAAACATTTTGGTAGCAATTTGAATATTGGGCTTGTTTTGTGCTTTTCATATTGGTGGTTTTTTTTACTTTCCTTTCCAATCTGTTAATTCCTTTTATGTTTGTAAAAAGAATCTCAAAAAATTTTGTATTTAACAGGCAAGATATTAACAGAACTTATTTCTTTTAAAAAAATTTTTCCAGTTGTCATCCTTACATATTTCCTCATCATTTCTCGCAAGTTAAAGGAATTCTAGTAAAAAAAAAAAAAAAAAAAAAAAAAAAACATTTACATTGTTGCTTTTAATTTGTACAATACTTTAAGCTAAGTGTGTACGAGTTGATTTTGGTTTATCTTTTTAAAAAAATTTGGGTCTAGGTTAGGTTTGTGGACTTATTAGCCTATCAACTAGTTCTGGGTGAGGCAGTGTTAGTCAACAATTTTTCCTGTTTCATATAAAATATTATTTTACTTACTGTATCTTATTGGTGTACCATTAATAAGATGGTCACAGTTGAAACACTAGCAATGGCTTTATGCTCAGAAAAAACATTGAAATTACATATACTGAATTTATTACTTGTAATTTTAAGATTCAGACTAATATATGAAGCATACATTATAAACCCAGGATTTGGTGTGTATGCGTGTGTGGGGATGTGTAACATTACATAAATATATATCTTAAAAAAAAAAAAATGACACATGTTAATAGAAGTTTTGATTTTTCCATTATCCTTCGTTTAAATGAGTCATTACTTCTTCAACTTAATATTCTTCTTTTGTATTTTGATTCTCAGAACAAAATATTGGCATAAAAGTCAAATTTAAAATAAAGATTTTTGTATTTTTTTTTTTTTTTGTGTTCAAGAAATCTGATAAAGATAGGTTAAGTTACAGGCAAAATTTCAAAATATAAAAGAGTTGAATACTTAATATCTGACTCTGAAGTATAACTGGTATAATGGTATTATTGTAAGAAATTAACTAGAAGCACCTAATTCACATTTTGGATGGGACTATTTGCATTTTGTTTTATACTAATGCTCTTGAAAGAAGCATGAACCTATCTCTTCTCCACTTGCAGTTATGGGTCAAATAGAAGGGCAGCCTTTCTCAAAGTAGGAAGACTGAATCAACTTCCCTACCTGGTTTAAGGAAGGTATCAAAGGTCAACAGGTGACCACTGAGGTATATTCTTAATGCCTTGAAAACATGACCTGAGCAAGCTCAAATGGTTTGCTCTCAGAGATACTTAGTGTGCCTCCGGTGGTGTAATGGTTAGCAAGCTAGACTAGCAAACCTACAAGAGTGAGTTCGAGTCTCATTTGGTGCCCCATTCATATGGCCTTGTGCCATATCTAAGCAAAAAGCTTAGTAAATTACTACTTAGTGTACCTCTTGGTCAAGAGACATTGGGACCATGACATGGTCATGGTCTTTTTCTATTTAAGTTATATCATCTCTGCCCTATAACCAATGCTCTTACTTCTACCTCTTGGTTTAGAATCCACAGTCTGGAATCCTACACTGATTGACCACCATGGCTAGTGTAGTTTGGCAAATGATTTAATCCATAGCTAGTTGATGAACAGATGGATTGATGCCTTTTCTCAAGGCCATTAATATGAAGTGAATCCTTATAGCCTCTACTTGAATTCTTTTCTCCTATTTCTTACTGAACCATTTTGCTAACTGCATCTCCTTTAGTAACAAGGAACTAGGGATTGTATAAGCAAGGCACTACATCATGCAGCTGCTTTTGTACTGCCATATGTGCAGTGACAATATAAAATGATCTCACTTCTTGAGGCATTTGTGTCATTCATTCATTATTTTTATTTGAATTGCTTTTTATCACAAAAAATATCAAGTTGCTTTACCCCACAACAGAATGATAAAAGATATCTTAAGACTTGAACTCACACACCTTTTTACTTTAGAGAAGCCTGGTTCTCCGTACCAGCTGCATGCAGAGGGCAGTTGGTATCACAAAAATATTGGGTATTTAAAAGAAAATGTTTTACATTTCTATGGGAATTCCTTTGATTTAAAAGTCTCACCCCTTTTCACCATCTTTCTCAACACATAATTGGAATTTTCCTGTGTTGGTTTCTAATATCAGTTCTGCTTTTCTAATAAAGATACTCCTATAGAAATATAACCATTTTTTTTTTTTTTAATCATCTGTGGAAGATTCTAAGAATGTGTTGACAGGAAAGGATTAGTATTTTATTTAATTTATAATAAAATGAAAAAGATGTAAGAAAATATTTACAAAATCCAAAAAGTAAAAATAAAATAATGGTGACTCTTGATTTTATTCTATGCTCAAATACAAATTTTCCAGATATTGAAGGGATTGGCACAAGGCTAGAAATAGGAGTCATCTTGTGAGAATTGAATGGCTTACTAGCTTAGCTTGTTAACTATTATACCATGTGAGGTGCCAATTTTTATAACCATGAACTGTTTAACATTTGAAAATTTATCCACTGAATATAGATTTACAAATTTTTTTTTCTTCAACTTATCCAGCATTTAAAGTTGATAATATATTTCACAAATAACTGGACAGCTTTGGTCATCAAATGGTCTAAAAGTATTATCACTATGAAAGAAGAATTCCTATGGTTTGAGGTTTCAAGTTTAAGTCTTGTTTAAAGCTATTAAGAGATGAATGAGTCAGCTAAAATCTATGGAGTTTGATTAGGAAAATTGTAGAGATGTAATTTTAATAATTATCAACCTATAAGGATGAATGTTTTCATTATACAAAGGGTTGCTTTAAAAGTAAAGCCACTTATTTATTTTCATGGAAATTTTAACACATCCATTTTTGCAAAATAACATTGGTGGATAAAGCAAGCTTTTAGCTACAAGAGTATTTTTCCACATGATCACCACCACTGGCAATGTACTTTTGCTTGAAATGAACATGTAGTACTTGTAAAAATTTGTAGCTAAGAGGTGACCCTCTTTTTCATGATTATTGTTTTCAGGAAAATACTGAGTCCGTCTTTCATCAAGTTGATGAGTTGAGTTTGACACTTTCCATTTTCACGGTTTGACTGTTGCGTTGAATGGTTGTCACTCAAATAACTGTCACCACTGCTGAAAAAAATTACCAACACCTTACTGTGCTCACATTGTGTATTTCATTTCAAAACATTCAGAAAGCAATGAAGAATATTAGTGAGTGTAATTTTTTCAGTATATTCTTTTGCCTGACTTCTGCTTAACAGTTTGCAGACTGTTATTCACTACTAATGAAAATGAAGATCCAATGGTGGTGACTATTTGGAAAAATAGTGTTTTACAGCTAAAATCTTGTTCTATCCAACAGTGTTATTGTGATTCCAGTTTCTGCAAAAATTAATAGATTTTACTTTTAAAGTAGTTGATAAATAAAAGAAAGAAATACAAGTCATTACTTTTGGAGCGACACTTTTAAAAAAAATAATGGAGTAAAAAATTCAAACAAATCAGTATTTGAAAAAGTGGATTGCTTCCATTTTTTTTTTTTTTTTTAAACTTTCAGAGTGTTCCTTGTATTAGGTATATGCAAAAGTTTTCAGCTGAAACAAAAAATTAAACACTATTGGAGGAGGGGGGCTGCAGCAGACTCATCTTGAAGATTGTCGGAAGCCTGCCCAGTTTCTGCTGCTCAACGACCTTAATCTCGTGTTTATCTTTCAAGGTAAGATTAGTCGGCCTCAGGTTTTCATCAAAACCATTAGCCACAGGTTAGCTTCATAAAGAAAAAAAACAAACAAATTCCAAAGTACTTACATATTGTCAGTTTTTATTCACTCGTTTTATCCTAGTGGGTGGGGGCGTGTAACACTTTACTCTTCTGGATAGTGTAGAGTGTAATATGGATGGTAGTCAAAATACTTGGACATTGGTTGGTTACCTATCCCATTCTAATGACTAACCCAACTGTGACTGGTCAGATCATGACTACTCCCTTGAATACATTGGACTACTGCTTTTCTCATGTGGACCTTCCAGAAGTAAAAAACCTTTAAAACAATGTCTTCATCAACTGTCCTCTAAACATATTAATGCCAAAGACTTCTGTTCATTATAGACATTAAAACAAACAAAACAAAATTAATCCTTTCATTTTCATTGAGAAATCTGTTATTACCTATTTTATTATCTATTACAATCTGGACTTGTTTACCTATCCTTTGGATACTACAATACATTCACCCATGTACCTAGATACATATATGCTATGTCTATAGACACTCTTGCACCTACATACATGCATTGTTGCACCTGAATATGTTCATCTAGAGGCTGAAGAGCTTATCGTGTCATACCTCTCCACAAACATATTAATAAATTATAACCCATTAAACATGGGCATATTTTACATATTCTCCCACAATACATAAGTTTTCTTATACAAATTACATACACACTATTGTATTCTGGTCACAGTGACAACCAGTATATGCAGTATATCTTGTTACACTTAAGAAGTTCAGTAATTTCTGCCCTAAAGATATGATTCTGCCAGATTTGATTAATTCCTCCAGCTGCTGTAGTACTTTTTTTTTGGTTCTCAGGACAGCTGAATTGCACATGTGTATCTGAAAAGTATTTACATGTAAGAGAAACATTTCAGGCAGCTATATCAATGGTTACAATTTTTTTAAATTTCTCTTCAATAAATGGGGATTAAAAGGTGACTTCTCTCAATTTCATGTATGCATTATATAATCTAGCAGTTTTTCTTAGTATAACAGAGGGAGGACTTTCTCAACTTTTATCAATTTAACTACTTTTATTGTATGTGTGAATTGGTCAGTAGGTAATCAAGACAAGCGATTGTAGCTAAATGTTCTTTCAAGGTCTGAAATGAGTGATTCTTGCCAAATTTTTGTAGTGAAACTGATATTATTTTCCTAAAGATTACATGCATCTTTTCATTAACCCTTTTTTGAGTCTTTAAATTCTACAGCTGGTTTTTCTTGAAGTCGTAATTTCATGGATTAATCAGTGTAAAATTAGTGACCTTAGGTGAAATTTCATCAATGTCTATGAGCATTGTCTAATGTTGTCTGCTTCAAACAATCTGAAACAAGTTTCTCAGGAGAAAAGCTTAACCCTTTGTTTCCAATTTCTATCAGATTTTAAAACAATTTTGGTTCAATTCTTTCAATCATTCTTCCTATTTAATTTCATAAATTCAATCCTGATTAACAGTCTCTCTCCCCAGACCACCATCCTTCTAATTTTTCAATAAAGCTCCTTAGGGTTTTTTTTCACATCATTCTACAATTAACAGTCACCTCAAATACCATTTGACTACCACTATGAGGGTGTGTGGTGCATGCTTCCTCACACATTCATATATAGTAGGACCAGCACCCTGTCATATCATGCCTTTATATACATTCATACATACACATAAAGACATGCTTGCACCTTGAAGTAGAATAACTTATTGGGTCACATATGGAATCTTAACTGATCTACAAAACACATGGAATAGATTTAAAAAAGAAGAAAAAAAAACTTAAATAGAAAAATCAGTTTTATTGTCTCCCTTGTTTAAGGACATTTTACAAGTTTTTCTTTTTGTTTTTCCTTCTCTAGGAAAATAAAAATAAAACGTGTTGATGTCAATGGATACATTACCAGCCTCCATAACTTTAATAGTAAATGTTGGTTGCTGATATTATAGACAAATCAGTAGTATGTAATTCCTGTCCTCAATAATTCTGTACCCTTATATTTTACCAAATTTGTGAATAAGTTCTTTGATCCTTCCACTTTGATGAAAACTTCTCCACTTATCTTTGAGATTGATATTTGTCTTATGAAAACTTACATAATCTCTTATCTCGGCCCAGTTTCCAAGTCCTTTTCTTTTGACAGCCAAGTAAAACTCCTCCTCCTGTTCTCTTGTCCACGGAATGCGATAACCTGTACGTGTTTGTTTCTTTATTACAGAAGGCCTCAAGTTTTCCCGTACTGTGATTGTGCTGATGTCTGGAAATGTTTTCTCAACTACAATAAAATGATTAAATTAGTAGAAATATATTCTGTAGAAATAGTGAATAGGAATTGTTACACAGACTAATTTATGTTATGAGAACAAAAAATATAAAATTATTTAGTATTAAAAATTCATATTAAGAATATTAACAGTCATTTATCCAATAGCAAATAAAAGAGATGAATTAATGCCTTTTTAAATTCCCAATTTTTTCTCAAATTATATTTACTAAAATCTTAATTTGTAACTGAAAACTTAAAAATGCAACAAAATTATAATGTGAAAAGGTTCTTTAGTTATCATACAATTTTTCTTTAACATATTCAACTCTTTTCTTGCTGTATTTGCCAGCAAGAAATGACAGTTTCAAAAAACATCACATAAAATATAATAATGTAAATATTATCAACTGGTGTTAAAACAATGGAAAGAATTGTATGAAGTTTAAATATATTTGCCAATAACATTGCAATGATAGGATTAATATTTTGTGAAATGGAACCTTAAATCTATAAACCCTTCTTTTTAATCATTTTATCTTTAGCTTAGTTGAGTAAATAGAAAATAATATTGAAAGATCATTTGAAATCAACTTACTTAAAGGATGCTTTTGGTGGCTGTTAAGTTTAGGTTAAATCACTTAATATTTATAAAAATTATAATGAAAAAATTTCCGTGAAAAATTATGAGTAAGATAAGCATGAACAAAAATCTGAACAAAAAATACTTTTTTTTATACAGGAGCTTTTAATGCTAAGGACATAAAAAAAAAAACTTGTTACAAAATGACATTTTAACATACAAAATTTGAACATTATGATAAAGTCTTATTCAGTACCGATAAAATGTTAAGACTGTTTGACTAAAGTGTCCAAATTCCCTGATAACTTTGATTTTAATGGCATATTAGGTTGTCTGGGCTTATTTTATGTCTTGAAGTTAGAAAATTGTGTACATTGTATGTTTATATTTTTTGTGTAATTAATATTAAAAAAAAAAAAAAAATCTAATACTAATAATTTATACACAAAGTTTCAAGTTACTATTATCTATTTACTAATAATTTGTTTGTATAGTTTCAAGAAAATGATAATCCATCGTAAACAATTATAACTTCAATTAATGATTCTTAAAGTAAATAATTTGCATAGTTAAATAGTTTCAAGTCTTCTGAACATGAATCTATTAAATAATCATTTTTTTTTTTTTTCACATACTCAGTTATGTTGTTATGTATTAGTATGCAATACTAATTATTTTCAAACAGATCTATTTAACCGATATATGCGACCCTAACAGATACTACCACTCTGGGTCAGAGCGAACCTGAGAATAATGGCAAAAAAGGGAGGTACTCCACACTCCTCAGATCTCCAGAACTGGATCTTCACCACTTGATGCAGTTAAGTGACATTCCCAGGACACTTCTTTTTTTTTTTGTGGTGAGAAGGGGGAACTTCAGGTGATACAGTATATTCTATATTTGAAAGCAGATAAATCTTTTTTATTTTCAGATAGGAAAGTTATTGTAAGGGAGGTAACTGATAGATATGGTTAACAGCTAGAAATTAAAACCTACCACTTATTATTATTATTTATTTATTTTTTACTTCAACACTTCTGATAGCAATCAATCTAAGATCTGTGTCGCAGACTAAGCAAAGCTTAGTAAATAGCATGAATACATTTACCCACCACTTCTGTCATAAGAGCAGGAGCTGATACAAGATCAATTTTTAAGAAAAATACAGCTGGTTTGAATTCAGAGTTTTCCTTTTAAACCAGTTACCATGCAAAGGCTAAAGATGTCAGTCTACCTAAATATTTACTAAATAACCAATGGGAGAAAAGATGGATTCATGCCTTTCTTAAAGGCATTAGCATAAAGTGAAATGTAAACAGCCTCATCCAAAATTTGAACTTGGCTCACCAAATTCATTTCCTAAGGCACACATAACTTCAAATGTAATTTTCTCTCTTTGTGATAAAACACACTGTAGAAATATTTGAGAAGATACAAACCTGGAGATGGTTGAAATTGTTTACTACTTTTTCTTCTTGGCCTACAAAAATAGTTTAAATATCTTTATGTTAGATGGTTATATAAGAATTTGTATAACGTACATTCAAATGATGTAAGAAAAATTAGAGAAATGAAACAATAAAAAACATAAATAAATGAATTCACTTGATGTAGAAGAGATTGAAAAAGGTTTTTATTATTTTCTTCCATCATGATCTAAATTATCTTTTTTTTTAATCCTCTTAACCTGTTAGCTTAATTATTACAGGGAGCTTATATCAGACACTGATAATAAAAGACATAATACAACAACCATTCATACTATTTCTCTAAATGGAATGATGGGATAGCTTTAAACAAAGATGCCTGTGCTCGGAAGCAATGTTTAAATGTGTTTTGGATTTGATTTTTTCAAATGAATTTTTTAAGCTCAAGTACTGGGCATCAGAGAGTTAACAGCTCAAATGGTTTATTTAAAATTGTTTCTAGATAATTCAAATGTATCATTGTGTCTTATAAGAAGATAAAAAGAATTTTATCAAAATTAGATATTAAGTTATTCAACCACTTTAAAAAATAATCTAAATTAAATATCTTAAATTTAATTTGTAAATAATTAGTATAATTAGTAAATAAGTTAAAAAAGGTTGAAATATTTTTAATTTCTTAAAGCTGATTTTATAAGTTAAAATCATGATGCTTATATTCACTAAACATAACAAAAAATTAAGTTTGAGAAAAAGAACATTAACTACCGTTCAGTAGAAGATTCCACAGTAGATCTGCTTCCATTTTTGTCTAGAAAATAAGAAAAATTAATAACTCAACAAAGAACCAGACATTTCTTATGTCAAAACAAAAAATCTCAGACAAAAATTATGGAATCAGGACACCTTGTTTTTATTTTTTTCCAATAAACTAATAAGAGATAAGAAGCAAAACATTTTTTATGTAAGAGCTGAACATTCTAGGTTCATAAAATAACAAATTAGATTAAATCATTTAAATTAATGGTATAATTTTTTTCTAAGCCATGCAGAAGAAAATATTAACAAAAAAATTATGGATCTTGTAATTTGTATTCCTAAAATAAAAACTAGCTGAAGCTGAGATATGTAAATTGATTTACATTTAAAAGACACTTCACAAAACTGTTTGGGCATACCCAATTGAAAGGAAACATAGCTCCAACAAAAAAAAAAAAAATTCAGTCACATTTTATCTGTTATAATTTTATTTATGAATGAATAAAAAAACAAACCCATGGTGTAATGGTTATCGTCATAGGAAATGGACACGGCGACACGAGTTCAAATCCTGGACGAGACTGATTGCATTTCACATAGCACTATTACCCTTGGGAAAGGTATGAATCCAATTATTCTCCCTCCAGCTATGGGTAAATAGTAGGGCAGACTAGGTTCTTCAGCCTTGGCGAGGCAACAAGTCTAGGAGAAGGAAAACTGAATTCAAACCTGTTAAACTCTGCTTAAAAAATTGACCTTATGTCATATCCTGCCTGAGTGGAGGGGTTGTGTAAATATAAATAAAAAAAAAAACAAACAAACCCTGTAAACATTCTCTAAGTGTGCTGATTCTATAATTTTTGCCAATGAATATAAAAAATATGCTTTTAATTATTTATTGTTTGGGAGTCAGTTATAAATGTACAGTTTTTGTGAAATTGAAAGCTAACAAAGTTTAAGGACAGAGAAAGAGACACGTTAAATAGTCTGCAGTGGAGAAACATAAAGTGAAGAGGATGAAGCATAGGGAGGAGGGGGAAGAAAGTGCACAAGAACTTGATACTTATCAAATGTCAGGAATTCCTTTCAACTTTTTAAACAGCTATTTATCTTCTTGTACCATTTATTGATAATATTATTATATAGCTGTTACAAGTGTAATAGCAATAAACGTATTTAGTATCATTCTTAATGATTTAAAAATCATTTAATAGACTGCATAAAGAACTTTTTTTTACCTTCCATAAACCCTAAGTTATGAAAACAATTCCATTATTCAAACAGATCCAATTATCAATCGAGTAGATTTTTAAATATATGGATGACATTATTAATTGGTTCTAAAAAATGTAATGCAATTTGGTTTTTGATGTAAACCAGACTTAAATGCTTTAAAATGAGAACAAACATTGTAAAACTATCACTCATAAAATATATAATTAGCTAAAGTTTAAAGAACACTGAAACACATTTTAGTCATTTTTTAAAGAATAATGAACCCAAGAAAATTATGATACTTTATGACTTGCCCTTAATGATGATGACAAACATTACAATTAGCACAAACATGACTTAAGAATTTAAAGAATATTTTAATTTGTAAAGAAAATTAAGAAAGTGGAACTATGTAATGGGTACATTTGTTTACAATTTTTCAATGTAGATATGTTATTGTAATTTCTATTTTTTAATGTTTTTTTTTAAATTACATTTGAAATTCATTTTAGCATCTTTTATTGTTGATATTCATGTTTTATTTATTTGAAAATAATATTTCATATTCTTTAATTAGAACTTAGATAACATTGCTGGATAATATCAGATGTAATAATGTTCACTTAACTGAAATTTAACCTCATACTGACATGTATACAGTTAATAAATATATGTCAGATTATAAATCTTAAATATAAGAATCTATGCTTGAAGTTTTTTTTTTTCATTGAATACAAAATTAAATTGTAGAAAATAGTGCGATTGATGTAAGTTGGTTTTACATTATGTCAACCCGGATTGGGTTACTTAATGCCAAAGTAAGTTTAACAATTATTGTGTCGATGCATACACAATACAAAAATCGACCTTCAGTCATTTTAAACATTTCATTATCTCAAATAAATGTAGTTGACCAATTGATAGAAAGTCCAACAGTTAATACCACTGAGAGTCAAAGAGGGCCTGGAAGTAAAGGTAACTAAGTGATGACTCCAAACATCAGATGTTGGAATATGAAGTATAATACTAATACAGGACACAAGAAAATAGTTTTAATCCCCCACCTTCAGGTATTTCTATTGTATAATCTTTCTATTAAATGCAAAAAAAACACTGAAGTTTTTAATTTGATGCAATAAAATTGCATACACATATTTGTAGAGTAAGATACACTTAATATAGTTACATTGTCTATTTAATGAAGCAAAATTTGTGCCGTTATGCAGGTGGAATTTCCAGTTAGCGTAAATGACATAATAAGAAGAGCATAGTATTTTAGAAATCTGGCAGAGATAATTCAGTAAAGATAATCAAATATGCAAAGTTGATATCTTTTTGGGACTCTGTTATAAGAAAAATTCCCATAAAAAGTTGAACAGCAATATAAAAAGAAAAGATTTAAAAGTGTGAGTTTTTATATTTATTTTTGGCCTAATAATTTGAGATCAATTTGTGTTTCAAGGGAGATAACCTATAAAATAAATATCTGGCTTACCATGTATCTAACCTTTCTGCCACAAGCAGGATGTAGCACAAGGTGAATTTTTAAACAGAGTAATGCTGGTTCAAAAGTTTTCCTTATTCTAAACTGAAGCTAAAGAATCCAGTCTGCCTTACTATTTACCCAAAGCTAGGTGAAGTAAAGATGGATTCATGCCTTTCCTAAGAACAATAGCATGAAGTGGAATGCAGTCTTGTTCAGGATTTCAACTCTGGCAACCAATTTCATTTCCTGCAATGATAACCTTTACACTTAAAATGACTCCTTGAACAAGCAGGTTAGTTGGTTGGGTTTTATAGCAGATCAACCCTTGTAGATTATCTAAAGCCAAATCCTGTTTATACATATTTAATATATCTGGTTTTAAAAAGCGTATACATTTATGTCTCATCAGAGACAAATATCTTGATATATGAGTAACAAGACAATCTGGTGGCTTGTGCTGCTGCTGCTTATAACCCCAAAATGTTTATCATCTTGGAGGCCTCAAATAAAGAGTTACATTCGTTTGTATTCAAAGCCCACCTCATCACAAAATTCCAACCTGTTTTGTATACAAAAGAAATTTTACATATTCTTTTTATTTAACACAACTGTTCTTAATTCAACACATCTCAACTTATCATGTGAAGAAAACAATATTATCTGTACCTATCCCTCTGATTCATGGTGAATTTTTTCAGCTGTTTTCTCCCCACCGCCAACTTTTCGACTTATGTCTATTTCCTCATCACCACTCATATATCACAGTATTTTTTTCAGATGAGACCAGATTGAAACAAAGGTTTTACTTTTTTAGTATTTTAAAGCATTTTAAAATGTATATGTTTTTCAAAGCTGTTTTTTAGTTTTTGCATGTACCATAGAACTGAGTTTAAATGTCAAACAGTTCAATTTGACCCATAGATAAAACTATCAAGTGCTACCACTAAAGGCCAGAGTGGACCAGGGAGTTATGGCAATGAAGGGGTACTCCAAAGCTCCAGCATTACTGGAGCCTTGATATCAGATAGTTTAATGTCATATCTAAGATACAGTGGGGTGGGATTCTTAATTTGTTCAGTTTTGTTTATATATTTCACTTATATTTCTGATAAGATTTTTGGCCTGTTTTCTGGTCTCAGCTGTATTATTTTCTCTATAAGAGCCTTAGATTTTCAATTGACTGTTTTTTTTTCAAATGTGATTCTCATTCTACACTGGCAGAGGGATGCACTCTCATATGTTCCTCCACAGTTTTCCTGGTCACTGGGAATGTGATGTATCCGTTACCTCTTCTTTTTTCCAAAGTACCACAAATGGGAATATGCAGAAAAATTTTGTGACAATTCGTGCAGTTGTATTCTTAATCCAATTTTTTTTTTTGAGTGGTCTGGATTTTTTTAGCAACAAATGTTGGGTATCTTGACACCTGTATTGATGGTGGCCAAATTTTTGTCAAAAGACATCTTAGAAGTTTTGGAATACACCATTCCACTCTTCCTATTGTATTGTTGATTTTCATTTCCTGAGGAATCATAACACTTGGATTGAAGAGGATTGAAACTACTGTAGTGTGAGAGGGAGGCAAACAGGGGTGAACTTGAAGGACTTGGATAATGCTATATTGACCCATAAATTCTTCTTAGCTGTGTTGTGCCATATTCAGGGCTCCACTTAGTAGTACTTCTGCTTCTTTGATGACATTGTCAACTGATCTTCGCCATAGGGCCACTCTGAGACTTCAAGACTCAAGACTGCTGACCGACCTCTGCAAGTCTCCTTGGATCTGCTGTGAGCCCAATGCCTACATATTCCAGTAGACACCCATAAGATGTACCTCTGCTTATCTACACAGGTGCATCCTGTAATCACATTGTTTACACAGGTGGAACATCTGGCTCTGTCAAAGGTCAATATGCAACATGCGTTTATGTTGTTCTTCTTTCTCTCTTTATTGAGATTCTTTTGATGTATAACTTGCTGATTTTTGATGTTAGCCTCTTCTATTGAGTATAGGGCCAATTCCCTGCTTTTCAACCTCCACCAGAAAAGTGACATTTCTTAGTTTTTTTCATGGATCTTGGTGTGATTTTACTGGAAAATACTTCCTCTATTGCTGTGAGGATTTATTCATAGGAATGAAAGGGTTAATTTTTTTAAAGTTCAAAATGAATTGAACTCTTTGGTGCTGGAACAGTCAGACAAGACAAGACTTTGCAATAAACAGAATTCAGCCAATAAAAAGGGCTTTTACTCCTGATTGTATATTTATCCTCACTAAAGATTTTTTTTTCTTGTGACAATGGAATCTCTTCTTTGTGATATTGGAAGTACAATGTTTTGACCATCCAATTATGTGGACTACTATTCGTATAGAACAAAAGGGTCTTTTTTTTCCAAAAGTGCAAAGCAAAATGCTAATAAGCAGAAATTATTAAAGTTATCTAAATAACATTTAAGATTGCTGTTGTTTTATTTGTTCTGTTATGGATGCACATTGTTTCAGCCTTTTACATGGTAATATTCTAAGATCTTTTTCTTTGTTATATCCTTTTCAAAGCACAAAAAAGCTAAAGAAGATTATTGAATGAAACAATTGATGTATTTTGTTTAAATGTTAATGATTCTTCTCAAAATTATAGACAATATTCATATTTTCTTTAATAAGAGAGATTATCATTTTTGTCATTTCCTTCTTAGTAATTAAATTCTTGCATCACGTTTTGTATAAAGTTTCTTAAATTAGAAATTCTATTCTTTTTAACAAAAGAGTTATTTTTTCTTTTTAGATCATCAAAATTTTAAATTGTTGACTGAAAAATAAATGAATAGATAAATAGATATATATAAAAACATTCAAATTAATTACAAACCTTTATCCTGGGAAAATATTTCATCTTCAAATTTCTTTACTCTGTGGTGGTATTTCAGGTGATTCTAAATTAAATAAAAGACAATTTTTAGTCTTTAAAGAAACTCAAGATTTTTTTTAAAACCTAAAGTAAAATAAAACCGTGCAGGCAAATTCTACAAAATTTGTTATATCAATCAGTTAACCCTTTGCACAAGAAAGTTTTGTAGTAGGTGTTATTTCTCAATACCTAACAGAGTTACTTCCCTTATATCATAAATTCAATAAATCGGGAAGATTTAACTCCCTTCCTTTTAGTGATCAATTTTTTTTCATCCAATATTTCATAAAAAAAAATCTAAAAAAAACTTTTATTAATTAAGAATAGAAGAATCGGGAAAATGTGTTATTAAATAGGCCAAACATTCATAGTTTGCAAACTTTCTGTTAGTTTTAAAGTGCTAGCATAAAAACAAATACATATGTAAAAGATATGTGTTTACATTATAAAAATTCTTGGTGGCAAGTGGACATGAATTTAAAACAATCATAAAAATCTCATATTTGGTTGAGAAATAACTAAAGTCATGACTGGTTGTTAGCAGTGATCTCAAGAAATTAGGTGCTGCTGCCAAGAGTAAGAAGTTCAAGATAGACTCTTACTCAAAAATGTCCAAATGTTCAGTTCAAAATCAAAAGTTTTTTAAATCCTCCTCAGCAAAAAAACACAAAAAAAAAAACTGCTTATACTTAGAAAAATGTCGTCATCATCATGGCATGCTGACAACATGAATTCTTTTGACTCTCTGTCACTATCTGTCCCTATTGGCCATTGCTTTTAGCAATTGTGTTGTAAAGGAGAGTTTCCATGGTGCAGTGGTTAATGTACTGAACTGAAACATTGGAGTAAATGAGTTCAAACTCCAGTAATACTATTACATTCACTTTTGAACTAATGTCCCTTGGGAAGGGTACAAATCCTCTGATCTCCTCTCACTCTGTTGGCTGGGGGTGTAGAATATGTTGACAGCACCTCTGAAAGAGGGGTAAAACCCACTCCCCACACAAGTGTCCTGGCTTTGACACTAAAACAACTGATGGTGAGGCTCCAGTCCTAGAGCTTTGGGGAATACAAAGTACCCCTTCAGTGGCATTACTCCCTGGTTCACACTGACCAGGAGTAATAATACCTGTTAGGGTTGGGTTCCATCATTGGGTCAAATAGAACTGCTTAATCATTTACTAAACTTAAAACCATTTAACTGTGCACAAACAAATGATTAATATTAAATAGAATTATTAGAATAAGATAATAATACTTGAAGTCATTCAACCGTGTACAAACAAATGAATAAAGTTGAATAGTAGAATTAATGTTAGCAATATTTGAAATGATTTAGTGTCCACAGTGTGACATTAAACTGTAACTGATGCGGAAGTTTCAGTCTTGGAGTTAAAGGAATATGGAGTACTCTTTCATTACCATTACTCTCAGGTCCACTCTGACCCAAAGTGGTGAAGTCGAAAGGATCTCATCTATGAGTCAAATAGAACTGTTCAATGTTTTACTAGGGATTGTTATTTGAAACCATCCAGGTATATGCAAGTTGCTTTCATTAGATAGAAATACTTGATAAATAGTATTACTAATGTTATATAGTAATACTTAAAACCATTTAACTGTGTGCAAACAAATAATAGAATTATTAGTGTTAGCAATGCTTAAAACCATTTAACTGTGTGCATAGAAATGAGCTCTAACTCGTTAAAAAAAAAAAAAAAAAAAAAGTTCTCTACAAACTATTCACTTATGAATCACATGCATACATAATGTATACACAGTATTTGGCATTAAATAACCTACAAGGGTTGATATGCCATGAAACCAAACTACCATAACTTTATCTCTCTCTCCCAGATTTAAATACAATCACATTATTTTACAACAAAGATGGATTTTGGCATTAAATAAGCAATGAAGATTGATATGCCATAAAAAAAAAACTAAACTAAACTAATTTCTTTAAACGGCATCCAGTGTTCACATAGAGTTGATGAATATAAGTTTTTGCTGGTTGGTTAACCCAGGTACGTCCATGTACAGAAGTCCATACAAGAACACTGCTAAAGAGTTTGTCCTAACTTCCTCGGCAGAACCCAACATGCCTTTTGCTCATATTACTTGGATAGTTTGCAAGATAAGTGGGTGTCCAAGTGCTGTTTTTAGGATTTGTTCAAAACTGTATACAGCATTCTTGGGTAGTTCCCATCAAGTTTTTTTCCCAAGCTTTTTGTTAGAGTCCATGTGGTGCAGCCATACAGTATTACTGACACAACTACAGTTTATAAGAATTCCTGTTTTATTTTATCAGAGATCAGATTTCCATATGATCTATAATCAGTCAATAGCAGTCCATACCTTCTGTTAGCACCATATTCAGTAGATGAGATATTGCTACCAAGGTATATGAACTAGCTTACTAATCTCAGAGGCTAGCCATTTATTGAGAAGATGGCATCATCTTGATTAAAACAAATGAAATCAGTTTTTTATTTGAGTTAAAAAAGAGACCAATACCTATTACTGGCTGCTTCAAGCTATGCAGAAGAGACTTGGCTTGAGCAGTTGTAATTGCAAGAAGCCATAAATTACTAGTTTAAATAAATCTGTAATCCTTTACTAAAATTGGTTAAAAGCATAATGAATTATTAAGTTGGTTATTATAAAATAAATTGAAAACAATTATCCATCCAAGGAAGAAGAGAATTTCTGCCTTTCCCAAGACCATTATTAAACAACCCTTGATCATATCTGAAATTGGCACACCAATTTTATTTTTCATAATAGTATTGATTACACCAATTGCAACAATAACAATAGCGATTAAAAAATTTATCATTTAAAAAGGAAACTATAAAAATGTCAGTTTTCAAATAAAACTAGCAAATGATACAGAATAAGATAATAAAAAATGGCTGCTTACCTCATTCCAAATGGATTTTAATTTATTCAGATAGATTTCCTTTTCAGAATTATCCAATGACAAAGCAGATGTCTCAGAGCCTTTTTTAAATTTTATTGCCAATTGACTTAACAAATGTGGCTCAATGCTTGAATAAAACAAAAGAATGTTATGATGCCAGCAATAAAAAAAAATGAGCATTTTGAAAATAGTTTCATTTTAAGATCATCTAATACAGATAAAGTTATATAAATCAAACATTCTTAAGCACCATTCAAAAAACCATTTCATTATCTAAATTTCAAAGTTAGAAGCTTACTCTTAAGTCAGAGAAGAAAATGAAGGGAACTTTTTCTTTTATATCTGAATAATAAAAAGTATACTTAAAATAATTTCAATTAATTCAAATATGAAATTTTAATACTTTTAACTTGATAAGAAAATTTTCTATTGGTGAAAATAAAAGAGTGAAATGATTAAGAAGTCCAACAAACTGATATTTTGAGTTATGGGTAGCAAAATGAAAACATTCTGCTTCAGTACTGAATAAAGAGTTTAGTTTGAAATTTACAGATGGAGACAACAAATATCTGAAGAAAGTCAAAGATGAGACCGTCAAAAGAGTAGTCAGCCCTGTGGAGGGCGGGGAAACTTGATGTCATCATTTTGAGTCTTTCCAGATTTTTAGAAAAATGTTGTAAGTGCATTAGATTTTTCATGATGTTTTAAATTATTTATCAATTTTTCCTTTAAATATTGAATCAATCTAGAAACATTATTGATGTGTTCTACTTCATTAAAATGAACCTAAAGTCCACATGTTTTCTTTTCTGAAAGATAAAACATTATCTCATATACAGACATGTACAATCAAAAGAATGGATTTTATTCCAACTAAATTTAGCAGAGTGAGAATTTTTTTAATTAAAAATTTAGTAAATTTAATTGAAATCTAAATCAATTTAATGTCCTTGTAATTCACAATACATTAAGGAAAAAAAGATGACAAATGTTGCAAAGTCTTTAAAAGCTGAAAAAAAACAACTTATATTTTAGAAATAAACTTTGAAGATATTTCTGATATAAATTCATAAAGAAATATTTTCGTAGACATAAAAAAATAATTCTAACAATTTTTTAGAATTGTATTATCAAAAAATGTTTTTTATCTATTATTCTAATTTTAAAAATGTATTAACATTAAAAATTCTCTCTTTACTTTTTTTTTTTTTTTTTTTTTTTTTTTTACACGGCTTTGTCAGTAATATTTTGTTGAATTAATAAATTAGATTATGTAAAAAAAAAATCAGGACATACACATCATTTTTCCTAGAATTGTAAGAAAAATATTTCTTATAACAGATTTTTTCTTATTATCTTTTCTTATGTTTAGATTTAAAAATCTCTTTAGGTATATAAACTAAATTTTTGACTTGAGGACATAAAAAGAGAATAGTCAGCCTTGACAAAAAAGTTGGGGCCATAATTGCAGTTTGACTTCAGAAAATGATGGTGCTATCCGTAGAATTCTACCAAATTGTTCCTCATATTTATCTTCATTGAACACTTCTAGAGAGTCATCAGATTCTAGGAGAATTTGACTGGAGAATTCTGCCCATAAAAGTGCTTTAAATTAAAGTATTACTGATGACTTAACATACAAACAGTAGAAGAAATTCCATATAATGATCAAGAAGGAAAATTTAATTTTCTTGCGAGAAATTACTTGAATGTTGTAAGGCAGCAAGAGACTTATATGCATCATTGTCAAATCCCCAAATCCAAAAATCAATCTGTCTCTTGTAATTGAATCTGATTTTGCAGTAAATGTTTTGCAGAGATGTGGAAATGAATACAGTAAAAGATTATAAGATTCCTAAATATGTAACAGATCAAGTTTCTCTTGAAATTCTGACGGAAAACATGAAGAAAATGGACAGAGAACAGTAAACCAAACATGAAAACGTGATTTCAAATATTAAAGTTGGTCATGTCATTTCTACTTTAGGTGCAGGAAGAATCAAACAAACATTTTAATTCAATCAAATTTATGTATGAGCAGCTTATCTTAAAGACACAGAATAAGTTTTATTATTCAACAGAAATGATATTTTCTTCATTGTTATATAACTGATCCCCTAAAAGGTACAGTTTGTTAGGAAACAGCAAAATTATAATTCACTTAGCAAATCAAGCATTAAAAGACTAACTTTATAAACATATGGTTCCTTTTATCAAGCAACATAAAAATTTTCTGACATATATCAAAAATAAATTTAAGTTACTATTACAGAAAGACATTACAGTATTTTTACTTGTCACCGAAATTCACCTAAAATCTTATTTTGATTATTAGAGAGGTAACATTGCAGACTTATCTGACAACAGCAATGAAGCTGTAACAAGTGGTTTTGCTTTTATGCTGAGTAATGTATTCTTCCAATATAAGGATGCTGTGCATCTTCAGAAAAATTATTCGATATAGTTAAACATATGATAATTGGTTTAGAGGAGATAGACTTTCAAGTAATATCAATCATAACAGATAAGAAAGCTATGTTTCTTTTCTCGTCCACCAAAACTTTCAATTGTATATCCACACCCAGTTATGAAGTCAAGACCTCTTTTCTTTCTATTTGATTCAGTCCACATATTAAAATGTCTGTGAAAAAAAATTAAAATGCCATCAGTTTTAAAATTGAATTTACTACTTAATCAAGAATACATTAAAATTGATGTGAAGAATTTACAAGAACCAAATTGGGGTGAAATGACTGTAGAATATGTCAACTCCATTTCTGCAGAGCAGTAAGACCCCCCACCCAAACAATACTTCTTGATATGACACCAAAACATGATGGTGAGGCTCCAGTCATGGAGGTTTGGGCAATGGTGAGTACTCTTTCATAGCCATTACTACCAGGAGTAGTAGTACCTGCTGGGTCCCCTTCTACGTGTCAAATAGAACTGTTTAACTATTTACCATACTGTGTACAAACAAATGATTAATATCAAATTGAATTATTAGTACATAGCAATGTCTGAAACCATTTAACTATGCAAATAGAACTATTAGTGTTGATAGCAATACGTGAAACCATTTAACTGTGTGCAAACAATAAATAGTAATACTTGAAACCATTTAACTGTGCAAACAAATGAACTCTGGTTCATTTAAAAATGTTACAACTATATCTATGTGTGAGAGTGAGTGTAAACATGATTTGGGTTAATAAGACGTTATGCCATAAAAGACAACCAACTAACCAACCCCTATGAAGAATGGGACACAAGGTGAATTTTTAAGTGGAAGACAACTGGTTTGGAGGTGTGCTTAGAGTAACAGCTTTTGTCATAAGTAATGGAATTGAAAACAGGAGTTAAAATCCAAGATGAAGTTGTTTATGTTTCCCTTTTTGCTAATGCCCTTGGGAAAGGCAGAAATCCATCCCAACTATTTATAGGTAAATAGTAGGGCATACTGGGTTCTTTAGCCTTGGCAAGCCAACTAGTCTAAAAGGAATCCTCTGAATTTAAACGAGTCGAACTCCTTTTGTCTCCTCCTGTGGTGGAGCTGTTGAATAAATATATAAAATTGGTTTCAATTCCGAGTTGACTTTCCTGTAGATTAGTTGTTATACCCAAACTAAAGAACAAAGTCTTGTCAATTTACTTATAGATAGGAAAAGATGGATTCATACCTTTTCCAAAGACATTAGCATCAAATAAAACATAAATAGTCTCATTCAGAATGTTAACTTGGATCGCCAAGTCCATTTCCAAACCATTATATAACACGGTCCTCAAAATTTATGGCATGTAATTTTATTCTAGTCTTTAACTAATTAAATATTATCATTAGTTTAACATTGTTGTCATTTAATAACCTCCAAGATAAATTATGACAACCCGAACCTCATGTGTGACCACCATTGTGGAAACAAGAAAGAATATTCAAATTCATATATGAGAAACAGATTATTTAATGGAAAACACTGTGATCCTTATTATTACAAAGTTGAGTCCAAAAACTGGCAATATTTTGGTACAGTGATGCATAATTCAGCAACTATGGATGTTTTGCTGAGATTGTTAAGGTGATGAACCACACTGAACTGTGAGATGCTAAGTTCGCCTGATACTCTCCAAGTGCTAACCTTCATGGCTTGGAGCACAGCCTCAGAATCCAGAGTTTTAAGCCTAACTTGTCTGGTTGTCAAGGTTCTTGCAAACCAAGCAAAATTTCTTGATTCATTAGTTACTGTACTGTGATCAACTGCACCTCCATGTTTTTGATGGCTTCCGATATGTCAAGACTCAGTTTAAACTAGTAAAGCATAAGTTCCCTAATTAGATTATGTTTCACATTCATCAAAGCAGCTTTCAGTACAACTATTACAATACTACCAAATACACTTGGTTGTACCATACATCACTTAAGCTGCTTTAATCACATGATACGAACACTACAAAGTAATATAAATGAAAATATTCCAAAACCTATGAGTCACCCTAGGAATATTATCAGGAATCCAACATTAGTATTGCACTTTTCACCAATGGTCTGGGTTTGGTTTGTTTGGTTTTATGGCATATCAACCTTTGTAGGTTATTTAACGCCAAATCCATTTTTATGTAAATAATCAGTTCTGTTTAAAACAATTCAGTTTAGCATGAGTACACAGTTTAATTGGCAAAAACATTTCTATTTTAAACTATTCAAGCAGTTATATATAATAATTCAGTTTAGTGTAAGTATAGTTTCAGTGTCAAGAATAGTTCTATTTCAAATAATTTAGTTTAGCATAAGCACGCAGTTTAAATATAAGCACAGTTTAATTGTGAAAAAAATTTGTTTCAAGCTATTCAGTTCAGTCAAGCAATTCCACTTCAGCTAATTCAGTTTAGTAAAAGTACAGATTTTGTTTACACAGTTACATATCAGAACAGTTCTATGTTAAACAATTTAGTTTAGTTTGGTTTCTTTGTTTAATGGCATATCAACCTTCATAATTAAGTTTAGTGTAAATACAGTTTCAATGTCAAAAAACAATTCTATTTGAAATAATTCAGTTTAACACAAGCACGCAGTTCAAATGTAAGCACAGTTCAATTGTCAAAAACATTTCTATTTCAAGATATTCAGTTAAGCATAGGTATGCCGTTTGTTCTATTTAACCCATAGATAGAGCCCTATCAGGTGCTACCACGCCAGGCCAGAGTGGACCTGGGAGCAATGGCAATGAAGGGGTACTCTGTATTCCCCAAGGCCCTAACATTACTGGGATCTAACCATCAGACTGTTTAGTGTCATATCAGGACAATTGTTTGGGGGGGGGTTTACCCCTCTGCAGAGATGCAGTCGGTGTATTCTACAACCCCAGTCGACTGGGCAACAATGGTCTGGGAGATTGGGGTTCAATCCCAGGTTGAGTCATACCGAAGACTAAAAATTGGTACTTGATGCCACCTTGCTTAACACTCAGCATTATAAGGTAAGGATCAAGGGTAGTGGAACAATCCAGGGAATGGAGTTGTGCCTTTCGCTACACCTCAGTGTAGTAGCTATTGAAAAGAGAGTCTTTGGGTCACCCTCAACTAAGGTTGCCAACTTTATTTATCCTCTGCAGAGGGGTAAGAACAATTACAAAGTATTATTATAATAATTAGTTACTTAAAACCATATAATTGCTTGCAAATTATTGGTGTTAGGAATACTTAAAAGCATATAACTGTGCAAACAAATTATATCATAAAATTGGAATAGTTACTTTAAACCATGTAATTGAGTATAAATTATTTGTATTAGAGTGGAATACTTGAAACCATACAAATGAGTGCAAATAAATGATGAGATAAAAACAACACAATTAAAAAAAACAAACATATAAACAATGGAAAATTAAAATACAATTAAACATTTATAAATAAATCAAATTTAAGTATTAAACAAGTCATAAAGAATCAAAATAAAAACAAAGTTAAAATATTAAGATTGTATTATGGAACTTTTTCATTCATAGACTCTTTGCCAATTTGATAACAGAGATTACCCACCAGGCAATATTAAAATATAGTCTTATCTGATTGGAAGATAATTTAGTTAAAAACAAATAGCAAAAACATTTTATCTAATAAATTTATATAAAAAAAAGAATTGTTATTAATGAAAATTATTCTAATTGAACAAGTAAAAGATGTAAATTACCATTTTTCTTTTTTCTTTTTTGCCGGGGAAAAGACAAAACTATCCTCATCATCTTTTAGTGCTTCTGATGCAGCCTATAAAAAGTAAATATTAAACTTAATCAGATGCAATAAGAACCACCAAACATAAAACATTAGATTTATATCTTCACTATTGTCATTAGTTGAAGTTAAAAAAACAAAACAATTATTTCAGTAATAAACATAAATTTTTTTTTTTTTGGCTTAGGATTCAGAAAACCTGTCTCTTCCGAGGTAAATTGTTGGATTGGAAAAAATATTGACTTTAGCCATAGAAAAATCAATATTTTTCAATATAAATCTTCAACATAAATACAATACCGAAACTCTCCTGGATTTTCATGCATGCATCTACACAAGTTATCTTTCCTTTGTTTTTATTTTCAAATGGTGCTCACAGATAGCCCATTACTGAGCAAACAAAATTCCCAAAAAAAAAAAAAAAAAAAAAAAAAAAGGCACAAAGTACAAGATACAGACTTTGCTTTAGGGTTCAGTCAACTTTGTTTTAAGCTAATTCCATTAAAAGATTGGTTGGTTGGTTTTATATGTCACCCTTTATTGGTTTATTGAATGCTAAATTGAAGTCAGTTAAACAATTATGGTCTTCAGTGATATACAGTACAAAAATCTTCAATTCATTTTAAACAGTTTAACACTTCAATATTTTAAATCTATTTATTTGACCCATAGATGGGACTCAAACAGGTATTATTACTCTGGGTCAAAGTGGATCTGGGAGTAATGGCAATAAAGCAGTAACTCCACAATTCCCAAAGCTTCAAAATTGGAGCTTTACCCCTGGATGCAGTTTAGTATAACACCTAAGACACTAAAAGAAAGGCTGTGAGTGCTTACTATACTAAGCCCATTATTATTAGAATCTAATATGATCTTCCAGAGCTCAAAAATATCAAGCTTATGGTAGATATAGTAAAATAGTGCTCAGTCTTTTAAAATACTGGGTTTATAGGTTCCAAGAGGTAAAAAAGAAAGAGTCACTCAAATCAGTTATGTACAACACAATTTTGATGTTTTGATTAAATTTTGGACACTCATTTTCTTATTGAAGGTACTCACGGTGCAATGGTTATCGTAGAGTGTTTGAGTTTGTTTTATGGCATATCAACCTTGGTGGGTCATTTAATGGTGACAGAGTTTTGGAATAGATTCATTAGGATAGACTGATAGAAAACAAAAGTGTGTATATATATATATATATATATATATATATATATATGTAGCATATTGACCTTTGACCCAGCCGTCAATAAAGAACAGGTGCATCTGGTTGAAGACATCAAGATTGACCGTGGACAGGTTGAATTCAGTGCAGATGCGACGCCCACAAGAAGCAGGTGGCCGTCAAACAATTATATAACCCGGTGCCACAGACAGTTCAAGTTAGTTGGAGTTAGTTGCAGTTGGAGTTCGAGGCAGTGAGAACCAGCTCCCAGCAGAGGGCTTGGGCCCTCAGGACCCATGGTTGAGCAGCACAGCAGAATGAGAAAAGAAGTCCTGTTATAGTCAGAGGAACTGGGGGTCAATATGTTGCAGTCTGTTCAGTCTCCAATTCACCTCTCACACACAACCCTTTCGAATAATGTGTGAGACGTGTATTTTTCTAAAGAAATGTGTTCGTTCGTCATTATTGTTGATTATGTTTCTGCATATATATGTATACGTATAGTTGTATCACAGCTAGACAACATTATATATATATATATATATATATATATATATATATATATATATAAACTATTGTTCAATTACTCATATTTTTTTGTAGTCTCCCTTCTTTTAAGAAATATAATATCTGAGTATATGTATCACAATAAATCTCTTGGCATGTCGTGCATATTGAGGATTCTGTGCCCTTTAATAAATGATGATGAGTGATGTAAATGTGGCCTACGAGAAGACAAGTCAGCACAAACTGTTCTCTTCTATTTTTGTTATATTTTGTGTTCCATTCTTCAAAGATAATTTTAATATTTTGAAGTTTGTTATTAATGAGTGGATTCTAATGATTTTGTCATTTTCTTATAATAATTTTATTCCCAATTGTTTAATAATCAGTATATAGAATTTTTAGGCGATGAATGATAGGGAGAAATGGCGAGAGAGGGTCAGGGATATCCGCGCTGGCGGTGCGACATGATGATGATGAGAATTTTTGTTATTGTGTCTTTCATAGCTTTCTTTGCTTCTAATTCCTATCATTTCCAAGTATACCAAGGTGACTTAGGGATCCAACAAAAGATTTTTTCTTTATTTTTAAATAAGTAGTATATTCTATTTAGTACTTATGTGGTTAAATGGTCACTTAAGTTTTTATTTTCTAATTCATTAAGTGCAGATAAAGAGCCTGTGAAAATTACCAATTCATTGCAGCGAGGGGTGGGGTGGGGTGGGGTGGGGGGTCATGGTTATGTCAAGTTCTAAATTAATAGCAATCATTTCAGCACTATATATTGAACCTATGTTTGAAATTATTTTCCATTGCTTATCAACTTTTAGTATGGCAGCACATCCAACTTTATTTTCGTTTTTTGCTCCATCTGTGTGTGTAAATATATATATATATATATAGTACAATTTAATGGAGACTCAAACTCAGTTAAGTTGTCATAATAAATTTATTTCGGCAGAGAATATTATTGTTATATTCTCCATCTCGTCAGATGACTCTTTACATGCTCTCTCCTGTCGCAGAGAAGCGAATGTGGAGTTACAGTTCGTATTCAGAAGATAAAATAAGGTAATTAAAAATAAAAATTAAAAAAATCATAAAATAAAAATGATAAAAATAAAAATAAGGTGGAAATCAAATTACAAATTCTTTCATTCATAGGCGTGAGCAGAGGGGGTTAACATGTTATATGTCAGAACGATTAAGAATGAGGGGTGGAATTAATCTACTGGTCAGTCCCTTCTAATTTTGTGTTCTTGTGGTAGTTTCTCCTACTTGGCAGGTGTGCTCTTCTAAACAGATCGTTTAACTAATGGCTATCTCATATATGAATTACATTTATTCCTAATATGTCTGTTAATTAACTCAGCTGTTGGCATCCTAGATATTCCTCTTGTTTCAATTAGGACCGAGATAGTTAAACCAGATAAGGCGGGGACATTTTATATAGTTGTCAAGAGTTTTTTAATTTACCCTAAAAATGGTCAAGGGGAATTAACCACTCCAGAATCACAGGCCCTAATTTTTGGATTAATATTCTACGTTCATCTGGCCCTTATTCATCTTTATCTTTCCTTGTCTTGGTGATATCTGTTGTTGGGCTGATTTCTATTAGTTTCTAATACTTCTTAATCATAGGCCTTGCGATTATTTAGGGACTGGTGTTCCAGTGGTTCTCAATCAGGATAATTTAAATTTTCCTCTATGTCTGCACTTAAAGATGAGCTCATTTCTCTCGTTCAACAATAGTTTTCTATTTTTGAAATTAATAATTTTTTTGTCTAAGCATAAATTACATCTACTGTTGAAGGTATTAGCGGTAGATGAGTGCCTTATTATTTTCCAAAGCATTATTACCCTCATATATTCTATGTAAAGAATAATCCACACCTACTGTCCTTGGACACTGACTGGATATTTTGGAGATATATATATATATATATATATATATATATATATATATATATAAGTGGTCTGGGTGGTTAATTTTTAGATTTTTTTTTAATTACATTAGAATATCAAGTATTTAATACGGAGAGTAAAGCAGAGTTTGTGGTCAAAAATAACTCCTAGGTATTTGTATTGTTCTACAGTTGTAATTTTGGTGTGGTCAATTTTCAGAACTGGGCTAAGCTGGAGTTTACGTTAGTTGCAGAAGTGGACACATTTCAGTTTTTCTTTTGAAAATATTAATGCACTATGGTCCATTTGCTGAGCCTACTGAGGCATATCTAGAGTTGTCTTGTTATAAGATTCATATTTCTTGTTCTATAACAGATCAGGAAGTCATCACATAAAAAGCTTGGTTTGTTTTGCTACCAATGTTTTTTACAATATCCTTTATTTTGATATCAAATAGCTTGACAGAAAATACATTGCCTTGAGGCACACCCATTTTTTGTTCTTTTTCTTCAGAGAATACATATGCAATTCTAACTCTAAATCTTCTATCTTGTAGAAATGTTTTTATAAATGCTGACATTCTACTTTCTAGCCAAAGATTTTAGGGTCTTTTATAAAGCCATACTTCCATGTTGTGTCATGCCTTTTCAAGATTGGAAAAAAACTGCTACTAGATGCTTTTGTGACACGGCATAAAAATATTTATCCCAGAACGGGAGTTTATTTTTCGCACGTGTGAAGTCAGGGCAGTCTGGCACTTGATCCCTCGCAGAATAAGTCCTAGTTAAGAGTCCTTTCTCGGGCATGTGGGAACTGGCAGATAATGTGGGGGTTAATTTGGGCTAGACTGACCGCCACTGGCAAGGGGTTTCCATTTTCACATACACACACCCACCAGACCACTTCTTCTTCCTACCGCTAGGATAATGGAAGATATGGGCCTCTAGGTTTAGATATAATATTATCGCAGTCGACAATTCCAGTTTCCCGTGTAATATTTTTAAAAGGCGAATAGAACATTTAGCGAGAATAAATTGAAGCGAATGAAGCTGAAAAGGAACATGCAAAAGACAACTTGATAGGCAGACAACACAATAAATAAAATTCGACACAAGGAGAGATATAAAATATAACAAGGTTTTTAATACATGCGGACACACATTTTTAACGTGTCGGCTATATTATCAGTGGATAACATCAAAATACAAATGTCTTTCTTCCTTATTCTTTTCTTTCTTCCTTCTTTAAATTGAGAGAGAGAGAGTATGTAATTGCAATACTTAGGAAGGGTGGAGGGAGAAAACAGTCTTAAGGTTTACTTAGCTTTTTGACGGGTTCCTTCTGAGAGTATTTTCTTTAACGGGCTAGCGGGATTCTATGGAGCTCAGCTTGAAGGCGTCTGCTATCTCTTATCCAAGAGCTCTATTTCGCTTCTTCACCTGGAGTTTTGGCGACAGTGTAAACACATCTTGTCACACCAACTGCTGTCCTGAAAACCCCGGCTCTGCTTCTTCGCCCGGAGTTTGGCATCAGATCCCGCGTCCTCTCACGGTGACTTCTGTCCTCAAAACTAAAATCTTCATTCCTATTTCCACTGACGAAAAAAGCTACTTCCGTTTTTAGGGTTCTGGCCAATCATTTGGCCTTTTTCTCCTTCCTTCACCCTGTCAGGCGATTCCTTCGGACTACTATACTGACTTCAGTATATCCCCTTCTTTATCCATCTGGTCACAGAATGCAAACATCTATTGGCTTTCATTCTGACCTGGATTTGTTACTTCGGCCGCGAGGAATTGACCTATAGTCCTTATTCCTCTTTTAACGGTCAATCTTTGGCGGCCTGTTAATTCAAACATGGAAGGGTAGGGGAAATTTCTTATTTCTCTCTTCTCAGTGTTAGACCATGCGACACTTTGAAAAAAAAAAAAAACTCAATCACATAGAAATGTTTCTAATCAGAACAGATGATCTATAGGGCTTCCAAATACCAAATCAATATAGCATTTATCATTCTCCACTGTTTTGCAAACACAACTGCTAAAAGTAATGGGTCTGTAGTTTTTGGCATTTGTATTGTCTTTCAAAAGTTTCAGTATCAGTATAACTGTGGTTTGTTTCCACATTTTAGGAATGTCACTGCTGTTCCACATAGCATTGTAAATTTGTAGTAGGTAATTTATAGATGATTTAGGTAATTCTTTTGGGAATTGATAATAAATTTTGTCTGATCCAACTGCTGTATTGTTGACCTTGTTGAGGGATTCCTTTCGTTCTGTTGAAGAGAAAAGTTGGTTGTAATTTTCAGCACTATTTATTTTGAAATTGGATTTTGACTTTTTCTGCTTTTGTTTTGATGATTTGAAAATTTTTGCTTTCGTTTCAGGCAGATGAATTTTGTGAGAAAGTTCTGGCAAGATGATTTGCTATATCTTTCTTGAGGTTAATCTTCAGATTATTGTAAGATGTTTAGAAGAAGTACGGCTATTTTTGCCAGTTATTTTCCAAATCATCTGCCATACTTTTTTTCGCTTTGTGTTGTTTATTTGGGTAATGTAATTTTTCCATGTATTTTCTTTAAAGTCTTTGATGATTTTCAGGCTTTGAACTATTTAATTTTGTGTGCGGATATGCTTAGCATTTAAGATTGGGGAAATTCTCCATTTTAAGTAGATTTTCAGCATATTTTTTTAATTTCAACTTTCACTAACGGGTTTCCATTTCAAAGTATTTTTGACATTTTGGGGATTTGATCTACTTGATATTTTTCCAATCAGAAAAGGTGATAGTTTGTTTAGTTTCATTTCATCAAATGATTCAATTAAAATGAATCTTGAAAAATTTGTTTCTATTTCCGAATCAGAGTCAGATAGATATCATTTTGATTTTTTAAAAGAAGAAGCCACGATTTGTGTATATTTTTCATTGGGTCTATGCTCCACCAAACACCATGGAATCTAACTTGTGTAAGAAATAAAGCAGAAGGGAAACCCATTTGTTCTGGTTGAGATAGGGATACATTACAAGTATATTCAAGATAAGAGTAAAATTCTGAGCTCCTGCCAATTTCTGTTTTTTATTACCCTACCATCTAACAGTGGTCAAAACTCTCTTCTTCTCAAAACAATTGATCATCAGCCCCTTCCTTTTAGCAACCATAAGATAAAAGGATTGGAAATTGTTCTGCAAGAGCAGATTGGATATTACTTTTGGGAGAAAAAGAAACATACATGCTAGAGAATGACGCTACTAACCGATTAATTGGATTGGGCCAATCCGACCACTTGTCAGAGCCAAAGTGATGTATTGAAAGTCATTGACCACTCTGTTGCCAGATCAATGACTGCTCAACCACCAGGATTCCAACATAGCCCCTCATGGGTTGCCACTCATGGCCAACAGGTGGCCCAATTAATGAGGGTCTTACCTCTCTGCAGAGGTGTATTCAGTGTATTCTACAGCCCAATCTGACTGAGCAATATCATCACAGAAAGTGAATTTGGCTATCAGAGTTCAAATCCTGGATAAGGTCGTTTGCATTTCAAATCACTTTAATATATCCTTGGGGAAAGGAAGAAATCTAACTATTCTCTCTCTACCTATGAATAAATAGTAGGGCAGACTAGGATCTTTAACTTTGGTATGGTAACCAATTTAAGAGAAGGAAAACTCTGAAATTTTAGACCTGGAGAAGGATGAACTATCAGGTTATTCTTGCCCAAAACATATTGCATGAGTAGTATAACCAAAAAACCAGGTTAAATGAACAGTTTTCTGCTTTGAATGATTTTCAGACAAAACTTCTTTATATCTAATATACTCACCGTAATAAGAAAAGGTGTTGTCGAAGGTATAACATGTTTTTCTAGATATTCTGACACAATTCTCTTTATGTTACTGGGAATATCAAATTGAAGTCCATCATGCTCAGAGTCATTAGAGTTCAAAATTTCAGATAATTCTTTAGCTGATTCCTGAAATAAAAATAAAAGACTTTACCTTAATGAGTAATAGATACAACATCAAAACAGGAGGACTGGACAGTTGAGAAAGAGCTGAATTTGAAATATTTTTATTCTTTTAAAGGTTCATTTTCCCAACTGTGGATATAGTTCAGAAATATTTGCATTGGACTGGTGAGATGACAACAAAGTTTGAATTATAATGCATTTCAAATTTTGACAAACACAAAAATGGACAAGTCAGAAAATGATATTTCAAGGAGTCAGTAGCTTAGTCATAGATGACTTATGTCAATGATGGTGATTGTCTGGTGTTTGAGGGAAAACACAAATGAAGAACTTTCTGTTATTTTATTCTCTTTGTTCAGTTAGTGAATGGATGTAATGTGGAGGGTAGATTATTTGTACTAATAGGAACCAGCCCTTCTCATATCTTTGGGTAGTTTTTCACTCTCAATCCACATTACAGCTAATTTACTCAGATACCAAAAAGGAAGAATTGAAAACCCAACTTTTTCTATTGAGGTGCATAGAACTGCCACTCATGCCTTCTGTAAGGGGAATTGATTGACCAGCCCCAGCAAGTACTTAGATGACCAGTGGAATTGATTGACCAGTCCCTGCAAGCACTTAGACGACCAGTTTGGTGATTTTGGCAACTTTTGGTTAGTTGCTGTTTTCAGTCAAGTGTGTGAGATAAAGCATATTTTTATTAGACTCAGTTTACAAGATGAGATTTTGAACTTTGTCAACTCATCTCTCTTCTAGAATTTTTTTTTATATAACTTATCTATTTGCAGCCAGTGACTACTTTCTGACAATGTGCAGAAATATATGCTGGTTCAGTGAAGAATTAGTTCTTGTCTATAAGAAAGTACCAATAATTAAGAGCTTTGAAATTTCCAAGGAAATTGGATGTAGATCAAATATACAAGATTTTACTCAACATTGTAGGTAAATTACCAAAGATGACAGACTAGATTGTAATGCAGTTAAAATATTATGATAAAAAGCAACAAAGAAAAAAAAACTGGTTCAAATAGATCAATGTATAAAAAGAAATACATTAATTCATGTTTTTGTTTCTAGGTTGGAGTGGAAAAAGAAAATATATTTTAAAAAATTAGATTTTAATTTTATATTTAATAAAAGTTATTGAAAACAATATTGTATTGTTTGTAGAGATATATAAATTTGACTATCCCCATCAAAGCGAAGAAACCAGAAGTTAAAATTTATCAACCAATTTCTTGTCATAAAACTAAACCAGGATATAATTGCTTTAATTAAAACTAAAAACCTCAACTGTCATTTTGTTCAAATGAATATGTTAAGTTTGGTGAAAGCTTAAGTAGGGCTACTATAGCTTAATACACTAGAGGTATTGATTGGAGAAACCACTTGATCTGACTTCAAAGGATATCATTTTGAGGGAACAAGATTAGAATTAAATCTCTGAACTTAACATAACTATATTGTTAAAGAGTTACTTAGTTGATATAGTATGGGAGGGGAGAGGGAATAAAAAATATGAAGAGAGAATCAAAATATTCAAGAGTAGAGAAGAGTCAAATGTTGGGTCAATTATATACATCCTGGATTGTAAGAAACATTTCCTGTAGTGAGTAATCTTTTCTTGTGAAAATGAAATGAAGAAAAAGTTAGATTTGCACAAACTGCTAAATATATATATATATATATATATATATATATATAAATTTGGAATAATACCAGGATAAGTACCCAATAAATATGGAGGTACTTGGAGTGGAAAAGGATTTAATGTTTACCAGCATGAAAACCGGAATAGGTGAACAGAGTGATATTCAATTAATTCCCTTAGGAAAGACATCAATTTATCTTTCCTTACGCTCTGATTTATTGTCAGATATCTTGACAAAATCTGTCTACAATGTTAAGAGAATTGGTAAACACAAACCACTTTCTCACAAATGAATTACCTATTCAAATAGTAGCAGCAAAATACTCTTATCTCCATGGTAAACATTGATGGGAGGAGGAATATTAAGATAGGTACCTAAAAAGACAAATAATAAAAGAAAAAAATCTAAAAAAGAATTCTTTTTTAATCTTACATTACCTGCAAGTGGAAGTTGTTACAAATTATCTATTTATCTATTTTGTGTGAATAATTAATAAAACATTTTTAAATTGATGATATTGTGATTTAAAAAAAAAAAAAAAAAAAAGGAAAAAATCAGAACATTATAATTTTACATATAATGTAGAGCCGAACTAAAAAGGCAGTCAGTAATATTAAACAATACAAAAAATATCTTTAAATGTTGTAATTAATCCTATTACTTACCTGTATATTTATAATAAGTAGGAAGGTTTTACATGATGTATTTTGTTTGAGACAATCTTGATCAATGTCAAGAAATATTGTTAGATATCTCAATTCTAGTATGATTTCCTAAATTACAACATATTCGAAGACGATGACGTGAAAAGTAGCGAATTAAAACATTACAATCACAAAAAAATAGAGCCAAAAAATAAAGAAGTAAAATAAAATAAGAATAATTAATGGTCTCCAAGTTTCAACAATTAGTATGAGTTACTTCCCTTACATTAACTCAAGACTTTTCCTAAATGTTTTTTTTTTAATATATAAAGACCATTGGCCTTTATTCATATTTACATCATATTTTTATGTAAGATTTTTAGAGTAATTTATTTATTTAACATTAGGATATTTTATAATTATAAGCTTTTTCCAACTCGAGAATACTTACAATACATTCGACATTTAAATAGAGGTGTGCTTAGAGTAATGGTTACTGTGGTAAGGAATGAAATCAGTGACCAGGGTTCAAATCCAGGACTAGGCTGTTTGTGTTTCATTGCATGCAAAAGACATCATTCCATCAGTTCTCCACCTTCAGCTATAGGCAGACTGGGTTCTTTAACCTTGTTAAGGCAACCAATGAAGTAGAAGGAAAACTGAATTCAAACAAAGTGTACTCCACTTAAAATTTACTTTGAATTACATCATGTCTGTAGCTGAAGAGTTGGGTTCATAAAAATATGTTTACCAAATACATTTTAAGTGGCATTTGATTTACTGACATACTTTTCCAATTGTAGGTGGTACTATTAATTGATCATGTGACCAGTTTTTAGGGTGGATTTCATGTTAAAGTCATAATACATTTAGGTGCAATTTGTCAATTTTTTTGGTTTCCGCTGAGTAAAGGCTAAAACTGATTGATCAAGATACTTTAATGTGAAATAGTATTTACAGGAGTGCCACTCAATGTGTAGCATGAAAACCATATCAGTAGGCAACTCATTTTCAAACCTTTAATAACTTTTAAAGTATTACTATATATATGATGCTCCTGGCCATGTTTAGGTATGATCTTATTTTCAACAAACAAGATTAGTTTCTCACCTATGTGACAAACTACAGAAAGACAATGGACATATGATATCAATTATATGTAACATTGTCTTCAGTTAAACTAAGAAGCAGATTCCCTTTTCCATTAAAAAAATTGACTGGAATTGACACAAAAAATAACTAAAATATATTTATTTTATCCATATTTACTATTTATTGTATTCAGATATATATGTTGGTTCATATATAATCAAAACATTTTCATGTGACTTCACTAATTGTCACTAAACTAAATAATGATTCTTTCAGGGTTAAACTCTTCAAATTCACCATCAAAATTACTGAAATAAAACGCAAAGAAATTGCATTCCATCATCTTGCTTTGATGTTGAAATTTAAGTTTCACTTTTGTTCTAAATTTAGAAATATTCTCCACAAGCTGATGATGTACTTTTTCTATTGGCCAATAAAAACAAAATGTAGAAATGAAATGTAGAGAATTCTTGTAAGTAGATATGAAAAATGAGTTAATTTAGTTTCCAAGTCTCAAATGCACATGGAATGAAGTATATTTGGTTATTGTGGAATAAAAGTTAATATATTTTACTTAAAAGTTATTTTATCACTTATTAATATTTTATATTTCTACAAGATCTGCTTAGTTTTAGAATTACTTTTTTTAAATGTATTTTTTAATATTGTATTACTGGTTTACAAAATAAATATATATTGAAAAGTATATTAACTTAATATATTCATTATATTTTTTCAAAAAAGATAAATATTATAACAATAAATGTTCAATTAATATTTCCCTGATCAAGTACAAATAATAACTACCAACAATTCTCAACACAGTAAATAAAAACGTTACTGGTGTGCATGATTGAATAGTAACATTGGTGTAGACTATTACTATTATAATGAATCTGATCCTTACAAGCAACCTCATCTCCTACTAAACTAACTGTAAAATACTATTCTTAACATTTTTTAATGCATAAGTCCACAAATTATCTATTTATATCTTTGTTAAGATACAATTCCAAAGATAGGATTGTATATTTCAATGTCTGGTGAGAATGATTTTACACAAGACAAAAAAGAATCTGAAAAGAATATTTCAGAAGTACCTCATCAAGTTTATTATCGTCATCCACTTCTTCATAAATCTTCAGAGCAGCTGAAAATCCCACCTTTTGACAGCAGAGCAGGATACACTAGAATAGAAAGAAATTTGCAATTTAATTGATATTCATCAATAACTAAAGTTTACAAAGTACATTTCATTCATTAGAAAAGAGAGGAGGAGTGGAATTGTTTATTGAATAGACTAACAAGGTAAGGGTTTTAATCAAACATAAAATGAATAAATTATTACCATCTCATCGAATATTAATAGCAATTTCCTAGTGATACCAAGGAAAATTTATAACATTTTTTACTACACAATATGAAGTGCGTTGAAAAAAAAAAAAAGTATTATGGTTGAAGCTGTAAATGAAACATTAATTCATCACTTATAACATTTAGTTGTTCATTAGTGAAAATGACAATGTGATGCTGTATTTTGCCAGATTTCTTTTAATGTCCTCCATATTTTCAAATTTTACACTTGAAATGAATTTTCAGTTTAGGAAGCAAGAAAAAAAAATCCAAATAAAAAATTTCTTCAGTCTTGATATGTTTTTGATCCCACCTTGTAATAATAATTTTAATAAAATAATAATACTAACAATTATCATTATCATCAAGATGATGTATGATTACACCATTAACATTTGGGAGTCATTGATGGAGACTATAGAAAGATTTTTCAAATGTTCAGGTTGCTTTCAAGTAATTTGTTTAAAAAAGTTATAAAAAGGGACAATAACGATGATATGAATAATAATTGAGTTATGAAAATGAAGGTAAGACCTCTAATCAGTGGAGCATCAGGAAACATTTCTGAAAAATTTAAGAGAGAGAAATAAAAAAAAAACAAAATCACATAGAAATTGAAGTTTTTGAAAATCCATGTAAATACATCAGATCCAAAGCAATTTATTTGTCATTTATGGTGTGAGGCTGTTAATATTATTTATACCAGAATTCTTTGGCCCTGCTGACAATTAAAGTTCAAGATAATTTCAAATAACTTCCTAAATCTTTGGGTTACCAAGTTTGTCTGTAATATCAAGGGTCTGATTATTTTGTTTTTGTTTATATTTTTGTCTATTTTAACAGCCCTTAGAACTTGCAGCCCCTATGTTTCAAGGGAAATGAATTCCAAGCAGTACAAGAGAGGGCTGAAGTAACTGGGCAGTTAATGATTTCTTACTGACTGCAAGATTAAACCTGCTCCATCTGTACATATAGTATAAAAATGAAATGTGAAATAAACAGCTACCTTAGTATATGATGTCTAGCGAAATTGAAAGGTAGAACCCGCAGACTGCTCTCTCCGATGAGCCAACCGAGGTTCGTTGTTCAAAGAAACAATGAATAACCTTAGCCTGCTGTATATGCAGGTGGAACAGCCAATGTTTATGTGAATTCAGCAATTGTCCACAGCTGGACAAAAAACAGGTGGTGAACCGAGTGAATGAGAAAAATGAAATGTGAGTAGTCTCATTAGTTCTCAACTTCAGTGACCTTGTGGAACCAGTACTTTTAGCATGACTTATTTTAACTTTTTCCTTTATTATTTCAGTTGAAAATTGAAACAACCAATGCAATTGATGGTTTCTTTGCTCCTCCTTTGTCTGAAGCTGTTTCTGAGTCTATATTGGATAAATATAAAAATGTTTTACCAAATTCAGAAGAAGACCAAAAGGTAAGTAATGACAGTAGAATTGTCATTATTACAAGGCTTATTACTCTAATGAGCAATGATGCTCATATCTGAGCATCATTACTCATTATTGTAATAGACCTTGAAATATAATATCCACTTAATGACCCATAAACAACAGTGATCCATCATGATACTGATATTTCGGAAATAGTGAAAGATTCTTATTAGCATTCCATATTTATAGTATCACCTATGAATAAGTACTTCCTTATTAATCTCTATATAAAACTTCCTTTTCTTCTTAATAAAAAGATTTTGATATTTCTAGTGAAACATAATACTATCAAAATGAATATTATTAGGCATTATTGATTACCAAACTTTACCACATTGAAACTCTGAGTGTCTTTGGTAATCATTAAAATAGGTTTTAAAATTCATTAAGCCCTAGATGATCTGTGAACCCTTTGGTTTCTCACTGTAAAAATGGTGATTCTCTCATCTGATGGAGACACCAACTTATTCAACATTGTTGTAGGAGTCTTGCAAGGAGAAATATTAGCAACATATTTTTTATACTGGAGTGAAATTGAAAGGCAGAACCCACAGACTGCTGCCTCTGATGAGCCAACCAGGCTTCATTGTTCAAAGAGACAATGGATAGCCTGCTTGTATATGCAGGCGGAACAGCCAATGTTTATGTGAATTCAGCAATTGTCCACAGCTAGACAAAAAACAGGCAGTGAACAGAGTGAACAAGAACAATGAAATGTGACAACAAAGCTGTGTGAATTGAATTCCTTTCATAGCCACAAAGAAAGAAACAAGAAGTGATGAGCAAAATAGCCTACCTCAAAGTTAAAAAAAATGGCGCGAATGTGTCTTGCGTGTAGAGTACCGGAAGTATGGAAAAACAGAAGTGATGAGCATCATTGGGAATGCAATTTGTAGGTCACATGTCTTGTCTCTGGTGGGACAGAGTTTGTAAGATATGCAAATTTCGGTTAGCCAGAACCAGTATAAAAGAAGCAGTGTGGGGAGGCGCATGGTTGTTGTTGGGCAGCAGAATTGTGCAAACCAGTGTATTGACGCGGCAAGTGATAGAGTGAGAGAAAGAATCAGAGAGACAGGATTGGTGGCAAGCAGTTAAAAGGTTACATGATGACTGTACAATTTTTCTTGGGACTGCAACACTAAATTAATACAAACAATACTGTTGTTAATTAGAATAGCCAAATTTGAAATAAATTATAAAGACAAAGAAGTAAAATAGAAGTGGATATTTAGTAAGAAGAGATAAAGAATTTTTTACTTCGTCTGCCTAGATAGAACAGAGTGATAGAATTTCAGTACAACACTCACCTGTTTTTTGAGATGGTTAAAGAAATCTTTTGCTTCTTTGCTTAGAGATTCAGGGCTAATATTCTTGGTGGTATTGATCTCTTTGAGAATTTCAGAATATGCTTCAACCTTTCCTTGCTGAGGGAGATTATATAATCGTGGAAGCCAAGAGATTAGTTCCAGCTTGAACTGTAAATCTTTGTTAACAATTAAATCATCAGAAAAGTCTCCTAAGAAATCTGAAAACAATAAGGAAAATCTATATTATTATTTAAACAGTCAAATTCTACAAAGAGATGCTGAAAAATTCTCTGCTTGACCACAAATGAAACATGCATGCTATTTTGCATATTTATCCTGAAGTTCAACACACTTGTCACATCATTCCTTAATTTTCTTTAACTTTTCCAAAAAGATTTTAATAAAATTAAAGAAAAATGTTATTTCTTTCTTGGTTAAGCCAAGAATTTTTCAGTAGTCCTTTGTACAAAAGACACAGGAGTTTACTCACGTATAAAATCCAATGACTTAATATATAGGTCATGTTGCTTAGTCTCATTACAGAGTAATCAGAAATTTCATTGTTATGGTAACATGAGGCATTATTCAACATTAAGCATGCCTCCTGTTATTATAAAGGAATTTCTCATTACTCAGTCATGAAATCAGGTTGTTAATACATTGCAAAAAGCTTCATTTTTAGCTTCAAAACTGATACAATTTAGATTAAAGATTAATAATACAAAAAATACAAAATAAGACAAATCTTATTATTCTCTAAACATTATAAACTGCTATACTCTCCTGACCTCTTTAAGTGCCTTTTGTCATACTCAATACTCTTTCAGGAATTCAGAATTATTTTAACTCTTTCAGGAATTCAGAACTCTTTATTTGAATTATAGGAGTAGACTGTTCTTATTCTTCTGTAGTAGTAATGCCACAAACAATCTTACCTCAAAGAAACAAAAGGTGTGCACTCTCTGCTACTGACAGGCAGAAACCAGAAGAAAAAGACGCAAGAGGTGGGACTTGTTTTATGGAGGAGAACATGATAAGCCCACGTGAAGTGGCGAGATTTAATGAGCATATAAGAAACTAAGTTTGAGGTAGAAAAAAAGAGCAGTATTTTGCTTATGTCTGATTGGTGAACATCCATCAGTTTATTTTGCCTGTTAAATAGTTTGACTACCCCCCAATAGGTTGATTCCACTTCGACTAGACTTCTAAAACCACAAACCTCTTCAGTTCATATTTTATGAGTATCCTGCATCAGTCACAACTTGCCTTTTTCTCTGCAACTACAACCAACACCAGAGATTAAACTCACATCCTCCAGATGTTAGTCTGTAATCAGTGAATTAAATAAAGGGTTAAGTTCTGAATTTCTGGTTTCAGGTTTTATTCTCAATTGTAAATGCTAAAACATTTATGACAAATAAAAAGTTCGGAATTTCTGGAAGGTTACTGAGTCTAACAAAAAGTACCTGAAGAAGGCTGGTGAGTAGTGGCATGGCCGTCGCTATAATATATACTATAGCGACGGGCACAGTAGTGGCCAAGACATTGTAAGTATAGCAGCCAAGATGAGTATAGCAGTCTGCAATGTGTAGAGAATAATAACAATGCTTCATTTCTGACAAACCTTCTTTAAATATTTGTGCATTTTTCATATTTACTGTATTATGAAGCTTCAGTCCAAATTTTGTTAATTTGAAGATAAATACGTTAAAATATTCATGATTTTATAAATCTATATATTTACTCAGGACACAGATCCGAGTTCAAAGGCTTCGGAGCTAAACTCTGATCTTAGACATAAGTTCAGAAGGATGACATATTGATCCAATGTAAAGCACTTAGATATTACCCTGATCCTAAGGGGAGAGGAGTCTTTGTGGTGTAATGGTTAAACCAAACTGATCCTAAGAAGTGTGCTTATTTAGGAATAAATAAACATGTTAATTCATTGGATGCTATACCAGTTGTAGAATAAGCTTCAACATTCACACAATGAAAAGCCTGTATTTGACTAAAAAGGTATTTTTGATTAGAAAAAAAAAATTACTGAGAAGATAAAATACTGAAAACTTCATAACTCTGACTTGTATGACGTTTCATTAATTTATGAGGTGAGTGGGCTATTCTGGATATTCACCAAATTACAGCTAAGTCCAACAAAACTATATCAACGATAATTTGACATTTTCGCAGTGGTTGGGGGAGGAAAAGATTTTAAAATATTGCCGATGAGTTAACTGTACCTGGTTGAAGACGTAATTTGCGGATCTAATTATTCAGAAAAAAAAAAAGTAGTAACAAACTAATTCTCGCTTAACTGGATGGTTATTACAATTTCTGAGTAATTTCTTGTACATTGCAGCAGAATCAAGGAAAATTTTTCTGGTAATGCTATTCTGGAAAAGTGTTCAAATTTGAATGAACTCTCAATTTCAATAGTTATTTGTATAGTTTGTCTGTAGTGTCTTTTCATCATTATCAGACTTGTTAATTGATTTGGGCTTTAAAATGACACTTAAGAATGTGTGAACCAGCAGTTCATAGTGATATTGATGCTTCTTAATTTTCAGAGGAGTGAAGAATTTTGATGAGCTTTTCATCTCCTTCAGACACCATATAATATAATTATCATTTAGCTGCGAATTGAACCGAAAATCGCTCCATTCTATCAGTTGAAGAATTTAAAGTGCATTGCTCAAAAAAAAAAAAAAGATATCGTTAATTTGAGAATACGGTAAATTTTCACCCTTTAACACATCTGATTTTAGCGAAAACTAAAAGTCAGATTCTACTTTTTTTTTTTTTTTTTGGCGAATACATGTAAACAGCCTGAAAAAATATCATCTCTGGTCGTCAGTAATGCTTGCTGTATTCGCAAAAAAAAAAAAAAAAATAATAGAATCTGATTTTAAGTTTTCGCTAAATTCCCATGGATTAAAGGGTAAAAATTTACCAAATGGTTTTCCAACGTTGAAAAAAATGTTCGCGAATAATTTTATTTGCTTTCATTCAGAACTCAACTCCCTTTGCTCAGAGAATTTGTCCTATTTGAAATTATTTGATATTTTTTTTATCGAATTGGACGGTGACGATTCTGTCTAAATACAGTGCCGAAATAGTCTCTGACTTTCTGTCAGCATCAACTAAAAGAAAATTGAAATAAAAGACAGTTAACACGTGAATATGAACGAGAGAAAGCCAGTAACCATTTCGCTATTGTATTTATATAATAGACATAACTCAATTTGAAAAAAAAATGCCTACTTTAATAAAAACAATCAGTTTCAAATTTGACAAAATCTCGCGTACAAGAGGTTCTTCTGAATGAAAAAGTAAGCAAAATTATTAAAGAAAAAAATTCTAAATCTTTACGAATACAACTGTAACTTATGCCGAAAAGTACTTCATCTTATTTACTAGACTTATGTTCGCAAAAACAAAAAATCCTTAGTTCAAGTTAGCAAAACAAATGACTAAAATCTCAAAGACATATTAATTTGTCAATTATTTAACTCACTTGCCGCTCGAACATATTTGTTTGAATAAGGCTCAAATTTCTGCGCCCATTCTCGTAAAGTAGATTGACAATAGTAATCCAAAATCCAACAATGAACTGCATTTGTCAACGGCCCTAAAGCCATTTCTGTACGCGGTTCCATTTTTGAAAAACAAAAGCTGTTCGTTTAGCGGTGAAAACCATAATTTTGTCCCTCCTTGTAAAAATACAAGGATTAGCGATTATTATTTCTTTTTAATACAATACATCTATGTATGATTTGACTTTATTACATTTTCAGACTCGGTGAGTCAAGTACCCGGCATAGTTTAGATGTTTTTATCATATGAAAAAATGTTTGATTTATGGACAGTTCTTCATAATCTTCTTAAGTTACAAAAGAACATTTTCTCTCTGACACCAAACAAAGAACAATAACTCTTTATTGCCTTATGCAACAGCATTTGTGGCTAGAAATGTACTTAACCTATCAAGTTGATATATGACACAGGGTTGGTTTATAGTGTAAAGCCACACAAATCAAGTCTCATGCGCAGCTGATCAAAAAAAAAAAAAATGCACGGTCCCATCGGAATTCCCCTCTTGGGGCTTCTCATGCGCTGAACAATAAACTCAACTCTGCAAAGCAGAAATATCCTGGTGGGGTAAAAAGTCCTTTGAGACTAGGCGTTCGATCTTCAACTACCCACTCCGTCCGTGAGGGTGAAATAATTTAGTAGAATAATTAAATTATAAATAAATAGAATAATTTAATTAAGTAGAATCAGTATTCAACGACTGGTTTGGACTTATAAAAAAAGCAAGAAAAGTGATGGATGATAATCAGAAAAAGTAAACTATATAATTTTTTTCTCTAAAAATAAAACTTTTCCTCAAATTAAGTTCGAATTTAAGTGACGCATGTTATAAATATTTTTGAATTTTTCATTTCCATGATAGTATTTTTGTTATTGTTTCGCTTCATCTATACTGCCAATGAATATTAAAATGTAAAATACTTGTTTTTTTTGTGGTGGTGGGGGTCTTGAAATCAATATATTTTTATTTTTCGCGTGAGACTTAAAAGTAGTTTAAAAAGTTTTAATTATCTCCCTTGAGTGAAATTGTGTCTCGTTGCCATGGTTACAGTGTTAGTTTAACATGGCTACAAAAAATTTTAAATTTCGAGAAAGAAAATTAAGCAAAACCAATTTGGTTGGAATTCAGGCACTCGGACGGCGAAAGAAAGTGAGTCAAATATATCAATTAATTAAATAATTAAAAATGCCGGTTCTTGTAAAAGTTCTTGCATTTTATAATTGTGATTTTAAACTTAAGCGAAAGTTGTGTCTTTTTTCAACACCTAAACTTAGAATGTGAATTTATTTATTTCACTTCCATTCGTAAGTTTTTTCGTTGGTTTTGTCTGAAAAATATTAATTTAAATGAATAAATAAATAAAAGAAAAATAATGATTATATAATGTAAATTATTATTCCAGTGTTTAACGTTGATGTTTGTTTACTTTTGAGGGGAAAATTCAATTATTATTTTAGATTTGATGACAGAGGATTTTATAGTATTCCACCAGAAATAAGAAAACCCTGGATAACGCATTGTTTTCGTTGACAAATCACATTTTCAACAAAAAGCTATTCAAGATAAAGCGATGAAATTTGACATATATCTGTAAAATTTGCCGGTGAATATCATGGAAAATCATTAGAAAAGACATTACAAATCGCTTGAGCTTCTTACTTTTTAAAAATTCGATATCCACGAAACGTGAATCAAAGAAAATTTCGTTAACCAATTTTGAAATAAAATTTTTAAAATAATTCTTTGATTTTAATCAATAATTAGTGTTTTTGCTTAAGTTAACTGTTGACCAGATTTTCTTTAACTAAAGTTTCTCTGTGATCTAATTTATTTTAGAAAAATTCTCAAGCAGTTCAATTTTCCCCCGGTGGTATAATGGTTTGCAGGCTAGACTAGCAAAAACTGTCACGAGTGAGTTCAAGTTTCATTGGGTGCCCCATTCATACAGTTTGTGCCACATCTAAGCAAAAAGTTTTGTAAATTACTTCTATTACCTTTTCAAAAGCTGTTGGTTCATGCGTAAACTTTTATAGATATACACTTCTATTTAATATGTAAAAACTTTTTTCAAAGAAACTGTTTGTTTATAATATCAAAGATTTATTTATTTATTCTCATAAAATTAAAAAAGAGCATTATTTCTTTCACAAAGTAAAAAATTTGACCTTGTATTTATTTAAAAAATTGTTGCAGAGCAATAAGCATGTCGACCCCGCAAATGAATTAAGTTTAATGCATGTGAGTAAGTGACAGCCAAAGACAATGAAGGAAGCAAAGGCGAGGTAGCAAATATAACAAAAGTGACAATTTATTGTTAGATTAACAAACGTGTGTGTGTAAAGTCCGTAATAGTAGTATTCGGTCTTCAGCTAGATGGGTAATGTTGATAGCTGGTATGGTTGAGTCGTAGATGTGCGCAGCTAGATGTTAGTTGCGGGTAGCTGGCATAGGTTGAGTCGTGGAATGCAGCTGGATGATCGTAGCTGGAGTCGGTCATGGTTAGTAAATCAATATCCCAGTTTGACAGTATGTTGGGTTAACTGGGGGCGTGTCGATATAGTTGCTAGCCCATACTGCGAGTCGTACGTGGGCCAGATGTTGCAATGCTTGGGCAGTCCATAACAGCAAGTCGTACTTGGACTGCATGCTACATTGCGGGAGCGTCGAGGTCGAGATCAGTGTTGGCAGCTTGGTCGCGTAGATTTGGGTGATCTCGGGACTAAAACTGAGCTGTGTCTTAGTACTGCGGACCAAGGGAACGGACGGAGTAACCGTGGCTAAGGTTTGCCAGACCTTAGTACAGACGAGATTGAGCGAACGAGTCAGAGAAGCTAGGGCTTTGTCGTGCCCCCTAGCTGTACGGACGTATCGAGGCGATAGCTGAGGCTTTGCTGTGTCAAAGCTGTGTGAACCATAGCTATGGCTGGGTCGCGCAAAAGCTGTGCGGATGTATCGGACGCTAGCTAAGGCTTTGCCATGTCAAAGCTGTGCGGACATATCGGATGGTAGCTATGGCTGTGTTGCACCAAAGCGGTATGGACGTATCGGGAGATAGCTAAGGCTTTGCCATGTCAAAGCCGTTCAGACTGTAGCTAAGGCTGTGTCGTGCTGAAGCTGTACAGACGTATCGGACGGTTGCGAAGGCTTTGCTGTGTCAAAGCTGTACGGACGATAGCTAAGGCTTTGCCATGTCAAAGCCATGTGAATGATAGCTAAAGCTCTGCTGCGCCAAAGCTCTGCACAAGCAAGGAGACAGGCCAGGAGGCCGAGGCTAAGATTGGTGTTATCTTAGCACTGCACAGATAGTGAAGTGGTAGCTAAAGGCTAACCCGTGTCTTTAGCGCTGTGCAGCCAAACGGACGAGCGGGACCGATCAAAGGTTAAGACCGGCTGGTCTTAGGATCCTCTTCGTGTTTGCCTCAGGGCTGTCTACTTCGACTGGTTGTTAAGGACCATCAGAGATACTCCAACCCGCAGAAGGAGACCTCTTATGGACCTTAAAAGGACTGTTTGTGCATAACTATGTGATGGGAAAGGCGAATGCAATCACGTGACGCAGGATTCAAGCCTTTTAGAGCCCACTGAGAGCAGCTCCTGAGACCATCCGAAGATCTCTGAAGTTTTTGCGTCGCAGAAGCCTTTTTTATATGAAAGAGGTGGGGCGCCACACTGCTGAGTTGTGTAAATAGAAAGTTATAAAAATAGGTGTAAAGATAAATCACTTCTTTAGCCTGGTGTCAGCTAGCGAAGATAATTGATTCCATTTTTATAGCGTTGTTTATAGCAGTGTTCTGTAATTATTGTTAATTTTAATTTATCCCCTTTTTTATTTGAAATGAGAGGGTAAGGTTGTAAAAGGGGTTTTGTCACTTCCGATCGTAATCGGATGTTGTTTTTCTAGGGCAAGTGAGTAATCCGATGTGTTTATGTTAATGAACAGGGTACGACAAAATACATGAAAAATTATCTTGGAAAAATATATGAAAAATAATAAAAGTCTGTCACTGATTTGTAGTTGAGTGGAATTTTTACAATGAAAAGTTATTATACCACAGAAGCTGAAATTTGGGAACGGCTTACGACAGAAGTAACTGACCTATCTAAACTGCTTATAGACTAGGTCAAATGACATTTTTTATTTTATTTTTCTGACAAATTTAACCGGATTCACATTTCTGTTAGTTTTTGTAAATAAGCAAAACATACTCTTTCGTACTCGTGAATTATACTCAAAAAATTTTTTTTCCCCTATATCATCAATAAAAAGTGAATGGACAGGGTAACCTCGGCTAAGGTTTACCATGCCTTAGCACATGCAAAGTTGAGTGAGTGAGGCTAACGCTTTGCCGTGCCTTAGCTGTGCGGACGTATCGGGAAGTGAGACTAAGGCTTTGCTATGCCTTAGCTGTGCGGATGTATCGGAAGCAGTAGCTAAGGCTTAACCCGTGCCATAGCTCTGCGCTATTGATCAAACAGACTGGGAGACAGATTGGCAATATCTTAATGCTGTGCAGATAGGGAAGCGGTAGCTAAGGCTAACCCGTGCCTTAGCGCTGCGCAGCCAAGCGAACAAACAGATAGCGGAATCGACCGAGTTGGTTAAGACCGGTGGTCTTAGAGTCCTCTTCCAGACTGTCTGCTTTGACGTGTTCGTAAGAACCATCAGAAATACTCCAACCCGCAGAAGGAGACCTCTAGTGGTCCTTAAAAGGACCTTTATCGCATATCTATGTGATGTTAGGTAAATGCAACCACAAGAAGTAGGATTCAGCTTTGAGAGCCTCGCTCTAAGAGTGAGTTCCTGAGAGCTTTGTAAAATGACCCCTGAAATTTTTCACCTCAGAGATTGTTTATAAAAAGGGAAAAGTATGTCAGCCTACTGGGCTGCATAAAGTTTGTCAATTAAAGATAGACGTGGAAGTATAGTCCTTCTTTAGCCTAGGATAGACTACAGAACATAATCCACTCTATTTTAATAAAGTTACTTTTGATGGACAGACTCTATTATGTTGTGAAATGTAATTTATTCCCTTTTTTTTAGCTGTAACGGCAGGTCAGGGTCATATAAGGCATCATCATTTCCGGTCGTAGCTGGATATAATGTTTTTAGGGATGTAAGTAATCTGATCTGTTTATGTTTGTGAACAGGTCGCGGCACCCACTCTCCAAGGACCAATATCAACATTAGTATGTCCGTGATATATATATAGGATACACATTTCTTTAGTTTTAGGTAAATCAACTCAGAACACGTAGATAGAAATATTCCAGAAAAGAAAGGATCAAAATCTCACTTACCTAGAACTTATACTCTTATATTTTTAAACCCATCAACAAAAGACACATAGAATAGAATATTCTAGAAAAAAACGGATCAAAAACTAATTTGTAGAAAAAATTGTCACTGAAACAAAAATAGTTAGGTTCCCAAATAAATAAGTAATTTCTGTGCATCTGATTGGTTAAGACAGATCAAGGGTTGATTTTTTGCTGATGTCTGTGCATTTGAATTTTATTTGATCGGTTATAAACTTAAAATATTTTACTTTGATCCATTTTTATTTTACCCAAAAGTATAAATAGCAAAGTTTTTTTAGTTTAAAGCAGAAAGACTGACAGATCTGCAGACAGGCACATTGGCACCATAGATTGACACCAGATGATCCTCTAATATACACTACAGTTAAGAGAGGGTCCAAAAAACTCATACATATCAGGGCACACACGTATACATATGCATACACTTGTTTGTAAGTACAAGCCTATCTTTTCTTTTTAATTCGGACATACACATATACACACATTCCACTTGACTGAGAACATTGGTGTTTTACACACACACACACACACACATATAAACACCTTTTGTATAATCACTGCCATTGTCGAGTTGATAAAATATAAAGTTGTTTTTCTTTAAGGTTCTTGTGTTTTTGTCAAATTTCTCATGTCTATGTTGCTTGTACAATTTGTGTTGTACTATTGTGGAACCTCGGGAAATACTATTCTTCCACATATACTAACACTGAATACAATGGAAGGAAAGACAAAATGAGCCCCTTTTATACAAACAATGTGTCCCAATAGCTAAAACAATGCACATCTTGTTCCATGAACAAATAGTATGTAGAAGGGACACAAAAATGGAAAAAAGCTTACTTAAAAAGGATAGATTTCCTGATCCTTGGCAGGAGTTAGTTGAAATGTAGAGACACTGTCTCTACAGTTCAAAGGCCAACCATAAGCAAAAAGTAATTGAGAATGGGTTTCTGGAACTGTCATTTGACCTCCCTAATTAAAAAGACAAATTATCTAAAGGAGATAATTGTCTATTGTATTCTTACAATATTAACAAAAAAGCCTCCCTAGGGTAATGGCATCTTACTCCCCTTCAAAGTACTCCCCCTTATCATACATCCCTTCTACCTTTCATCACTATTAGGTGTCATGTCACATTCTTCTTAATCTCATCCACCACATTTCAATGGTGAGTTTAGCTTTGGGAAAACTAGAAGTCACTTGTTGTCAAATTTGGACTATAGGAAAATGAACAGACCTTATTGTAGCTTAGCTACCCATTTTGGGAATCTTAGTTTTGAAAAAATACATCACGTATGTTATCAGTGAACAGAACTTTTCACTACAACCGGAAGTGAACCCTGTTATCAATACAAAACATCATCGCCAAGTTTGTCAGTGAGTTGAATTTTTTGTTACCAACTTACAAGCTATTTTCAACTCAAATAATTCTGCAAGCATCTCAAAAGTATTTTCTAACTGTTGAATATATCAAGTAATGTTTACAAACTTATCTTAGCATTATAATGACTAGTTTTATTATCACACAAATTTAAAAAGAAGCTTCTTATCCAAAATTGGACACATGTGAACTCAGCAAATGAGCAATCCATTTCTGCAATAAAACCAGCAGTCACTGGATGGATTGAATCAAAACCTGCTGGCCACCAACCAGAGGCAAAGGGTAAAATAATTCCTTTACTAATGCCAGCACAGATGACCAGACACCTAATCTCTGCCACCAGCACCAATGCAGCTGTCTAGTCCATCACCATCATGAGTCCAGCCTTACTGGCTTAACAGTCATTTCTAGGAATAACTTCAACAGTCCTTTTTACATCTCAAAAGTCTTTACAGTCCTTTTTAAGTTTAAAAACTTATTTTAACTCTACAGTTCTTTTTTTAGGACTATTGCAGGTCTTATCTCCTCTTTACTACCCTTTTCAAGGTAGTAAGCTCAATATCACAAGGATGATGACATAGCAGCCAGCCAGTTGCAACAGACAATTGAAGTAAAGGAATCATCCACAAGCAGATGACACTGCTTAGACTACTGTTGACTCATCAAAGCTAACATTAACCAAACCTCAGTTAACTGCTGAATCAACAACTGGAATTTCGATCAGCAAAGAGAAAAACATAAACCATGAAAATGCTCATTAAACTCCTGCAAGAACTGAAATTGATAAAATTGAAGAAACCATCGTGATGTGTCCAGATTTTATTGATAAAATTGTCTCTATGACAAGATCTATGAAACTATCTGTCAGCAAAAATGTGCGATCATCACTGGCCCCAGGACAGCAGACTATGTGAGTATTAGATCATCAGAATGGCAACCAATTATGATATTAACAAAATGTGCAGAAGCAAAATGCTCCATTCTTGAATTCCCTGACAGTTCTTACAAGAGATGAAACAGAGTTCAAATAAAAGAGTTTGAAACAATCATTCACAAAACATGTCCATTTCACTGATCATGTCACTTTATTATCTAAGAAACAAAATATTATACCAAAACACTCCAACACAAACAACATATCAGACTGGAAACCTCTGAAACCTCCAACTCTTAACACTAGATGTGGCTGTGAAAAATTCTCTTGCCATCTAGTACATTTGGTTTAGTTTCGTTGTGTTTTATGGTATATCAACTCTTGTGGGCTATTTAATGCCAAATCATGTTTATACATATATATTTTATATATGGTTTTTAATTGAATAGTTTGTTGGTAACATTATTGTTAAATGAGGTCATTTGTTTTCACACAGTTAAATGGTTTCAAGTATTGTTATCCAACACTAATAATTCAATTTAATATTAATCATTTGTTTGCACACATTTAGATAGTTTCAAGTATTCTTATTGGATGCTAATAATTTATTTAATATTAATGATAATCCTTAGTAAAAGATTGAACCATTGTATTTGAGCTATAGATGGGACTCTCACAGGTACTACCACTCTGGATCAGAGCAGTCCTGACAGTATTGTAATGAAGGGCTACTCCATATTCCCTAAAGTCAAAAGACTGGAGCCTCACCATCAGAGGAAGTTTTATGTCATACTCAGGATACTAAATGGTGTCAAGTATTGGTAGTTATCACTAATTTTTTTAAACAACATTATTCATTTGTTTGCACACAGTTAAATGGTTTCAAGTATAGTTAATGATTAAATAGTTCTATTTGAACCATAGATTGGACCCTAACAGGTACTACCACTCCGGGTCAGAGTGGACCTGGGAGTAGCAAGAGGTATTCCACATTCTTCGAAGCTCCAAAACTGGAGCCTCATTATCAGATGCAGTTTAGCACCCTATCCAGGACACTCATTGAAAGGGGTTTTACCCCTCTGCAGCAGATGCAGTCAATATATTCTCCAGTTCCAGGTGACTAGGTTGCCACCTAAACTCAAAATTGACATTTGAATAAATAACAATCCTACCTTTTTATTGTTAAGAGGAATGTCACAATATCATGGAAATTACTTTCCTATGTACACTGATGTGTGTAAATCACTTTGAACACTTCACTTTGAGTCCTGGTATGAGATACCACACATTAGATAACTCGCTGACTGTAAATTGACGTCAATAAATCTTTCATAAGAGACATCACTTTCTACTTAATTAATGCTAAACAAATGCTACCAAATTCTACACCCATCTTTGATCACTTTTCGCCTTTGGTCTTTTAGAGACGCTGTCTCTGACCCCTGACAGGGAACAGTCAAGCCATACAGCTTTTAACTTCTCTCATCAAGTAAGCCTTTTTTTATTTTGTATCTCTTCCACACATTGCTTCTTCATGGAACAATATGTGTATAGTTTTAGCTGTTGGGATACTTTTGTGTATTTTTCCTTTTTAATACCACCATTTGTAAGAATTCACTTGTGTATATAGAATATTAAATGTTCTTGTTTTTCCTTCCATTGTGTTTGATGTTAGCATATCATGGATAAAGTAATGCTTATATAAATCCTTTGAGAGTGGGGCTCAACTAAAATATCTTACCCATTATCAATATTCTAATATCGTTGTTGTGAATACAACAGATACACCCTATAGAATCTCACTCAGTAGTGAAGCACTACTGAATGAATATCTGTCTGTGCATATGCAATAAGATCCTCTCTTATTGATTGCCAAATTACATCAAAGTCATACAACCAGTGCTCAAATATTTAAAATTGCTGGATTCATTTTACACAGATTTTGTATAATGAAAACTATGATTTGTTTTTTTTGTACTTTTCTAGGATGAATCTGATGATAAGAACTCCTTTAAGGTGTACTCAATACTTTCCTTAGAGGATACAAATGAATTGATGACCGCAAACTTGGAGAATATTGAGAAGTATGTGACTACATAAATATTTTATTTATGATTTTCTGGTCATAACTTTTGCTTTAAATTTCTGGTATTTTCCATCTTCTTCTCTATGATTCATTGTAGTCAAAATTCCACTTAATAAAATGGGTTATATCCAATCCATTGGACCCAGAATTGATTCTTTGGACAGATTTTTCCAGTTCACCATCTAATGTTAAAGTGATTTGTTTTTTGAATATTTAACTGAGTAAACAATATAGATATTGTTTTGCCTCTTATGTGCATTTTCCCAGTAACTTCTCCAATGAATAAAAATAATTCATTAATTAAATTACTCTGTTTTATTTGATTGAATTTTCTACTTTTATTCATATGTAAATAAATGCAAATCATATTGTTATTGTTTTGATTAAATTTTGTTATTTGTTATTTATAAACATTTTATTATTTATCCTATTACTCGTGTATTATACTTGCCCAGTTGGCTGGAGGGGCTATAGAATACATTGACTGCTTCTCTGCTGAGGGGTAAGACCCCCCCCCCAACGAATATCCTGGGTATGACACTAAACAATCTAATGGTGTGGTTCCAGTAATGCTGGAGCTTTGGGGAATGTGGAGTACCCCTTCATTACCATTGCTCCCAGGTCCACTCTGGCCTGGACTGGTAGCACCTGATAAGGGTCCTATCTATGGGTTAAATAGAACTAAACCATAGTTTCAAGAGATTTCTGTTTTTTGTATTTAAACTGCGTAATTATGCTAAACTGAATTGCTCAAAATAGAACTGTTTTGACATCTAAACTGTGTACTTATGCTAAACTGAATTATCTGTAATAAAATTGTTCTGACATTAACTCTGTGTATTGTGTAGTCGGCTGGGACTGTAGAATTCACCGACTGCACTTCTGCAGAGGGGTAAGACCCACTAAAGAGTATCCTAGATATGACACTAAACAATCTGATGGTGAGGTTTTAGGGAATTCGGAGCACCCCTTCATTGCCTTTGCTCCCAGGTTCACTCTGGCCTGGACTGGTAGCACCTGATAGGACCCTATCTATGGGTTAAATAGAACTAAACTGCATAATTATGCTAAACTGAATTGTTTGAATAAGAACTGTTTAACTAAACTGAATAGCTTGAAATAGAAATGTTTTGAGAATTAAACTGTGTGCTTAAATTTAAACTGCGTACTTATACTAAACTGCATTGTTTAAAATAGAACTGTTTTTGACATTGAAACTGTATTTATGCTAAACGGAATTGTTTAATATAGAACTGTTTTGACATTTAACTGTGTGCAAACAAAATCTATACTTATACTAAACTGAATTGGCTAAATTAGAACTGTTTGACTAAATTGAATAGCTTGAAATAGAAATGTTTTTGACAATTAAACTGTGTACTCATGCTAAACTGAATTGTTTGAAATAGAAGTGATTATTTGTATAAAAGTGGATTTGTCATTAAATAACCTACAAAGGTTGATATGCCATAAAAACCCAAACAACTAACCATCATGTATCATACAACTTTCTAAGACCTAAATTTTAGCCTAATACTCAGAGATTTGCACCATAAATAAGATACAGACTAGGCGTAGTCTTGGTCAACTATTTACACACACAAAGTTTGTATCTTGTGTATGGTGTGACTCTTGAATAATGGTTAAAATCTAGTTCTCAGAAAGTTGAATGGTATGCAATTTTATTATTAATATTATTATTCAGTTCACTTGTTGACCCATTTAGTAAAAGCATATATGTGTGGGTAGGTTTCATGTAGTTTTGTATATCTCTTCCTTCTTTGTTTATGTATATATTTTTAGGATCATTAGTTAGGAGCAACTAGTATTTAATTAAAAACTTCCCCACTTTTCTTTCAGGAAACTAATTTCTTTTCTCCATCTTGATGACCCAACAATCAACCTAAAAGATGGAATAACACTTGACTATTATGTGGAGGGCATCATTTGGGCAAAAGAACAAGACTTCAATCCTACTAAGTTCTCTGGTTTCTTTACAGTACTTCATGAATTATTTGAGAATGTTAAAGGTTTGTATTTTTATTTTGAATAAGTGTATCTTGGACAACATAAATAATTATGTAATTTTTTATTGGCTTGGCCAAAATGTTTGTTTGGTTTATTAAATAAAAATAAAAGATGAATTCTTTATTTTCACTATCAGCCTGGGTAGAATGAAAAGCATTATATATATTGTAAGAAATGTGTTCTATAGAATTTCTTTTGAAATTAATTGATCAATTTAATTTGTTCATTTTTTCTTAGAAGTAGATCTTAGTAAAATCTGTATCAAAATAGAAATTCATCTTGTTACAAAATAAATTTCAAAAACAAAATAATATTTTCATTATTTTCAGGCTGCTTGTTTATATAAGTTATGTTACATATATGTAATATTGTATACACGTTACTATTTTGGATTATTCTATTTTTCTACTTTCTTCATACATGTTACTGCAACTCCTCTCCCCTCAAGCTATGCAACCAACAAAGACTACATTAAATAATGACCCTTGTATGATTACAAATAACCCAGAGTGCCTCAGCAATATTTGACAATACTAACTGACTTTGTTGTTTTTCCATCACATTAAAAAAGCTTTGTACAAAGGAGAAATAATTCCACCTCATCCAGGATTTGAACTCAAATGGTTGTGTCCATTCCTATGAAAATCACCATTTTATCATATGCCTCCACAGTGTGTGTATGAAATATTACATTTATTTATTTAAGGACAGAAAAGAAATTATCAAAAAAGAAACTGCAAGCTTAATCTTTACTCATAGCTCCAAATGATTGATTGTAATGGCATGTCAACCTGTTTAGGGTTATTTTTGGCCTAGAGGTTATGAAATCTTGAATATTATGCATTCATATTTGTTTAGGTCAAATGAGTAGAGGGTTTGCCTATGGTCTGGGAGACCGAGATTCAATCCCGGGTCAAGTCATACCAAAGACTCAAAAAATGGTTCTTGATGCCACCTTGTTTAACACTCTGCATTATAAGGTAAGGATCAAGGGTAAACTGGAGCAATCCAGGAATGGAGTAGCACCCTCCTCTACACCTCGGTGTAGTAGCTATTGAAAAAGGAGCCTTCTGGTCACCCTTGATTAAGGTCGCTAACTTTACTTTTATATTTGTGTACATTTTTTGTGCAGTTGTTTCTTTTGATTTTTTTGCTTTAATAATATGTCAAAATTTTCTGGGATTGTTTTCTACTGATTTCTTTGAATGGTACTGATCCTGTTTTCATTTATAATTTTTGGTATAATTTTATTTCTTTCTGGAAGGGCAAAATGTCACTCAAGATGACATTTCTAAATAAGTCCTTTATATTATTTGAACTGAAAAAAGCTAAAACTCTGCATTCTAAGAGAAAATCTTTTAGAGTGTAGGATGTTTCACATGTTATTCATTGTGTTTGTTCCTTTTGTTTGAAAATAAAGAAGTTTGTAAGTTTGTAAGTGAGTAATGCACAATCGGCATATAGTAACTTTTTCTTTTCTGGACTTTCTAAAGGCTGGTTTCCATTCTCTTAGCATGGGTTTTACCAGGAAAAGTTTATTATGCATGTTGTTATTCCAGTGTTGTTGGCATTTTGTGTAGAAGAATCTACTGATTTTGGGTTTTTAAGTCAGTGTATGAAATTATGAATTTGTCAAGGGCCATAACTAATGGTGACTTGGCTGTTGAATCAGCCTTTTTATTTCCCTTTATTCTAATGTAGCTTGGGATTCAACACAGTAGAATCACTTTTGAATTGGACGCGGAGTTCAACCAACCCAGGAGCTTAATTACTTTAGGGGTTTTCAAGTTTTTTTATTTTTAGTGATTGGAAAAATGATGTATCACTAATTGTACAGTATGTGATGTTTTCATACAAGAAAATTTGTGACACTATTACACATTATTTGAATCTTTTAGTGTTAATAATATAAAACATATACATGAAGAATGGCATAATGAATTTTAAGAAATGGACATGGTGAGCCAAGTTCAAATTCTGATTGAAGCTTTTTGTATTTCACTTGATGAATCTGTTTCCTCTTTTCATAACTATGTGTTAATAGAGCAGACTGGGATCTCTAATTTTGCTATGGTAACCAGTCTTGAAGATAAACTCTGAGTTCAAACCAACTGTACTCTGTGTGACAACTTTTACTTACTTGTGTGAAAGAAGAGGTGGGTGGATAGTATGCCTCATCAGTAACAGAAAGAAAAGAGTCTCTTGTAACTGAATACGTGGAATCAATTTCAAGTGTTGTTGCTGTGTTGTCGTCTTCTTCTTAATTGAATGTGGACAGCTGAAAATATCAGTTCTCTTAGCTTCTTCCTGAGAATTCCTTTTTGCCTGCAACAATCTTCTTTAGCAGTCCTACATCCAAGCTCGTCTCTAGTCGTGCGTCACCAAGTCTCAAAATGCCTTCTTCCCCCCGGTGCATTCAGGCAGGACTTAAATAATCATACCAAAATGCCACATCCAGGTCAATCGCATACTGTGGTAATTTACATGCGCACCAGCGTGTATGTAGTCCTGACATCAAACACAATTCACGATCAGGAGGATGTGAGTTCGATTTCCTCAATTGCCCGTTTCTCTCTCCCTGATCTCATTTTACATGCCAGACATATTCGTGCATGCTTTGAGCTGCTGTGAGTGTGATTTCTCTTGCTAGACTGTGTATTTCATATAAGCAGACATTTCTAATGTGATCAGTGTGCATGTGCAGGTTCGAGTCCTTAATGTTATAATGTTACAATTGCTTATGAATATACATGAGTTATTGTGTATATGAAGACTCATCCAAAGTGACAGCTGTTTGTCAATAATTGTTGACAGGGAACCAGAATGAGAAAGACACTTGGTTGGAGACATATAGAACTGGTCTTTGTGTGTGAGAAAGAAAAGAAAAATGAAAGCAAACTCTTTTTTAGATGGGCTGTTTTGACTACATTCAGAAGGACATGAAAAAGTGAAAAAGAAGTGAGAATAAATACAAAAAGAGAATTAAGCTAATTATAGATATGAAGTTGGAAATATGACCTGAAGTAATAAGCTATTCTTCTTTTCTTACATTTGTCTTTAAATTGAAGGCAAGAAATATATTATAACTACTCCAACATCCACACAATTAGGAAATACATATGAGGTTTATCCAGAAAATATCTACTTTTCAAAAAAATTAAAATCAAAAAGCCTATCTAGGACAATGATATCTTTGTCTTCACCAATGTCCTCTCCTTGCAACTCGACACATTTATCCCAATATCACATTCACTTTTCCAAACTGTTCTCTTTTGAGATCACCATCAGTTGCTCATTGCATTCTTCATAATTTCATCCATAGTCAAAATATCTATTTTAAAGACTATTTTAGCTTTGGAAATTACTAGAAATTATAGGATGCCAAATCTAAGCGATATAGAATTTTGACTAAAATCTCTGCACAAGATTATCTAAGCACTCTGCTATGATGGATATGATAGTAACGTAGTATGTCAGCTTTTACTCAGTCATGTCTCATTGCTAATGGATTAGCCTCCTTAGGCGAGTATTTGTTCATACATGCACGGTAATGTCTCCACTGATTGGTTGAAAAATTACATCAAGGCTGTTCTTGGTTCATGAGATATTCAATTTACAAACTTTTTTGCATATGCAAAGCTTACCAAACATACCAAAAATATATGCCTCAGTATATATTATATTTCATAAACACACAATGGAGGCATGTGATATAAAGGTTAATATCTTAGGAAATGGACAGCGGCCACCGAAGTTGAAATCATAGAAATGGACAGTGGCCACCCTAGAGTTGAAATCCTGCATTTCACTTTATACTAATGCTTTTGGAAAAGGCATGAATCCATTCTCTTTCCAGTTATCAGTAAATAGTAGGATATCCTGGGCTCTTTAGTCTGAGCACACCAATTGGTCTAGTTGAAGGAAAAGTCTGAATTCACTCCAACTGTACTCTACTTAAAAGTTAACATTGTGCTGCATCCTGCTTGCAAAAGAAATGGTGGGTAAACACAGTGCTACAAAACTGCCAAAAAATGGTAGATTTGAAGGAAAAGTCTGAATTCACACTAACTGTACTCTGCTTAAACACACTGCTACTAAAATGAACAAAAACAATGGCTGTGCCACTGACTAAACTTTCATCAGATGATGACTTTAGAGTTAGACATGTTTTGGGAGACAAATATATATATATATATATATTTATATGATATGCTAAAATCATTGTTTAATCCTCAAAAAAGATTTGATTAAAAATTAACTAAAAGCTAAAAGAAAATCCTTAACTGATTCAAGAAGAATATTTAATAATACTTCATGTAAAAATTTTTTAAATTAATAAGATTTTTTGATTTTATTTTCTTTGTCATATTTAGAAAAAATTATTTTTAGTTGCTTTCTTTTAATTTTGTTTGCAGAAAAACACTTGACGATCCAGGAGAATATCAAACATTTTCGGAGATACTATGGTGGCATTGGTCTTACTGATATACCAGAAATTCCTCCTACAGATTTATTTAACATAAAAGAAGCTAAAAAGATCATCACTTATTTCTGTACCACGTAAGTGGGTTGGAACTATATATTTGAAAGGCTTGCATATTATTTTTAGAAGTTAGCGTCTTCCATCATTTGTTGGTATCATCTTCAGTACTTAAGTTAAAGTTCTTGTCTAAATGTTTTGTTGATCTGAATTTTTATTCATGCTGGATTAGATCAGAACTCAGCAATAATATTCTTTTTTGTGTTTTACTGGGTGTACAAGTTATTTTCTTTTAGACTGGCTTTTTAAATAAATGTATCAGTAGGGTTTGTAAATATTAGCATTAGTATATTCATGTGATATGTGCAACAAAATAGAAGGAAAGACAAAATAAACTCAATTAGACATATGAGAACATTTTATAAACTTGATATACATGCAAGTAGTATTAAAAGAAAGAGTAAATGAGTAGAATTATACATATATTATTTCATGAACAAGCAGTATATGTAAAGGGGTACAAAATGGGAAAAGGATTGCTTGACTTATGTGAGTAATACTGCTTGGTGGCTTTACCATTCCCTAAAAGGGTCATAGACAATGTCTCTTTTGTTCAAAGAACAAAGGCAAAAATAGGTGTAGAAATGATTTCTGAAACTTTTATGTGACACCTATAAGACATGCAAATCATGGCCGTTAATTATTTATTGTATACCTTCAAGTGTTTCTTTTCAGATTTTAGTTATTACTAATGTTTTTAAGTACAATATGATAAAGATGGTTCTCTTCATAAATGATATGCTTATTAACACAGGGATTAGTACTTCTATTTGTCTGTCAGTTTGAGATTATGGCAAGTTGAGAACTCCTTAGCTGACTGAAATCCTTTCAAATCACTAAAGTAAATAGAAGAAATAAAGTATGAAAATGCCCTGAAATTATTATTTCTTTAATAGCCTATTTTTTACTCATCTTATGAACAGAGAAAATTAAATTGTAAAAAAAGATCTCTTACTTCTGAAAGATTTCCATACAATATTTTCTGCAAAACATTTATTTTCTGCCTTTATTTTTATCATTACATTAAGTCTGCTTGAATTTCCTACTTTAGGCTTAATTTGGTATTTTTAGATAAAAACAAGAATAACCATCACAAAATATAGTGAATGTCTGAAAATGTAATTTTTCTTTTTGTTCTGATTATATCAAAATAAATATAAACACAGAGTTTTGTCTCATTTTTAAGTTCCAGCTAAATGAATAAAAATGAGAAAGCAGAGTTAAAAAGTTACAATTATTTCTTTTTACACTTACATAAAATGATCGTAAATAATATCATTAATTCACAAAAAGTTGTTTATATATGATGATAAAAAAATCAAATTATAAATGAATAACACTGCATAATTATTTGATAAAACTTTTAGAAATTTTATTGCCATTACTCATAAACATTTATCACCATTATTCATAAACATTATTCATGATAAACATTGTTATCAAGTATAAAACATATTGAAAAGTTAATTAATTGTATAGAATTTACTTTTCTTTGGTTGAGGCCAAAAATAACCCTAAACAGGTTGACATGCCATTACAACCAAACATTGTTTTGTAAAGAGTCACACACTATAAAATGACTTCATGTCGATTCTGACTTGGTTGGTAGCCAAGTTTATTACTCTCAGTGCTTGATGTGTTTCTTAAAGGGAATGCCAAAGGAAGGAGTGCAATTTTTAAAGCCACATCCTTGGAAAGTTACTTCCTGTTGGGCACTCCACTTTAAATTAACCTTGTGTCAAATCCTGGCCTTGTGGGGACCTGTTGTTTAGTGAAAGACAATAATGATGATGTATAAAGATATAATCTGCTTTTTTTCTTTTCCTTTTATTATCTGAAATATATGTATGGGAAGAGTGAGAGGGAGTCGAAGACAGCTGAATTTACACACACACTGTGGGGAGAGGGAGGTACGAATCTTCAGGGATACCTGTTCTCTTTCTCTATTTTCATGAGACTGGTACAAGGCCACCTCAAAACATTGAATCATATTAGTTTCTCCTTGTTTCTTTACTTTTGTGAGTCTTGTACAGATCCATCTTAAGGCATCAAAACATCTCATTTTTTCCATGCTTCTCTGCTTTCAAAAGTCTAGTACATCTCAGGATTTCTCTTCCTCTCAACCCTGGGCAGTCTGGTGTAAAGCCATTGCTCAGAGCAATGTGATGTCTAGTTGTCTTCAGCCTGACTTCTCTCTCTTTCTGGTCTCTGCTGGTCACATAATATTCCGGACACCCACATACATTCTCATGGTCACACCTCCCACCTACACATTGCACATGGGCACGCTTCCTTCTAGCATGTCACCCACTCAATTTATATGGCACTTCCACTGGGGAACAACCAGCATGCTGTTTACTTTAGAAAACAGGTGCACTTCTAGTTATGCCACCCATGCAACTTATGCAGCATTTCCATTGGGGGACAATCTGTGTCCTGTATACTGTAGGAAACTGGTGCACTCAATTTATGCTGGATGTCAAAGGGATCTTCCAATCAATATCTAACTGAGCTAGATAAATATCAATTGTATAGAAGTATCATTATGTGTTAAAAACATAGACTGTTTTGTTTGAGATGAAAGAAAGTGGAGACATATATTTACATAATCCTAGTGAGAATTAAAGTAATTTGGACTTTTTCTACCTCAATTTTACAGGCTTTTTCAGCACTATGCCCTCTACGAATATGTTTTCACTCATACGCAAGCTGAAGAACTTATAGGGACACAAGTAAGTTGTAATTAAATAATATTATACATTTAATAGCCAAACATTCAAGTGATTGACATGGAGGGCTTTTGGGATTGGAAGAAATTGAAAAAGGTTGTGTATGCCAGTTTGTCAGATGAGTTAAGTTTTCAACATGATGCAAAAGACTTTTTGCTTAAAAAATGGGTGCTAAGTATGCGTTTGAATCAGACTGAGATTTACTATGCCTGCATTGTATTATGGATTGGTATCAAGCAGGAACTTAATCTACCTAAAATTGTTATAATATATTTGTCTATTTGGTACATTAATGACCATTTCTTTTTCTGTGCCATTGCGATTTTTATTAGAAAAAAAAATTTCATGCTCTTATTTTTACTCTCAAATTTTTATGTCTGAAGAGGACTGAAGAATAGATCAGCTGAAACATTGTGTTAGCAATGGCAAAAATACCAAGAAAAGACTCAGTCATCTGAAAGATTTTTGGTATATTAAAGACTTTTGTCATAATTATCAACAATATAAGTAAAGTTGGTGACAATAGTCGAGGGCGACCCAAAGGCTCTCTTTTCAATAGTTACTTCAGAGTAGGGCGCTACTCCTTTCTCTAGATAGCTCCACTTTACCCCTAATCTCAACCTTATAATGCTGAGTGTTAAGCGAGGAGTCATCAAATACCATTTTTTGAGTCTTTGATATGACTTGACCTGGGATTGATTCTGTCAGTAAAGCTTGCCTTAGTTCCCAGGCACTGAGAATCCATTTCATCTGGAATACAACACTATTGCAATACCATTAGCAATGTATTTATATCAGATATTTTGAACATAAACAAGATATGATTTATTTGTTTAATGGCATATCAACTCCTTATGGGTCATTTAATGCCGAAATTTGATAAATTTGTAAATGTTTGATTGTTATCATAACTATTTCATTATTGTTCCATTATTTTTTTTTGTTCATTTTTAGACTTCACTTTGTTAAAATTTATTTTTATTGTTGCTTTTAAGATGAAAAAATTATTACTTTTTTTATTATTTTTATTTACTAAGTTTTGCCCAATCTGATATGTAGGCCTGAAAGTGCTTCTAGTATCTGCTGTTTCTTAATGCTCACCCATTTAAGCACTGAGTTGTCTCATTAGTTCTCAACTTCAGTGACCTTGTGGAACCAGTACTTTTAGCATGACTTATTTTAACTTTTTCCTTTATTATTTCAGTTGAAAATTGAAACAACCAATGCAATTGATGGTTTCTTTGCTCCTCCTTTGTCTGAAGCTGTTTCTGAGTCTATATTGGATAAATATAAAAATGTTTTACCAAATTCAGAAGAAGACCAAAAGGTAAGTAATGACAGTATAATTGTCATTATTACAAGGCTTATTACTCTAATGAGCAATGATGCTCATATCTGAGCATCATTACTCATTATTGTAATAGACCTTGAAATATAATATCCACTTAATGACCCATAAACAACAGTGATCCATCATGATACTGATATTTCGGAAATAGTGAAAGATTCTTATTAGCATTCCATATTTATAGTATCACCTATGAATAAGTACTTCCTTATTAATCTCTATATAAAACTTCCTTTTCTTCTTAATAAAAAGATTTTGATATTTCTAGTGAAACATAATACTATCAAAATGAATATTATTAGGCATTATTGATTACCAAACTTTACCACATTGAAACTCTGAGTGTCTTTGGTAATCATTAAAATAGGTTTTAAAATTCATTAAGCCCTAGATGATCTGTGAACCCTTTGGTTTCTCACTGTAAAAATGGTGATTCTCTCATCTGATGGAGACACCAACTTATTCAACATTGTTGTAGGAGTCTTGCAAGGAGAAATATTAGCAACATATTTTTTATACTGGAGTGAAATTGAAAGGCAGAACCCACAGACTGCTGCCTCTGATGAGCCAACCAGGCTTCATTGTTCAAAGAGATAACAGGTGTATGCTGTATATGCTGGCGGAACAGCTGATGTTTACGTGAATTCAGCTATCATCCATGGCTGGATAAAAAACAGGTGGTGAACCGAATGAATGAGAGAAATGAATGAAGCTGTGTGAATTGAATTCCTTTCATAGCAACACCGAAAAAAAGAAACAAGAAGTGACGAGCAAAATGGCCTACCTCAAATTTCGAAAATGGCGTGAATGTGTCTTGTGTGTAGAATACCAGGAGAATAGAAAAACGGAAGCATGAGCATCATTGGGAGTGCAATTTGTAGGTTACGCGTCTCGTCTCTGGTGGGACGGGGTTTGCAACATTTGCAAATTTCGGTCAGCCAGAACTGGTATAAAAGAAGCATTGTGGGGAGGGGAATTTGTTTCTTCACAGCAGAATTGAGCCAACCAGTGTATTGATGTGGCAAGTAAGAGAGAGAGAGAAAGAAACAGAGAGATAGGACTGGTGGTGAGCAGTTAAAAGGTTTCATATACTCAGCCTAGACTGTGTCTACTCTATAAATCTGATAAAAGAAAATGTTTTCATATTAAAACAGTGACGAGTAGATAATATCCAGCAGAAACCATAACAGATACAGACTATGAAGATACTGAATACTTCTTTCAAATCCAACATCTCAAACAGAATTCCTATTACATTACTTTGAGCCAGCATTAGTTTCTACATGAATGCAGATAAAACAGAGTACATATACTTATCAACAACATCTCATCTTGTGAAAGTAATGTCAACATACACCAAGTAAATGAAATGCTATTGACTGGTTATCAATCACAGAAGTCTGATTTTTATCCAGTAAAATAAAATTGGATTTCTTTTTAGCTGTAGCTGTATCTATACTACAATATGAATGCACCACATGGACGCTAACAAAATGCATATAGAAAAATCTAAATGGGAACCACACAAGAATGCTATGTGCTAGCTTGAACAAATTCTGGAAGCAACATCCCACAAAACTGCAACTATGTGGCCACCTGCTTCCCATCTCACAATCCATTCACGTAAGATGAACAAGACATGCAAAGCACTGCTGGAGAAATAAGTATGAACTCCTTAGCAACTTTGTCTTATAGACTCCAGCATATGGACATGACAATGTTGGCTGACCAACAAAGACTTACTGGACATTAGCTCTGTGTGGACATAAAATGCAGCCTAGAAGAGCTGCCAGGAATGATGGATGATAGGGATGAATGGCAAGAAAGAGTCAGGGAAATCCATGCTGTTAGCATGACTTGATGATGATGATGATTTAGGAAGAAATGAAGGATTCAAATTTTCATTACTCATATATATTTTTTCATAAAAAATTAATTTTCTTCTTAACCAAAGATGCCAGAATTTTATATCAATAATAATTGACAATTATTCATTCAATAATAAATCCAAGATAATATAACCATTAACAACTAGTTATTCAAACAGAAATTAAAGATAGCAGCAAATTGGATTGGGTATTCAGGGGAAATAGAAAAAAAAGCCATTGCTTCTGATAGACCTTTTAAAGAAATTATTTAGAGAAATGTTTCCTCATGAGAATAAATGTAAGAACAATTATGTAAAATTAACAAAAATATATTTTATAGTTTTGGTTTATTTGTTTTATCAACTCCTTGTGTTTTATTTAAATAAGAAATTTGATTCATTTGTAAATGTTTGTAATCATAACAATATTTTTAATGAACAATTTTAAAAATTGCACTTTTTATTTGCCTGTAATCACTTTTTTGGGCATAGAAATATATCAAATATTTCTGTGTAATGCAAATAGCTTGAACACCTCAGTGTAGAAGCTATTGAAAAGGGTGCCCTCGGGTTGCCAACTTTACTTTTTATTTATTATGGTTTCAAATAATCATATCTAGTATTAATAATTCAAGCAATTATATTGTTTTAAGGGACTATTTCTTTTAAATAATAATTTTTTTCTACAGTTATACACTTTCAATTATTTTTGTCAAATATTAATTATTTAGATATAGTTATATGGTTTCAAGTATTCAGATCTAATATTGATAATTTTCAAAAAGATCTATTTGACTCATAGATAGAACCCTAACTGGTACTACTATTCTGGGTTGGAAGGGACCTGGGAGTAATGGCAATGATTGAGTACTCCACACTTTTTTGGGCTCTGGAATTGGATCCTCATTGGCAGATGCAGTTTAGTACCATACCCAAGATATTTTAGGGTAGGCTCTTACCTTTCTGTAAGGGATACAGTTGATATATTCTAAGTTCTATTGACAGGATGTCATATTTTATTATCTAAGTAAACTAAAGAGAGAGACTATAAAAGGAGTAAATGAAGGTGTCTTTATATTTTTATTTGAAATTATATTTTGAGAATTAATCTCTTAGTTGTGTTGGTTATGTGGATTGAAATATGCATGTGTGAGAGTAAGTAAGCTTAGGACATTTATATGCAGTGTACATGGGGGCCGTTCGATAAGTTTCCAGACTTATTTTATACAAGCTTTTAATATTGTCGTAGACTCTTGAAAATTCACTACGTTATTGCTATACAAATACTGGCTCATTGGCCTAATGGGTAGAGTGTCTGCCAATGGTCTGGGAGACCTGGGTTCAATCCCAGGTCGTGTCATACCAAAGATTTGAAAAATGGTACTTGATACTGCCTTGCTTAACATTCAGCAATATAAGGCACGTATCAAGGGTAAAGTGGAGCAATCCAGGGAAAGGATTAAGTGCCCTCCCCTACATCTCGGTGTAGTAGCTATTGAAAAAGGAGCCTTCTGGTCACCCTCGACTACGGTCGCCAACAACTACTATTGCTATACATCTTATGAGATGACTGACCAATTTTAAGGATTTAAGGTTCAAATGAACAGCTACAGCAGCAATTGGAATACACCCTATTAAAGCCTGATTGTCACTGCTGGTGAATTTCAAAAATGCAATCTGGGCATGAGGACACTTTAGAAGAATGATATGCAATAAAATTCTGTTTTAAATTTGGAAAAAATGCCTCAAAAATGTATGGAATGCTTCAGACTGCTTTTGGAGCATCTTGCATGAATCGAGCATCAGTTTTTGAGTGGCATAAGAGATTCAAGGAGGGCAGGGAGTCTGTTAGGGATGATGAGAGGTGTGGGAGGAGTAAGGAAGTCAATACACCACAGTTGATTGGCCAAAGTGTTAGGGTTACTATGTTGAGGTTTCAAGGGAGTTCAGGAAGAGATTCCATCGGAAGAGACCAGCACTCTTCAAATCAGGTCAGTGGCATTTCCACCAGGACAATGCACCAGTCCACAACTCCTATTTGAGCAAGATGGGCACCAAGACAGTTCCTCGGCCTCCCTATAGTCCAGACTTTGCTCCCTGTGACTGTTGGTTATTCCCTAAGCTCAGAGGCTGTTGTTATGAGACAATTGAGGAGATGAAAGAGGCTATGACGAAGGTCATTGATACGCTCACACAAGAGGACGTCCATGGGGCCTTCCAGAAGTTGTTGGAACGGTACAACAAGTACATTGCAGTCAGAGGAGATTACTTTGATGGGGACTAGAGTTTCATGCGTATATTATCAATAAAAGTGCCCTTATGAAAAAAGTCTGGAAACCTATTTAATGATCCTCGTATCTACTCTAATTAGTTAGGAATGAAATGTCTAATTTCTGAAGAATGAGATAAATATAACCAAGTTGAGTGAGGCAGCATGGATTTTAGAAGAATAAAATCAGATACTTGAGCCAGAGAAATCTGAAAATGATTTTAGTAGTAAAGAAAATGATAACTATTTTGTCATCAGAAAGACAGCTAGCCAAAACAATTGCAGAGCTGGTGTTTAGGTCACAAAGGGGCCAGCCAGTTGTAGGCCGATTGTATGGGAAAAATCAAACTTTGAGAAGTAGAAAATTTTGATTTAATTTTGGAAGTGAGTAATGTGTGTGAGAAGAGAACCACCCCCCTGTAGAGAGAGTGAGTAAAGTGGCAGACACATGGAAGTGGGAGGAAACTTCTCCTCCCTTGAGTGGCAGTCACAGGGATTCACCATTGGGGTAGCAGAGAGCAACAGTGAATGGAATTACTAAAGATTAATTAAGGTGAAGGCCGTTGATGAGATACGCCCACTTGGAAATAAGAAAAAAACAATTATATAAACTGAGTTTTTGCTGAAAAGTGACTGTTGCGAAGTTGGTCTGAGAGAGAGAGAGATGTCAGTTAGACATTTGCAGAGAAGGAGTTAGAACACAGTTGAAGAGAAACAGCAGTGAATCCCTAACACTCTTTATTTGAAGCCTTGAGCCAGACTTTCTGAAACAGAAAAGCAAGAATCATGAGTTAGTAACAAGAACCTGACGAACAGGGGACTTAGGTGAATTGGGAACTGTGAAAAGACTTAGTCTAGTTGTAGCAGTAAACACAGCCTTTCAAAAACTGACTGCTGAGATAAACAGGGCCAAAAATAATATTTTTTTTAACGAACTTTGTTATTTTGTTGTCAATTAAACTTTGTTTTAATTATTGATAACCCCGTGTTGTTTTATCTCTGGCTTTCGACTTCAATTTATTTTTCTTTGAATGATCAACCCTGTCTGATTTGTTTGGTGATTGGCAAAAGGCAACATTCAGTTATCTGGATCTAAAACACAATATGGGCAGGTGATTGAATAAGCCTAGGTTCAATCCTTCATTGGAGCAGTGACTTATAGGTTGTCTAGGTGGTCAACAGGGTGACACAAATCTTATCCTTTAGGCATTCTGCGAGTGAAGAGTAAGATTTTACCATCTCTTATGAACTGCCTTGACAACATTATTTAGTGGTCATTGGCAGAAATTCTTTTGCAGACAAGAGAAGTAATCCTACACCTTCATAGTCTAAAATAAGATTCCCAAAGAAAAAGAGATGTGAAATTAGGTTTCATCAGGGTCTTCATTAATGAACAAATTTATTTACTAATGGCCATTGAATGATGGTACTGAATTATTTGCCCTTTGCTGGTAGGGTGAATCTTCTGAAAAATTGCTCAGTTATGGTATAAATATTTGGCTAGTGACTGAGAAAGAGGTACAAAAATACACTTGAAGAGGAAGACAGGGTTTTTTTGGTTACCCATGGATGTCCCTTTTTAGAGCCCATGGAACATTAGCTTAAGCACAATGCTGCTTTACACTACAATGAAGCACAACTAAATATAACCAAAGTAACATTTACCAAGTAGGTAAAATGGACTCTATTATACACAAATCATCAATGTACATACTCCTTACCTTTTTTGTATTTTTTTCTGTTTGGTCACATATCAATAAAGATATTAAGAATTGTCTCTTGCATTTCTTCCTCAATGGAACTTAAATAATATATTGTTAGAGTTTCATAACTTATGAGGAACATAAACTTTATACACTTTGTTGCATTTGGAGTATGTGGTATTGCCTTTTGATACTAGAACCTTTTTTTCCCTCTATTGGTAGAATTTTTTTCAATATATGAGGTGCGTCTAAAAAAACGATGAGACTAGTGTCACAAACAATTTATTTCAATTCCAAACGACAAACTACATAGTTTCCCTTTCAAAGTAATCTCCACTAGAGTTTATTGCACTTTCCCATTCTTCTATTTCACACTCCTATATACTGCTGGAAGGATTCTTCTGGGATTCCCCTCAGCTCTGTTTTTATGACCCTCTTGATGACCTCCATGCCTTCAAAACAGGTTCCTTTTAATGATTCTTTTGAGCAAGGGAAAAAGAATCAGGTGAATAGGAAGGTTATTCCAGTACAGCAATGTTTTTGCTTTTAGTCAAGAACTGGACATTGTGAGTATATGCATTGTCATGGTGAAGTAGCCATGATTTGTTCTGCTACAACACTTTTCTTGCTCTCACTACTGTAGGATCTCCTTGTAGACTTGCTGATTGATCATCTGGATCGGTGCCAAGCATGTATTTTGGATGATACCCTTCACATTGATGAATGTGATCAACATAACTCTGACTTTTAACTTTGATTGCATTGCTTTCTTCTATTTCGGTAACATTGGAGACTTCCACTGACTCTGCTCTGATGCTTCGTTTCCAGGTTGTGCTTGAAAATCCATGTCTCATCTCCAGTGATGACTCTACGAATACGGTTTGTTCAGTTTGAAGATGCTCAATGATGTCCTGACACACCTGCATGTTGTAGTCCCTCTGATTACAATTCAGTGATAATCTCCCAAACATGAAATTTTACATGTCTAGCTTACTTGTGATTATTTGAACAGTCAACTGACAATTGCTACATGCCAACAGCCTTACCTGCTAAATGTTGACCATAGTCCTGCTTGTTGAAGGCTTCCCATTTCTGGAGTTATCTTTCACCTCCTCATGCCTGTCTTTGAACCTCTTGTGCCACTTAAAAATATGTATGTGTGATATGGTATATTATCCCCGTACACTTGCTGATGCTTTTTGAGTACTTTTGATGAAGTTTTCTCCTACTAAACCAAAGATTTCTGGTTTGTTCATTGTTTGGTGTTCCTCATTTATTCCCCATTGCTCATTGTTGAATAACCTGAAAAATAGGAGGTGTAAACAAAAGCATGTGACAAAAATGCAATGGTTGCAGAAAGTTAAGATTACAGTTATATACTCCCTATATATCATATCCCTCCTTTACCTCACACAGCACACCCAGTATCTTACTTTTCACGTAGATCTCATATGTTTAATCATTAGAGTGAAAATTCTGATTTATGTAATAAATCCTTTCAGTGATATCACAGGTTATGAAAAACAGCTAAAGTTAATATATTGTATTAAAATTATTCCCACAGGCTGTGCCTATTGAAGACACATTATTGCCCTCTGATGAATCTTTGGAACTTCTCCAGGAACTTACGAAAGATGATGTACAAGAAGTCTTTGAATGTGTTTTTTCTGAAGTCTTGCCTCATGTACAGGTAAATTTAATGGTCTTTTCAATAAATAATGTAGATAAATGATTTTGGGTGCTTTTATAGAACAATCCACCCATACAACTTTTATAGATATGTAGGAAAAATTGTTTGAAATAATTATGGGACCCATCTTTAATTTGATATAAAACTTTTAAAAGAGCCTAGAAATAGTTTATGCTGATTTACCACATTGCCATGGAGTTCTAAACCTAACTCTGATATTTCATTTCTGAATATACTGAAGGCATGTGTCGATTAATACATGAGGGAAGTTTAAGATAAAGATAAATATGAAAATAGAATAAAATATCTTGCAATTCTACTCCCACCAAAAAATTAATTTTCAATGCCTAAAAAAGAAAAACTGTTTCTTCAGGCCTTGCAAACCAACTAAAAAGATGTGCATTTTGCAGCCTTCTAAAAGGAGCAGTTCATACACCATAACTACAGTTATAATAATGATTAATAGGCTTAATAAAAAAACATTCCACAAGTGAAGCCCATAGGCCAATCAAAAATAAAAGCCATCAACATTAAAGATAAAATGGAAGTTGAAAAGAAAAAAAGTGATTTTTGTTGGCGTGTGTGTTCATGGACAAAAGAGACGAGATGACTTTTCTGAAACAAGAGAAATTTTCTTCATTATGAAAGGAAAATATAGTTTTCAAAACAACTACAAAATAGAGAATCCTTTTTCAAAGTTGATAAAATTAAACAAGATTCAAGTTCAAATTATCTGCCTTTGTTTTTTGAACTCTTCTTTTTTCATATGGATGTGGAAATGTTAATTTTCTTGTTATCTTTCAAACTGCAATTCCTATGCACTTTTCCCTTTTTTTCTTTTTCAACATTATTTTTTTTGCCAGGTGAGAGAAAATCTTCTCTTCTGTCTGGCTTGATTACTTAGCCAACTATTAACGTGAAAATTTAACAATGTTCTCCTCTCAATTATGAGCATCCATTTTTCCTTCCAAGTTTTTGGTGCCATGATCAAAAAATTCTTTGTTGAGACAGTCAACTTTGGCCTTCGTTGATCAGGATGTACTTACAGATCTACTATCTAAAATTTTGACAGTTTAAGGGAAACAACTCTTTTGATAAACTTAATTGTTATTTCCCTTATAAAGATAAACATTTTTTTTTCTTTGACAGAAGCCAATAACATTCTGCAGGAAGTTTAACCCCGTATAATGCTTGTTTTTTTATATCATTGTTGGCAGATGATAGATACTTCATTTTCATTTTGATGAATGTACTGATTATCTTTCTTCATAGATTATTCAATAAAGTTCTTAAATTTGAATCTTTATCACTGAAGTTTAAAAATATTATTGTTATTACAATTAATACATAAATTAAAAAAAACCCTAAAAACTAACTCTTAGAAAACAAGCATCAGTTATCTTTCCACTTTTTTCTTTAGAATATCTCAGAAGTATAAAGAAAACTCTTAAAAAAGAATTTTCTGTGTGATATAAGTAATATCACTTAACTTGTAGGTTAGAGTTGTCATAAAATTGGTGCAATAAATATATTATCCTTTTTAGCCGGCCATTGAATGCCAAGGTAAAGATGAACATTCTATTTTTCTCTTTATTTATATTCTTTACAGACATTCATGAAATTTCCCCAAAAAACTTTTTGTAAACTTTCTACTTCAAAAAAGACTTGATATCTTATAATTGTCCAAATATTTGTCTGTACAACTATATGTTCAACATTTTTTGACCAATTTTGTCCAAACTTTCAAGAAATATTTGGGTTATCCCTGAGACGGTTTTAAACATTATTTAACCAAGATTACTAGATTTTTTTACTCCAAAATAAGACTACTACCTATAACCCTAAATTTGTGTTAGTCCCAAAGTTAATACTCTGTTTTCCAATTAGACATTTGATATTCATAGAAAATCTTAAAACTCAAATGACAAGTTGTTTCATCTTATGACTAGAAATATTTAGCCAATTAAGTATAGGAAAGGCATGAGTCCTTTTGTTCTCTTTTCACTTATTGATAAATAGTAGGGTAGATTGAAATTTTTAGTCTTGGTTAAGAAACCAGTCTAGAAGGAAAACTTTGAATTCAACTAGCTCTGATCTGCTTAAAAATTAAGCTTGTGTCACAGTGTGCCAATAGTGGAGGAATGGAGCAAATACATACTTACCCATATCATATATGAATTTTAAGATAGTTGCTTATGTTCATAAACAACTTTCTAATATGGTCTAAACATGTTTCAGGTTCCTGTTTGTAATTGAAAAATTATTGACCATAGTTTAGCTATCCTTTATATGATGGTGACAGACAAAAATTTTTTTTGAGTTATGATATCAAGAAAAGGATCATCTTAGAGGCTGGGGCTGTAGAATTCACTAACTGCAATTCTGTAGAGGATTAAGACCTTTCCAATAGAGGCCACCTGTGTGGTTGGTAATCCATAATGCCTGAGGGCAAGATCTTAGTGGCTGAGTGGTCCATGATCCAGATACTAAGTGGTTACATGTACTGTAACACTACTCTTCAGCTCTTACTTGGGCTAGATGGGTGGTCTGAGAGGCCTGATCATTTCTCTTTGCTGGTTATGTCAAACCCTAGCATCTATATAATTAAGATTTGACTGTTCTTATGGCAAGCAAATACTCAAACCTTTTCATCTTAGAAGTGCTTGAAAGCAGTGGCTGAGAGTCAACTGCTTTGAGAAAAACAAGATTTTGACCTTTGTTTAACATTAAGTCACTTGGTTTGGTGTACCGAAAGCCTGAAATTAGCTGACACTCAAAATTCCCCTACAGACATGAGTATACTGACTGATGTATCCTTGTCTCAACCAAGGCAAATGGGTACCCCTTTGGTAAATTTCCAACAGAAGTTGGACTCCATGGTAGGTGATAGCGCAAAGGACCAGCAGATAAATAAAATACATGGCAAATACAAAGAAAAAAAACCCCCAAAAACCCTGTCTGAATAAAATAAGTAATTCTCAAGATTTATTGTAACCAAAGCACTTGGAGAAACTTGTCTAGCCAAACTGTCTGCTTTCTTGATTGAAAAAATAATCTTCAACAGAGCAAATCTTTGAACAGGGAACAAAATTAGAAGTAGCAATCTTATAGTGAAGGTTGATTGTAAGAAACATGCCAAAAACCCAAACAAAAGGAAAACTTTCCACAATTTGAAGTGCAAAGTTTACCCACAAGAAATACTTAACACCTCAATGGGAGTCATCAGAAACAAAGTTATCTCTAGCTACACCAGAAGAAAGAAAGCAGCATAAGGAAGCAAGGGGTTATGGACTACACAAGGATAACTACCCAAAGATGTGGTGAAGAAACTCCCTCATACATTATGACATTTAACAAATCAATTATTACCATAGAAATAAAAATTGGTTACTGCCTTGAAAAGGTAGAATAATACATTCTTCCAGTCTTAAGGTTTCTTTAAATGTCAAAAATATGGACACAACATGTGGAAGGTGTGACCAAAAAGACCTAGATTACATGGAGGAAGATTGTCCTAATAAAATGCTCAAACTGCCAAGAGTCATTTTGCCTTTTCAAAAACTTGCAATTTATGCAAAAGAGAGATGGCAATCATGAAGGTAAATTATAAAAAAAATATAATGTTGTTTCTGGAATTAAAAAAAATAGTGGAATCCTATATGAAAGTTAGAACCTATACCAATTTAACACAAAAAGTGAGGCCAATGAACAATAATAATTAACCCGATAAATAGAGTTTTCATTTAAAATCTAGTACAACTGGGACCAAACAATTAGCCAAAATTTCAAGAACAGTTAAACACACACACACACACACACACACACACACACACACACACACACACACACACACACACACACTCTCTCTCTCTCTCTCTGCTGAAATCTCTTAAAGAGAATCTCTAATTAAACAAAAAGACAAACACTCATAACACTACCTCAAAAATATCTATTGAGAACTCCAAATCTCCAACTAAAATAAATACTGTGAAATGAAAATCACAAAAGGTCACAAATCCAGCCATCAATTTCCAAAGTAGATAACTGGAAAAACCAATATCACAAAATCAGAGCTAAACACCAGAGCAAACTATGAAAAACCAAAACACATTCTAATTCGCCCTGCTAAACCCAAAACATCTTCTCAATCCAAACCAAATCATACCCAACTAATCCTGAACAAAAACGAGCGAAAATATCAAACCTCTCATCATCTCAATCCAGAGATCCTTCAATATGTGCCATTAAACAAAATAAACAAACCAAAATCAAGTCAAGAAAATGTAATGAAAATAGTAAGGTTTAATTAGAGAAATTACTTCTCTTCAAATGAGTTAGGGTTTGTGAGCCATTTGTTGATTAGCTAAGAGGGATATGGCTGTTTCAAAGGCAGAAGAGTTTTGAAGAACTAGAATTTGTTTTTCTTTTTTCTCATCACAGGTGGTTAGGTAACTAAGAGAGAAAGTCATTTTTTCTTAACTCTTGCTAAAGAAAAAAAAAGCTACTCTATTATTTATAAGAAAAATATATTTCTTTGTAAATAACCCTGTTTTTGTTTTATCTTTTACAGCCTGAAATTGCCACTGCTCTACAAGAAAAAGAGTCTCAAATCATTTCAAGAATCACAAATTTGTGTAAAATTTATGAGTGAAAGAGACTTGCTTTAAGTTTTGGAAAACATATCCAAGTCGATCCAAGAAAATACAATCATATCTGCAATTTTTCTGCAGTTTTCTTATGATGTTTTGTTTGTAACCAAATTATTAACATCTTAATATCTTGATTGACATTTGATTGGTATAAAATAAAAGACATTACCATTTATATATGATGAGGTGTAAAATTCTAATTGGTTAAGCCCAAACTTTATACATTATATTTGGCTGAAATGGTTTTATTGAATAGATTTTTAATAAATATTTCCTAATTTCTTTTTAATTTTCTTGCTTTGTATATATATATATATTTACAAACTATTGTGTGTGTTTTGTGCAAGTATGCATGTATGTGTGTGTGCGTAATGGAATGAAGTCTTCTATTTCCTAATAAAAGACTTGGTGCTGTCACTTGACTTGTAAAAATGGGAGCCTAACAGATACAACTAGCTTGTGTCTGAGTGGACCTGGGAGTAATGACAATTGCCACACCCTCCAGATCTTCAGGAATGTAGCCTCATTATCAGATGCAGTTTAGGATCATATCCATGACCCTCATTTTGGAGGAGGAGATTAGCTCCTCCGTAAAGGATATTGTTGGTATATTCTAAGCCACATCATTAGGGGTTTTCATCAGATAAAGATTTGGAAAAGAGTTGAATTTTAGGAAAAATATTGGAAAACTTTATAACTGTCTATGAGGTTATCATGCCAGCATTATTCAGAATGCATTATGAATCTTTAAAAATAGAAAACAAAAACATTCAAAATTATGTTCATGACTGTTATTTTAGCTATCAATAAATTTGAATGATATTTGAAAATATTACTTTATGAAGCATGTGAAATATTGTTAGTAATAAATTATCATTAATCATTTAAATTAATGAATGTGGGTGATAATTTTGTAATAGTAAGTGTTTTAACCTATTAGTATAATATTGTGATGTTTTGATATTATTCTTATTAATCTTGTTTGAAAAAGTAAGATTAAAGTTCTTCAATGTATTTTTATGATGTATGAATTTGTTGTGGTACCATCACACTGCCAGCCTGAAAAACTTGGAACCATTGATAACTCTTTTAACTAATCATTACCAGCATTTTATTAATTCTAAAATTTTGCCAGATTTAGAGTAAATTTATATTTTATACCGTGTGGGAAATTTTATGAAAATAGTATGTTTGTCTAATAATTGAAATATGAAACCTAAAAAATAAAAATTAAATGAGTGCAAGGGAAGTAACTACAAAGATTATTTCCCTTGGATTGTCAGTATACTCAGAATAACGTAAAGAGAGGAAGAAAATTATCTTTTATTATGAAAGTTACGAAAAAATGGCTTGTATTTAAAAAAAAAAATATTTATAGACTTGTTTCATAGATGATATTCAAGAAATATTTAAAAGCAATCTGAAGAAAATATCTTAGATCAGCAGTTTTGAAAGAGCAATGTGTATTAAAAAATGTTGATAGAGAAATTGTATTATTAGTGTTTTGTATTCTATTTAAGTGCTGAGCAAAATTTATAACACCCAATCTAGACAGGATTTTACAACAGAATATGAGTCTCTTGATTAAAATTCCATAAAATATCATCTCAATTACAAAACTGCAAAGAAATTAATACTTAACACCCATAACAATAAAAAATAAAATCAAACGATTCATTTGAAAGAAACTAATTTGAATTAAACTCATATATTGACCTCATTAGTCCGTTTAAAAGAACAAGTAAATAAATTAATTAGAAATAAATAAACTATTTTTGATGCAAAGAAAAACATTTAAAAACTCATAAGTAATGATTCTGAGAAATATCCGGTACCCTTTGAAGTATTGCCGTATAGAAAATAATAATAATTTATTTTTTAATGTGTGGTGACAATGAAATATATACTCGTGAATTTTATGTGGTATTCGTATGGGAAGGGAGATAACTAAATCTTATGGAAAAAGGGACATAACTGATATTATATCCTTTCAATCCTTTCACGTGTTATCAACGAATACAAATTTTTATTTTATTATTTAAAAAAAATATCTGCCAAATTTACATTCTTATATTTTAACTAAAAATTACATATAAATTTATACAATAATATTATGAATTTTTATAAATTTTTTTAAAAATTAATTTAATGTTTCTCTCAGTGAATCAAATAGCATTAATATAGACTTTAAATAAATTCAAATTAAACTTACACCGTTACAAGGGAGGTAAATATTAATGATTCACTTTGTTTTTAAATAAATTTATATATATCATCATCATCATGTCGTGCCGCTCGCACGGATATCCCTGACCCTCTCTCGCCACTCCTCCCTATCGTTCATCGCTTCTGGCAGGTCCTCAGGGCTACATCCCGTATCCTCACAGAGCTGCTGTATGTAGGTTCGAGCTGGTCGTCCTGCTTTTGGTCGGCCATATGATGGTGACAATAGGTAAATATCACTTATTAGCTCGGCCCTGCTTCTCCAGCAACATCCTACATGTCTGGTTCGTCTAACTTGGATAGTTTTCGTAATGGGAGTTAGGTGGCCGTACAGTTGGGGCTTTGTGGGGTATTGCTTCCAGGACTTGTTCAACATTGTACGCAGCATTCTTGTGTAGTTCCCGTCAAGCTTTTCCTCCATCCGTTTAGTTAGCGTCCATGTAGTGCATCCATATAGTAGTATCGACACGACCGCTGCTTGGAAAAAACTGCATTTCATTTTATCGGTCAGGTCTGATTTCCATATGACCGATAGCCTATCGATAGCTGTCTATGCTTTTGTTAGCCGCGAGTCGATGTCTGCCTCTGTTGATGGGACACTGCTTCCTTGGTAGGTGAACTTCTACAAGTTTCAGAGAGCTACCGCCTAGTATGGAAATGTCGCCTGTTTGATTAAAGTACATGTATTCCGTTTTGTGCGCATTGACATGGACGCCAATGCCTGCTGCAGCTTGTTCCAGAACATGCAGTAGTGTTTCGGCTTGGGCGGGTGTATTTGCCAGTATCGCTATGTCATCGGCGTAGTCGGCGTCGGTAATTGTTTTTGCGGGATACCTTCTGCTTCTTTTCTTCCTCAGTTCGAAGCCGTTTTCTTTGATTTTATCAATCGATGTTCTAAGCACGTAGTCTAGACAGATGATAAAGAGGTATGGGGCTTGTGTGTCTCCTTGCAGTACTCCTGCTACTATGTCGAAGTAGTCTGTGTCTCCATCCGGAGAACGTACTTTCACTTTAGTCTTTCTATAGAGAATCGCTATTGCTGCGACGGTCTTTTTTGGTATGCAGTATGCTAGTTGAATTTGTTCCATCTTCCCTCAGTGAATGGAATCAAAGGCCTTGGTAAAGTCGGCTAATAGTATTGTCGCTTGTAGGTTTTTTGCCCGTACGCCTTCAAGGATTCTACGGATAGTCAATATTTGTGGCTTTCCTGTAACCTCACCATCAGACTGTTTAGTGTCACTCGTTAGGGGGTCTTACCCCTCTGCAGCGGTGCAGTCGGTGTGTTTTACAGCCTCAGCCGATTGGGTAATACACAGAGTTAAAACAGTTTTATTTCAGATAATTCAGTTTAGCATAAGTACACAGTTTAGATGTCAAAACAGATCTATTTCGAGCAATTCAGTTTAGCACAAGTACGCTGTTTTAATATCAAAACAGTTGTTTTTTAAACAATTCAGTTTAGCATAAATACAGTTTAAATGCAAAAAACCCAGTAAACTCAAACCTCGGTTTAGTTCTATTTAACCCATTGATAAGACCCTTATCAGGTGATACCACTCCAGCCAGAGTGAACCTGGGAGCGATGGCAATGAAGGGGTACTCCTCATACCCCAAAGTCCCAGCATCACCGGAATCTCACCATCAGATTGTTTAGTGTCATATCCAGGACACTCGTTGGTGGTGGTGGGGTTACCCCTCTGTAGAGAAGCAGTCGGTGTATTTTACTGCTCCAGTTGGTTCGTCTTATTTGGATGCTTTTCGAGATGGGAGGTAAGTGGCAGCATTTGTTAAAAATCGCATGTAGGAATTTCGTGTAGTTCCTTTCAAGTTTTTTCTCTATACAGTAGTATTAACACAGCAATAGCTTGGAAAATCCCGATTTATTTAATCGGATAGATCACATTTCGGTTATTGAGTCGGCTTTATGGTTTTCCTGGATTCTCATACAGCTCGAGATCCAGCAGAATATCACCTTTTTGGTATGGCTCATTGAGTTCAGAATGTTAGAAGTTTCATAATTAGAGGGTCATCCACTTTTCTATTTTTGATAGATGAAATAGCTGACAGTGAGTTGGAATGGATGAGGAAGCGTTTTAATTTGCTTGTCGAGACAATGTTGAAAGCTTGTTTTATTGCGCAGCTTTTGGCGGTCAATGTAGAAACTTCTGTTGGAAGGTATTTTTGGATGTTTTATAATTGAATATTGCTCCACACCCAATTTCCCTTGATAGATTAAGGCGTGAATGTTCTCTTTAGTGAGTTTGGTTAGGTCGAGGATAACTACTAATTGTTTATGTAACCTGCAGAGAGAGCTTAGTTGTATGGGATCACGGATGTTTGTGAGATTTCTGCTTCTCACAGTGTAGGTTTCATGTGGAGACCAAAAGGTTTTATTGCCTTTTCCTTTTGGTTTTAAAAGGTAATTGTTTGGAGTTGAAAATGCTATCTATGAGACGGGTTAGTTGATAGAGATTTGATTTTAGTGTAGTATTGGAGGCCTAATTTTTGGAATCTGATATGAGAGGTGGTTCATGAGCCTCGGTGAGCCTCTCCACTGGGGATTTCTGAAAGTACCTAGGACGAGTTTTAATCCTTCATGCTGGATTGTATTTAGGGATTTCTGATTGGATTTCCCGGCTGATCCGTGCATAAAATAACCATAGTTTATTTTCGAGCGGATTAGTGGGTTCTTACACGGAGGAATTTTAATGCCTTTCTGTGTTGGGTATAGTAAGTGTGGGATAAAAGTTATTTTTTTGATCGATAATGATGCCGATGATTTTGAAATGATCAATGACTGAGATTTCTTTTCGGTCCAGCTTAAGTGTGGGGGTGTTATGCATTTTCCTAATTTGGAAGAAATGCACGCATCTTGTTTCACTTTTTGAAATCTTGAAGCTGTTTGTGATTGCCCATTGGTTGATTTTCTTGATAAATTGTTGCAGTTAATGCTCTGGGGTGTGCACATATTTAGACTTGGAAGTCATTCAAAAGTCGTCAACATATAGTTAGTCATCAATTCCAGGATTCAAGTACGTGGTGATATTGTTGAAGAGGGTCACAGATAGTATATTCCCCTGAAGGATTCCTCTTGTTGATTATGGAATTCTGACAGGTTTGATATGATTTGGATACGGAATTTCTTGTCTGAGAGGAAGTTCTTAATGAAATTGGGCAATCTGCCTCGCTGCTTCAAGTTGTGTAGATCTTTCATTATACCATATTTCCAAGTAATCTATTATGCATTCTCTAAATCGCAAAAGATTGCTATTATAGCGTCTTCCAATCTGACCACATGATCCCTTGTAGATCTTTTGCTTCTGAAGAAACATTGGAATTCGGTAATATGTTTGTTGGATTCAATGTATCAAACCCATCTTTTGTTGATTACACGCGCCATGGTTTTGTAGAGGCAGCTTGTTAGCGCTATTGGGTGGTATTTTTCTGGATGCACGCTGATGAGTCTGGGGATCTACCATTTGTCGAAATATCACCGAGAGTGGTTAAAAAGGTAATCCAGTGATTTTTTTCGTAAATGTTTAAGGAATTCCCAATGGATTTCACTTGTGCTGACTGTTGTTTGATTTTTCGATAGATTCAGTTAGTTTTGTTAATGTGAAAGGTATGTGGTAGGTTTCGGAGTTGTCATAGTTGAAGGTTAGGCTACGTTTCTCGGCATTCTGAATTTTTTTGAGAAGGTCTAAGCTAGTATATCAGCTACATGTCTTTGGTTTATTGTATCTACATTGTTTTTTGTTTGAAGTTTTTGAAAAGAGATGGTTAATTTTTCGTAGAGATTTTTCCAATCATTTTCCTGATTGGATTTATTTTAGTAGGGGAGTTATTTTAATTTTCATTGTTTTACTTGCTTTTCTTCATGGTTTCTTTTATGCTTTTGCTCCGAGTAGTTAGATGGAGTTTAAATTTGTGGTAGTGGTGAATTTACAGACTTTTGTTGGTGGATTGCTATCCTGGAGTTTTCACTGAACCTGGCTATGTTATGTAGGCTTGAAGGAATGGTTTTTGGTAAGATCTCCTTTGCTACTGAGACTAAAGTTTCAGTGAAAAGCTTTGTTAGGTCTTTGTTTGGGTCTTGCATGAGTTTTTGGTTGCTGAGGGCTTTGAATTATTCCCAGTTTGCTTTTTTCATTTTCCGATGAAGAAATCTTTTATCACAAAGAAGTTGTGGACTTTCGAGAATGATTGGGAAATGCTCGCTGGTTCAAAGATCGTAAGAGACCTTCCACTTACAGTTCATGTAGCTTGAGGGTTATGTCTACTCGTGAGCAGGTGCCTGTAGATGGACTGAGATAGGTTTGTGATTTATTGTTTAGGATGTACAGGCTATTCAAAGTCTTTGGCTTTTTATTGGTTTTCTGGCACCCCGTATAATGGTGTAGCTATTAAGGTCAAGTAATAATAGGCGAGGTTTAGGGGTTTGTTCTATTAGTTTGTTCAGTTTCGTTTCGTTTCGTTTATGATGTCATGTGGTAGAATATAAATGAAGCAGATGTTTATTGGTTTATGAAATGTTGCTTTGACAGCAATCACTTGGAGTTCAGTATCAATGTTGATTTGGTATTGAGGTATATCTTTCCTGATTAGTCCCTAACCGAGCATGTATGTATGTGTGTGTGATCCTTTGCCTTGTATCGTATTCTCTCCGTGGTGGTAGGGTTAAGAAATATACTTTTTAAATCCGTGAAGTTCGCTTTGAACCTGGCCTTACATTGAAGAGCATGGCTTCAAGAGGTCATCAATACAGGAAGCACTCTGCCTTCGTCTGATATAGCAAGAATCAGATTTATTGCTTGATGCTGGAAGCGCCTTTATGATTGTGAGTTCGGATTGCCCTCAGCTGTGCCTTCGTGAACACCCGCCAAAAATTGGCTTCACAAGGCCATATCTCTTGGCAGAAATATTCCTTTGTTTAAAAAAAAGCAGGCGTCAGGTTCATCCTCTGATGTTTGATGCGTCCCCACTCAAGTGTGATGCCGTCAACCGAAAGCAATTTTTAGTACTACGCTAGATCATGCATGGGAGGGTGTTTGTCTAAAAAATGTTGCATCCTGCCTGGGATGAAGTAAATTTTGAAAGGAAATATGAAGAGGTTGTTTGAACAAACAGAAATGATAACTTGTTTCGCAAAACAAACCCTGCATAGGAGAAAATATGATTGCCAAAGTTAATATTCAATAATATTTTTTCAAGTGCTTATTTAGTATTAAGCAAAATTGTTTAAAAAATCTTGAAGATGATAATCCCAAATTGTGAGAACAGGTGAAAATATCTATACGCCAATTTCAATGATGTGAGTATTATTTCAAAGGTGACATCTGAAAATAAAAACAAATGAAAAATAACTCATGTTTAAGCCCGTGGGAAAGTCCTAGATTGTTTCGACATTGTATTTACTTTGTAAATAGAACGTTTGAAATAATAGAAAATTAATTTTTAAGAGATAGATATAATAAATTTGAACTCAGAAAGTTTTCTGAATGCCAAGCAAGAAAAATTAATCACAATTTTATTTTAGTCAGGACCAATTTCGTTTAGAATACTCCTCTTTTAGAATTTTTAAAACAAAATTTAAATAATAGTTACTAAGATGATTTTTAAGTATATCCATTAAATGGACCGGAGAGATACTTTGAGTTGAACACTTTTCTTGACAGACCACCGAGATCTGTTCGAACAAAAACGCTCCTTTTTCACAATAAAATATATTAGAATTTTTGGTACATTTACTGATAAAAGTAAACATCTTAAAGAAAAGTTCAGTTTTATTTTAATCAATAACCTTTTATTTTTCCTTTCTTTTTGTTTATAATCTGGGTTATTATTTTTTTTAGAAAAACCAAGAAAAAAACTGAAGAACATTTTTTAGAATTTTAATTATATTTTTAAAATAAAGAGTATAAAAATGAAAAAAGTCCGCGTTTATAAACGAAACCTATTTTAGCTTGAAGGTCTGGGTTTTTCATCCGAACCAATAATGAATGCAATGTAATTTTATTCCATCTCCTTTTGGAAGAGATACCTATAAACCTATTGAGTAATGTTTGATTTAATGTAAATAATGTTTTTATAAGACAATCCGTTACTTTTTTTTTTATCTATATGCTTTTTTCTTTTGTTACTTACAAAATTTAGAGTGAAACCAAAAAATTAGGATGAAATTATTGTTACAAACGTTAATTGCTTTAAAAGATAAATCCCCAAAACAGTATGTCACCCGGTCAAAGGTCATTTCATACTTAAAAGTTGGTGAATCATCTTCATTTTACTTTTATATTTACATCTTTTTGTGTTTTTGTCTCTTAAGAGTTTTTTTAGCACACAGTCCTATCGTATACAAATAATTCTGTTTGACTTATAGATAGGAACTGAACAAGTTCTTACATTCCTGGAGTTAATTGCAATCAAAGGATTTTTCACCCGCCTTTTCTTGAACTTCATCATCAGATGTAGTTTAGTGTCATACCCAGAACACCAATTTTTTTAGAGGGGCGTTTGACCCCTCTGCAGGGATGCAGTTAGCTTATTCCACTGGGACGGTATTTTGATACAGCTTGGTTTATTAATCATTTGAACACAGTTAAATAGAATTATTAGAGTTAAATAACGATACTTAAACCATTTAACATTTATAACAAACCCAAGTAAAAACTGAACAGTTGACCGACAGTTGGGACCCCCACAAGTACTACTACATCGGTTCAGAGAGTATTGGAGCCTCACCATCAGATATAGTTTAATGTCATTCCTAGGGCGTATTTTGGTCTTACTAAGTCATCTTAAGTCATATGATCCTGCTTATGAAGCGAACATCTTAAAAGTCTCGTGGTGTCCGACTAAGTACGACGAGTTGTTAAAAAAATGAAATAACAAAAAAACAAAACAAAACAAAACCAAAACCAAGAACAACAAAAACAAACAAATTTATCAATCAACACCAAAAATATCACTTTATTTAAAAGTAAATAAAATGCGTTATATTTTTTCTTCGCATGTTCCTCGTATTTTTTGGCGTTAAATAAAAAATCTAAATCTGGCCACATTGGCGAATATTCTGGTATGCATCAAGCTTTCCCCCTTTTCGGCAAATAGCTTCGTCTATGTTTTTTTGGTTATCTCATTACATAAGATTATGTCCTCTAAATAAAATAATCGACAACAGTAACTTTTATACCTAAATAACATTTACTAGACATCCGTTGTTATCGAGGACGGTTAGTTCCAGCTTTACAGCCCAATATCACAGCCATGGGAATAATTTGCTGTTCCGTTGCCCGCGATGATCTTTATCATCATTCACCTTTAAAGTCGAAACGCTTGACTCGAGACTCTGAGCTTAAAGGCATGAACTCAAAACCACAACATCGACCAATATTTTATGAATGCCTAAAGCGATATTATTCTATGCTTTATTCAGAGGAAGAAACTGATGACTGTTTGGTACCTCCTCCTACTAAATAATCACGAATCCTTAAAAGATTCAAATTTTAGTTTCTGAATTGTTTGATTCGACAGATTAAATCTTGGTTTGGTTGAAACTGTACAATGCTGGTCGAACTTACTCCAAACTATATGCCATTTAAACTTTTAAGTGACTCCTTAATAAAATGATTAAATCTTCTCTTGTCGCTGCGTATTTTAATATAAAATCTTGTAGATTAACTGAGGTGTGTCGGGGAGACATGCTTCATCGAAGCACTTATTTATTTTTTCTCCGTTCCACCCCACTGGTTTTTACACATCGCAATCATTCGTCTCTTTAAAACTTAATATTTATCGAAGACTATCTTTCGATTATCTCCGGAGAACTTTAAACTGCTTGAACCTCGTCTTAAAAGGTTAAAATTGCGAAACGTAAAAACGGTAAATTTTATAATACTTACTATTTTTTTTTTTTTTTTTTTTTTTTTTTAATAACCTAAGTGACTTTCGTGAAGTTTAGGGTGATTGAAACGAGAAGAAACTTGTGTAGTTCTCCACCCCACCCCGTGAGCGTTGAACTCTTTTTTATTTACGGGTCAAATATTGTGTTTTGAATACGTGGAATTATATTGGCGGTTTTTCAGATTGTTTGAAAATCGGATAAAATATTACTTAGTATTAATCCCGAGTCAAACAACTCAAACTCGTTTTAACCCCCCCCATTTTTCCTCCCATAGCCTCTATTAATTTGATATTTTGATAATTTTTCCCAGCGTTAGTTTTTGTTTTGTTTTGTTTTTTTTTTTCACTTAAGAACCGAATCAAGACGCATTTAGTGAAATATTTCTAGTATTTATGACAAGTACCGTCGTTGTAATTTATATTTCTAGTTAAAAAATGTTCTGAATCATCATAGAAAACTCCAAACCAAATTAGAAAAAAAAATTCGATGACCTTTAAGACTGCATAATGAAAGAACCGATGTAGATATTTACAATGCATAGACTAGATGGAAAATACAAAACTCAGTTTAAAATATGCAAAAGTAAGACTATTCTTACTTTAAACATGTTACTTTTTAATCCCTCAATATACAAGGAGCTTCTACTTCAGTTATGATTCCTATTCGATGATTTATTCACAGCTATAACTTCAAATATTCGTATCTAATACAGATACTTTTTAAATAGATCTATGTGACCCATATAGATACTACCACTTGGTCTGAGTGAACCTGGGAATAATGGCAAGGAAAGGGATACTCTACACTCTTGGGTGTCAATACCATATTCAAGATAGTTTATACTCGGGGGTATTTTTTTTTCAGGGGTCTTAAATCTCGGAGAAAAAAATATCTAGACTGAAGCTTTTATAATTTGAAATTTTAATAAAGACGTGGACAGCTGAACAAATTATAAAATATATATGCCTAAACTGTTGTTAATTTGAAGAATTATGAAGTCAGTTTTAATATTTTGTGATCAGCAGGTTTGGGTGAAAAACAGAAGTGTACATTGAAAATAGCATATAATCTGTACAGCAGGACTCTATACATTTTAAAGCTTATCCCACTCCTATTCAAAACATTGGAGCTGGCTTCTTTTTTTTAAGGGAACCACTCTTTATCCTTTTCCCGCGCCATATATACCTTCTGTAAACTGGTCAAAAATTTTCAATTGTATTTTCAAATAAATCGCTCAGTTGATTAATAAATTTACTGCTAATAATTGCAGTATTTAAATTTATTAAATAATAAAGTGTAGAGTTGGGAAATTTAAACCACTTTTTAAAGTTGAATAGATATACATATGATTTATCAGTGAATAGTTTGTTGGTAATTTTATTTAAAAACACAATTACTCAGTTAAATGGTTTCAAGTATTCATATTTAACACTAATAAATCTATTCACAATTGATCAGTTGTTTGCACACAGTTAAATGGTTTGGAGTTTTGCTATAAGACAATTTGACTGCAGTCATTTATTTGCTTACAATTCAATGGTTTTACACACGAGTTGTAAGTGAATTGTTTGTTGGTAATTTAATGTTATAAAAGCTAGAGCTAATTTGTTTCCATAAAATCAAGTATTGCTACAGATTGGACTTAGTTAAACGGTTTCAAGTATTCCGATCTAACACTAAAATTCTATTATGTATTAATCATTTAACACATAGTTTCAAGTATTGCTATTTAACATTAATAATTTGATTTGATATTAATCATTTGTTTGCATACAGTTAAATGGCTTCAAGTATTGCTATCACCGATAGTTTTATTTGCACACAGTTAAATTGTTTCAAGTATCTAACACCAACAATTCAATTTAACATCAGTCATTTGTTTGCACATAGTTAAAAATTTCTACTTGACCCAAAGATGGGGCCCTAACAAGTACTACCACTCCGGCTCAGAGTGAACCTGGGAGTAATGTTTTGATTTTAATTTTCTCGAATTTTTCTTGATATTATTTCTCAGTCAATGTATCAAACACTTTTCATCTATTGAAATTTACGAAGCTCTTTGCTTCGATGTGGCACGAGGCCGAATGAATGGGGCACCCAATGAGATTCGAACTCACTCTTGCAGGTTTGCTAGTCAAGCTTGCAAACCATTACACTACCCGAGGTGCCCATTTCTTTTCATCGATTGCTGGAAAATGTTATTGCCGCCGACCTTTATGGTTTTAAGTTTGACTTGTAATTCCCATCCTCCCCCACCAAAATAAATAAATGAATAAAAAAATGAAAAAGGATTTCCACGAATTGGAGAAATGTTCAAACGATGTCGAAACATGTGAAAAATTCTATCCTTAATTAACAAACAAATTTAAAGATTTTATTCAATTGATTTTAATGGCATGTTAACCTATCAAGAATTATTTTTAACCCAGAGGTCAGGGAATCGCGTTCATTTTTCGTTTATATTTACATTTGTGTAGTTTCTTATGAGTTTTTTTGGTACACGGTTCTCTTGAATACGACTTACTTTTTATCCACAGATGAGACACTAACAAGTAAAAAAATTCTATTTGACCCAAAGATGTACTATCAAGTACTATTACTCCACGTCAGAGTGGACCTGGAAGTAATAGCAATGAAGAGACACTTCATTCTCCTCACATCTCCAGAACTGGAGCCTCATCATCAGATGCAGTTTAATGTTATACACAGAACACCCATTTTTAATGGGGGTGGGTTCATACCCCTTCTAAGGGATGTATTCTACTCCGCACCGATGGGGCAATTTTATTTCCAAGTCACTCAGTGATTCTTTTTTAAAAGGTTTGAATAATTAATGAAACTAAGTATAACTATTTTTCTCTTGTTGCAAGTTAAAAGATGTGAACGTTAAAAAAAAAGAAATATAAGCGGAGGGTGGAAAAAGTAATAAGGGGGTGGTGGTGGTGGAGGGATTATCAGTACCTAAAGGGAGTGTATATCTAATCGAATAACCAAAATTCAGCATTTCCTACCCTCACAAAAATTATTCAAACCGCCACAATCTACGTTCTATTCAGGAATACACACTTCTAAATTAAAAAAAAAAACAAAAAAATTAAAACAGAAGACGACACTCAGCTGCAAATTCAGCTTTACAAAACTTTATTTTGTAATATTTCAAAATGTTTAGGAATGGGGCGTCTCCGGTGGTGCAATCGTTAGCAAGATAGACAAGCAAACCTTCACAAATGAGTTTGAGTCTTATTGGGTGCCCCTATTCGTATGGCCTTGTGCCATATCTTAGGAAAAAGCTTAGTAAATTATTAAATGTTAAGAAGGGTGGAGAGCAATAGAGATTGATATTGTTTTCTGTTGATACCTTCCATTATGATAACTTGACGATTGATATTTATCTGAGCCCCGTCATGAGGTGACTGTCAGGATTAAATTGTTATAAATTAAATGATTTTTTGAACTCGGTTTCTTTTTTTTTAATTCTGGAGTAGTAAAAAAATCTTCTTTTGGTTAAAGAAAGAAAAGAAAATGGAGCTTCCCATCCCGCTTCCTCGGTAAAATGGAGTACGCACCTTTCTGATCTTTGTATAAACTATATAGATAAAAGAAAATTAAGCAGAGATGAGTCAGTTCAGTTCCTAGATGGTTTTGTTTGTTTTTATGGCATATCAAACATTGTGGGTTATCTAATGCCAAATCTCTTTATACATATATATCAAATATAAGATTTGTAAGCGCACAGTTTTTACATAACTTTTTTAAATGAGTCAGAGCTCATTTGTTTGCGCACAGTTAAATACATATGATTTCTAAGTGAGTAGATTGTAGGTCATCTTTTTGAATCAGTAAGAACAAATTTGTTTGCTCACAAGGACTGCTTTTGTTTGCACACAGTTAAATGATTTCAAGAATTGCTCATACTAATAGTTTTATTTATACATTGCAAAATGGTTTCAAGTATTGCTATTTAACGCTAATAAATTCTATTCAACACTTCATTCATTTGCATATAGTTAAATGGTTCTAAGTATTGCTATGTAATACCAATTATTCCATTTTTGCATACAGTTAAATGATTTTCAAGTACTCCTATCTAACATGAATGATTCTATCAAGTATTAATCGTTTGTTTGCACACACTTCACACTTGCAATCTAAAATCAATAGTTTTATTTGTAAACAGTTAAATAGTTGTTTAATAGCTATTTAACACTAACAATTCAACTCATAGATGGGACCCTATCAGGTATTACCACTCTAGGTTAGAGTGGACCTAGGAGTAATGGCCATAAAGAGGCACTCAAAGTTTTCCAGTGCTCCTGGATTGGAGCCTGTTCTTTAGAAGGTTAATGTCATGTCTTCGACACGCGTTTGGCGGGATTACCCCTCTGCAGACATGTAATGGGTGTATTTTGTAGTCCCAGCCGACTAGGTTCGTTCTAAATGGGTGATCATTTTGGAACTCTAGGTATTGAGAGCAATATGTACGAGACAATACAAAGTTTCGTAAATATTAAATGATGGTAAGACTCTTAATCTATGTCAACCCTTTAGATTAATGAATCGCGTATATTTTTACTTTTATATCAACATTTTTGTGTACTTGTTTCTTTAAAGATTTTTTTAATTTTGTTTTAACGAAATATCAAAACCCAATGGAATTATTTTCTTAATATTAGGCAACAATATTATTTGTCGACTCTCTACACAGAGGAAAGATGGCGCAAATACTTTTCGCCTAAGGCCTACCCAAAGAAACCGTCGCAGCCATAATGATGCTATATAGAAACACGAAAGTAAAAGTCCGCTCCCCGGATGGAGACACTGACTACTTCGACATTGTAGCGGGTGTGCTGCAAGGAGACACATCAGCCCCATACCTCTTTATCATCTTTATAGACGACGTGCTTAGAACGTCTATTGATAGAATGAAAGAAAACGGATTCAAGCTAACAAAGGAAAGAAGTAGAAGGGACCCCGCACAAACAATTACCGACTACACCGATGACATAACACTTTTGGCAAATACACTCGCCCAAGCCGAAACCTTGCTACATATTCTGGAAAGAGCAGCTGCAGGCATGGGCCTCCATGTTAATGCCCACAAGACAGAATATATGTGCCTTAATCAAACAGGTGACATCTCCACACTAAACGGTAGCTTTCTGTAACTAGTAGACAAGTTCACCTACCTAGGAAGCAGTGTCTCATCAACCGAGACGGACATCAACACGCGACTAGCAAATCCATGGACAGCTATCAATAGCTATCGGTCATATGGAAGTCAGACCTGACCGATAAAAAGAAATGCAGTTTTTTCCAAGCAGCAGTCGTGTCGATACTGCTGTATGGATGCACTACATGGACGCTCACTAAATGTATGGAGAAAAAGCTTGACGGCAAGTACAAAAGAATGTTGCGAGCAATATTGAACAAGTCCTGGAGGCAGCACCCCACAAACTAGCACCTGTACGGTCACTTACCACCCATCACGAAAACTATCCAAGTTAGACGAACCAGGCACGCGGGACACTATTGGAGAAGTAGGGACGAACTCATAAGTGACTTACTCCTGTGGACCCCTTCACATGGACGAGTAAAGGCAGGATGACCAGCTAGAATCTACATACAACAGCTCGGTGCCGATACGGGATGTGACCTTGAGGACCCGTCGGAAGCGATAGACAATCGAGATGGGGTGGCGGGAGAGGGTCAGGGATATCCGTGTTGATGGCGTGACATAATGATGAGGACGACATTTATAATTTTCGGTATTATTTTATTTCTAAAAAAGGACAAAATATCGTTTATCGATATTTTCAAATAGCTCCTTCATATTGTTTGCATTTAAAAAAACGTTGTCTACGGTGCTCTGTAGGCAGGGGCTCTAGAATATGCCTACTGCACCTCTGACGAAGGGGTACGACCCCACCACAAAGAGGATATTGTGTTTGACACTAAATTACATCTGATGGAGAGGTTCCAGTCATGGAGCGTAGGGAAATGGGGAGTAGCCCTCCATTACCATTACTTCTTGGTCCACTTTGATTAAGAGTGTTAAAGTCCTTATTAGTTATTTGAAACTATACAGGTGTGTGCAATTTATTTATATTACATAGGAATATTTAATAGAATTATTTATGTTAAGTAGGAATACTTGAAACTATTCAACTGTGTGCAAACAAATGAGCTTATACAATTCATTTAAAAACTATTTGCAAACAAATCTTATATATATATATAAAACAGTATTTGGCATTAAATAACAAGGGTTGATATACCATAAAGCACAAAACAATCGTTGTTTTAAAAGAGCTAAATCTCTGCATTTTACGAGAAAATGTTAAACAGTATAGGATGTTTGGCATACTCTACATTGTTCCTCTTGTTTGAGTATAAAGAACTGCGTGATTCTTGTGTGACAATGGCTCAATCGGGATATAGAGGATTGTTTCTTTCAGAAAGCTGGTTTCAATTCTTCTTGTATGTTTTCTTTTTCAGAAAAAGTTTGTGTATCCTGTTATTTCAGATTTGTTGCCATTTTATATGGAATTTATTAATTTTGGGTTTGAAGGCTGTGTATGGAATTTTGACATTGTTTGGGGCCGACCAAATTTAAGTTGTTGTAGATTCCGCTTAAATGGGACATCAGTTAGAAGGTACAGCCGCTTAATCGGATCAATTGTGCTTTGTTTGTTTGTTTGGTTTAGTTTTATGGCACATCAACCATTGTAGGTTATTTAATGCTAAATCTATATTTATACATACAAACTGTTCTATTTCAAACAATTCAGTTTAACATAAGTACAGTTTAAATGCCAAACACAGTTCTATTTCTAACAATTAAGTTTAACATAAGCACACTGTTTAGTTCTATTTGATCCATAGATAGGACCCTTATCAGGTGCTACCACTCCAGGTCAGAGTGGACCAGGGAGCAATGGCTATAAAGGAGTACCCTGCATTCCCTAAAGCTCCAGCATTACTCGAGCCTCACCATCAGATTGTTTAGTGTTATATCGAGGACACTTGTTAGGAGAATCTTACTCCTCTACCGAGATAAAGTGAGTGTATTCTGCAGCCCCAGCCAACTGGGCCAATCAGTTGTGCACGAAAAGAGTCAAGTTTTTAAATCAGATTCTCCTTTTTATATAAACCCATTAAAATGAATGAGTCGGTTAAAGGGGAGGGAGTTTGTCATTCCGATACAGATCGTTTAAGGGAAATCCATTATATTGTGTAATTATATCAAAACTTTTAGAAAAGGAAATATTTTTTGCGTCTCAACTCATTTAATTTAAAAAAAAATCAGAACATTTTATTTCAACAACCTCCAAAAAGAGCTAAATAAATAAATAGAATAAAAAATTATAGGGGGCAATTAATATTTGTTGGAACTTTCAAAACTATTTATGAAATAGGCTAAAATATAAAGAACACCCTTATATTTGATGAACTGCTTTTAATGGCATGTAGACTTACCGTGTTACATTAAGCTAATTTTAAGGAATCGAGTTGATATTTACATTTTTGTAATTTTTTTGTTAACAGGCTTATTTCAACTTAACTGGTATTTCAACTCGGGGTCAGAATGGACCGGAAAGTAATAGCAATAAAGGGCTAGCCTACATTTCCGGATCGCGAGAACTGAAGCCTCACCATCAGATACAATTTGACATACCCAGGACACCGTTATTTTGGGGTATCTTCCGTCCTTCCCAGCAGCGGATACAATAAGTGTACCAGGGAATTCGACGATTGCTGTTCCGACTCTGTAATGCCATATATAACGAAAACAATAAACAGATGGACAAAGGGATGCATCCTCTCCTCCCGTAAGAAGGGTGACCTCAGAATAGCCAAAAACTACCGAGGTATAACCCTTACATCCATAGCGGTCAAGATCTACAATGCTCTACAACGAAACTGCATCGAACCCAAAATTGAGAAAATACTTAGGAAAAACCAAAATGGCTTTCGAAGAAATCAATCTACATCACAAATTTTGACTATCCGTCGAATTCTAGAAGGAGTACATGCAAAAACCCTTGAGACAACAATATTATTCGTCAACTTCTTAAAGGTATTTGACTCCATATACAGAGGAAAGATGGAGCAAATGCTTCTCGCCTACGAACTCCTCAAAGAAACCGTCGCAGCCATAATAATGCTATATAAAAACACGAAAGTTCGCTTACCGGATGGAGACACAGACTACTTGGACATTATAACAGGTGTGCTACAAGGAGACACATTAGCCCCATCCTTGTTTATTATCTACCTAGACTACGTACTTAGAACGTGTATACAGTTGATGAAAGAAAACGGTTTCAAGCTGGCAAAGGAAAGATGCAGAAGATACCCTACACAAACTATTACGGACGCTGAATACGACGATCACATAGCCCTTCTAGCAAGCCCAAGCCGAAACCCATGCTACATAGTCTGGAACCAGCAGCAGGTGGCATAGGCCTCCATGTCAACGCAGACAAGACAGAATACATGTGCTTTAACCAAGGAGGCGACAAATCTACAGTAAAGCGTAGGCCATTGAAACTAGTGGACAAGTTCACCTTCCCCGGAGGCAGCGTCTCATCAACTGAGAATGACATCAACATGTGACAGGGTGAGAAGCTATCCATGGTTTGTAAAAGTAGTATAGTTTCCATTGATTTATTAAATTGTATTTATTCACTCTCACTTATAACCACTCACCGAAAAAAAAAAAAGAAAAAAAGAAAAAAAAAAACTTACGCACAACATAAAAAACAAGCAGAAAATACAAATTGCAATGTTTGGCAAGTCATGAAAGATGCATTTGTATGATACAGCGTAAAGACGCTGATTGAGGAGGAAATGTACATTTAAAAATTGTTTTCAAACAGGCAATTGTCCCTTGCTTCGTTAGGCACAAGGGCAAATATGTGAGGCACTGAGAAACGTTTTTACAAAAGTGGTTTTCAAGTTTAGGTCATTAACCCTTATACCATCCGATGTGCCCCTGCAGGCTGGTTGCTGTTATGATTATCAATATCAGAAGACTTTGCTTAGTCTGGTACAGAGATTTCAGATTGCTGACAGCATCTGCTATTACTGAAGTGGTTACCCATCTAAGTATTGAACAGGTTCATTGCTGCTTAACTTCCGTGATCTAACGTGGGGGGGAAACTTGTGTTTTCAGCGTGATCTCTTATAATTGCCATTTCAAACGGGTAGTTTGTTCTATAATAAATATAATATCCGGGTCTTTTAGACCAGTTTGTATTTATTATATATACACTGCCACTTCCAAAATATCACCAATCAACCAGGTAAGATAAGCTGAAGACGTTATGGCAAAGACTTGTATACTTTGGCTGTGTGCGTACATTGGATGCAGTCTAGAGGACTTGCTAGGAGCGATGGACTATCGTGACTGTAATGGTATGAGTTGGCGAACTACGAGCTGTCATAACTTCTTGATGGATGTATGTATATGGGTCTCGTATCTATACGCGCTTAACTCTGCTTTTAAAAACTAAGAAACCGGTTCAACTCCATATATCGGATTAAAGGTATCCTTCACTTTGATGGCTGGGCTGCAATCTCTATTTTGTCTTGCTAAATTTTATGGTATATAAGCAAGCAATCGCTTTTCCTAACATGTTAAACTATCCGGAAGCTCAATTTCTCTTGTCTTAAGATCCCGTTTCAAACGTGCTATAGCTTCACTTTGCCGGTCTTATTGGCTAAGTGGGGGCATACCCATTATTCCAAGGCTCACTTTGATCCGAGTTGTACCCATAAGGATCCACACTAGATCAAATAGCCCTCTTGAAAAATTAGGATCGTATGCAGAAATCCTTTAAACTGCACACATGTGAACGTACAATGAATGCAATTCCCAAACCATCTGGCGTAAAGTAACCCTAAGCAGGTTGATATTCCATTAAAATTGATTATTGGATCAAGGAGTTCTTCTCGTTCTAAGATTGAAATCAAAGAACTGACCTCCCTAACGTTTATTTTTCGTTCTGCTGGATCTGGGAACTTAAACTTTACTTTCTTGAACCCGCTAATGACTCCAACCAACGTTCAAGCAAGTCTAGAAAAGAAAAAGTCTCTATCCCGTGTGTATATTGGTTACACACGACTTGCGCATTCCTTCATGATCAAATTTTAAAAAAAATAACAAACGGTGTACATGTCAAGCAGAGCCTACTCTAAACCCATCATCATCATAGAATGCGGAGAGTTTTGCACCATTTAGCAACTTTTTTCTTCAACGCAAACAAAATGGAAATATTGACAGGAATGACGCTCTTTGCGAAATTCTATAAAAATTTTAATGATTAATATCATTAGAAAATAACTGAACTCGTACAAAAATGTTGACAGGTCGACATACCGTTAAAATAAATCTATCTAATGAAGTTACATTATCGGCACAGAAATAGAATCTACGGTAGAACTCAAGCTAAACAACCCTGAATGGAAGACCATTTACCCGGAGGAGAAAGGAAGGTTGGTCATGGGATGTGAATGTAACTCTTGAAAAAAAAAACAAGCACCAAATCTGGCAATTATCAATGTTGGTGCTTCAAAGTCAACAGGTCATAGTTTGGACTTTACAGTTGAAATCTCAATTTTCAATTTTTTTTTCTTTTTGCTATTTTTCACTGAGAACTCAACTTATACGAACAAAGGTTGGTTCGACATACTCCTTATCTCTTGAAGTCAAAATATCCACTTGGTTTTCAAATTAAACTTTTCCCAACGGCTGTTTACATCCCTTTTAGAATTTGTGCAAAGTAATTTCTTTGAGTCGGTAATTTGTCGGTTCTATTTAGATCCTTGTTTTAGTTATCAAGATTTTAGTATCTTGACAAATTTGAATCCGTCTTAAAATCTCGCGCTGGCCATTTGCACGAAAATGGGTTTTGGATAAAACTTATTTAGTAAGCAGTTATGTCGCGTTAATTTTTGTCTGCCTCAAGTTCTTGAAAGAGCAAAAGTCCAAATAAACGCACTTGGCTAGCTTTACTCAACTAGTCTATTAGCTCTTGCTTCTTTGCAATCTACTCGCACCCTCATATTTAAGTTAAGAATGTAATAGCATTCTTTGACTAAATAGTCTATTATTCGAAACACTCGCCGTATAGCTCTAATAGTTTTCTACTTTCATAAGATATCGAAGTATGAAACTTGTGAAGATGGACACTGCGATCCAAGTTCAAGTCCCGGACGAAGCCGTTTGCGGTTCACTTTCGTAATCGTGCCTTTGCCAAAAGCATGACTAACCTTTTATCTTCAGCTATGCCTAACTCGAACCTACTTTAGTCTCTGAAGAAAGCTCTTTATTTAAATTGAAATAAAGAAATTGGCATTGTATAGCGTTCTATCCGTGTCGGAAGGGTAGGGCAAATATATTTGTAGCATGCTCTTCACCCATCTTCCAAAAATTATCAGGTTTTTCCTGACTAAAAGCTCTCTGGTTGATGAGAAGCATAGGAAGCTTCTTGTTCAGTCGGCAAATCCGTATTAGCCTTCCCGGAATGGATCCTAAACGTGTGCTGGCGGTGAACTCTACAAGCCTCTAAACATTTTGAGGCAAGACTTCATTTTCCAGCCCAGTCGGCTGGGACTGTAGAATACGCCGACTGCATCTCTGAGGGAGGATAAGATCTCTCCACCAACTGATGTCCTGAATGTGACACTAAACCATCCGTTGGTGAGACTCCAATAACCCTGGAGCTTTGGAATGTGGAGTACCCCTTCATTGCCATTACTCCCAGGTCCACTCTCTACCGGAGTGGTAGCACCTGATAGGGTCTCATCTACGAGTTAGTTAGAACTGTGAAAACTAATGACTGATATAGAATAGTTTGTAACATGGCTATACTTGAAACCATTTAACTATGTGCAAACAAATCGGCTCCACTTCACTTAAAAGTAAATTTACCAAAAATATTTGCACATTAGTACCAGCTCTTTTTATTTATTTTTAATTTTTTTTTATTATATCAATGAACAAAGTTTGGCATTAACTAACCAACAATGGTTGATATTCCATAAACCCTAACCCACTAAACTTTTACTTTAAAGGAAATGGGACTAATAACGCCGTTCTTGAGTTTTAAATATTCATGCAAAATTACCGTCAACTATTGTTTTGGCGACTTTGCCTTGGGATTTTTTTATCTTAGAAATATTCACAGCACTGGGGAATATTTTACTCCAGTTCCAATTAATTGGAATTAGTTTAGAAAAGACTTATCTTTCTTAAACGCACTGTAGTCGAAGCCAATTTAATCATAATTAAGTAGACATTTTTTTTTAGACAACTTTGTCAAATCCTGCAAGATTGGTACGTTAGATTTTCTTGATGGGACCACAGAACAACTCAACACCTTTTGAAAAGGTAAGTCTGTTTAACTTCGGCTTAAACGTCTTACTCTTCTTGAAATAGGATTTAATCTTAGGCCTTTTAATTTACAATCTCGCATTTTGAATTTTCTATCTGGTTGTAGCGTAGAATACGCCGACAGTATCTTCTGTTGAGGGGTATGATTCATCCCCAAGAAGTTGTCCTGGTATGTCTCGACTGCATCTGCTGAAGCTCCAGTTCTGGAGAGTGACGAGTCTCTTCGTTGCCATTACTCCAGGACCACACTTATCCGGAATGGTAGGGTCCCACCAATAGGTATATTTGAAAATCATTCGATTGGACTGTGCAAAACTATTTGATAACCGAGTACGTAGTTGGTGCATGAGTCCAATGTAGACCTGTATGTATCCGGAGACACTTCAAAAATTAATTATTTTATTTTACATCTCTTTTGATCACAATAATGTTAGCATAATGCAATACTTTGGTAAAATCTGATTCGTTTACAGTTGTGAAAGACCGAAGAATTGTTAGATAAATTCAGAAAAGCCAAATTACGTTGAAGGATCTTATCAACGGTGAGGCTTAAAAGAAGCCGACTGCATTCTCTGCAGACTGGTATGATGCCTCAAATCTTTTGGATATGGCAGCAAACTGCATTCAGTGATCAGCTTCTAGTTCTGAAATTCTCTAGAATAGAATATACCTACGTTGCCATTACTCCCATGTTCACTCTTATCCGGAGAGTTAGTACTTTCTAGGGTTCCATCAATGGATCAAATAGATCTCTCTGGATCCCGTCTATGGATCAAATAGATCTATTTGAAATATTTTTTATAAGAAAAATTGTTTACCAAGGATAAGTAGTTACTTGACATCATGATGTAGCATTAGACTGAATACTTTATATTGTATAACTGTGCAAACAAATAATCATCGAAAAATGAAACTAGAAAATGTTTGGAACATATAGAAATTTAACTTTCGCATTAAATAACCCATAAGTTAACTTAACATTGAACAAAAACTCAAACCCTGAGATTCAACCATGGTAATGTTGGCATTCTAGTGTATGGTTACACGAGGGGTGCAATGTTGTATATACTGAAAACCTGCTGGCGTACAGCTCAATTGAAGAGGTATCCAATCGAGCCAGTTTGGTCAGCAAAACGTCACTGTATTTGTTTACCGATGAGGCCAAGCATTTCTATTTAATGAGACATCTTAAAAACAACAACAAAAAAAAAACAAACACTGGCGCGCTATTTACCAATACTATTGAATGAATGAAACATTAATTTTCTTTTAAATAGTCTCATTGGCACTAAACCTATTTATTTTGGCAGGTTTTCCACTTGTTGAATGAATGCTAAAAAACTCTTGATTTCGTGTGTCAAATCTTGCCTTTTTTGAGAGATTTTCAGTTTAAGAAACTGTTGCATGAAGATGTGGAGTGCTACAATTGCAAAGTAATGTTACATAAAGAGAACTTAAAGTGCGTTGTCAAAGAGTATCGTTAATACAGCGTCACTTAGGATGCGACTTTGTTGGAAGGAATATTTTTGGGTCAGTAAATGGAAATAATTAAGACTAGGATAGTGAAGGTGTGACCGTCTCTTCATTTTAAGGTAGTGCCTTTTTTTTTCTTTTTAACAGACTGCACAAAATGTACTGTGCATTGGTTTGGTCAATAATAAAGACGGAATAAGTTCAAAATGGTTGAATTTCTTTGTTAGAAAGTTTCTACAGCGAACTAAATTTTTGAATACTTTCTTCATTCTGCAAAAATCTTTGTCATGCAGAATTGGTTGAACAGTTGGAGAAACTAGTGCCAAGAATCTTGGATTCCAGGCAGTTAGCTCGCTTAGAAAGACTTCAATAAATGGACTGACCATCTTTTTGTTACCAGCATATTAAAGTAACAAATACTTTTTATAAAGTTACTCCCCCCCCCCAAATGGTTTTTACTAAGTGGGAGGTAAGATAATTCTCTTGGTTCTAAGGATCTCGCCACAGCCCTGTCGGCTCTGCAGGGGTAAGATTCTCCCTCCATTGTCCTAGATATGACATTAAACCATCTGAGGCTCTAAATGCTGGTGCTTTGGGGAATGTGGAGTACCCTATCATGGTCATTACTTCCTCGTCCACTCTGATCTTGAGTGGTTGTGGTAGTAGTAGCTGTTCGGGTTTCATCAATTGAACTGTATGCAAACAAATGAGTTAAATCGAATTTATTACATAGGAATACTTGGAAACATTTCTGTGCAAATGAAAATATTGACGTTAAATGGCAATACTTGATGCCATTCAAATGTACGCAAATAAATGACTTATTCTAAATAGAATTATTCGTTAGGATCCTATCCATAAGGGAAATAGAACTGTGACCAGTTAGTTCTGTGCAAAGAAATGACTGTTTAATTGAATTGTTAGTGTAACATAGCAGTACTTGAAATCCATAGATAGTGTGCAAATGTATTTTATAAAATTATGAGACTTGGATAGCTGTTGAAACCATTTAACTGTGTAAAACGGTTGCAAAATTTAATTGTGCGCGGAAAAAATAACCTTTTTGTTTTTTAACTACAAACCATTCACTTAGTTAAACAGATATACATGATTTCTGTGCAAACAAATGATTGATGTTAAATTTAATTGTTAATATTAAATTGCAATACTTGAAACCATTTAACGGTGTTTCTTATAAATTTGCGATTTTTATATATTTGCATGAGTTTTAAGGTTTTGGCATTAAATGACCAACAAGGATTGCAATTCCATAAAACCAAATGAATAAAATAAATTGCATCTGGTCGAAAGGCTCCTTTTCTGAAGCTCTAAGGAATGTGGTGCAGCCGTTCATTGCCATTACTCTCAGGCCCACTCTGACCTGAGTTAGTATCTGTTGTCTTATGTTTGAGTCAAATAGATCTGTTGAATTAGTAATATTGAATAGAAAGACGTGATACCATAATTTTTTTTGGTGGCATATCAACCTTTGTGGGTTATTTAATGCTAAAGCTATTCTTATAGGGGAACAGAATTAATCCTATTAAATTTACAGCTTTGGGTATAAGGGAGTTCATACCTTAGCCAGGAGTATTAGTCCCAAAAGTGAACGTAACTCGCTAACTTCACAGGCTATTATCCATTTAACTCGACGCAAATAACTTATCTTAATAGTTGTGACGCTATAATTGTTTGCTAAGAATTACGAGTTACTTCAAAATTTGGTATCAGATAAACCATAAGGGGTTGATATACTGTTAAACAGATAAATCTGACTTCTTGAGACACCAAGAATGGTCAAGCATATGTGATAGTTGAACGCCTTGATGTGCCAAATTAAAGTGTGTGTGTGTGTGTGTGTATATATATATATATATATACTCTGCTGTTTTATTGTCGAAGCAATTAGGAAAGGTATGTTATAAACTGCTTTTAACTGGAATGTGGTTGTAGATTACATCCATTCAAACGGGCACCTCTGGTGGTGTAATGGTTAGCAAACTAGACTAGTAAACCTACACGAGTGAGTTCGAGTCTCATTGGGTGCCCCATTCATTTGGCCTTGTGCTACATCGAAGCAAAGAGCTTCGTAAATTACTACATCCATTCAAACATCGAACAGTTTTAAAATTTCAACTGCATGTTTACGAAATAAACTTGGATTGAATTCTGATCTTTTTTAGTAGTAAATATTTTCGTATGAGATAAATCGAAATATTTGATCTTTTTTTTATTTATTTTTTTTTTTTATAAAAACTTCAATCACCTATAAAGGACCATTGAAGAAACTCACAACTTCGCAAATTCTGAGTAAACGCCCTCTTAGAATAATTACGATTCCATTTAGAGAAAGTGTGACCTAATGGCTGACGGGCAACAGTTACTGGAATTAAACTTATATATATATATGTCTGAAACTGACGAGTGAATAGCAGCATTTGAACAGGACACTGATCTGCTAGTCGAAAGGTCTTAAACTTAATGTTGCTGTCAAGGATTTCTCTTTTTGCTCTCGTAGCATGAGTGGGTATTCATGTTTAATATGTCTGTATGGGAAAAGGTTCTTGTGGCGTGATTGTTATCGTCGGAAGAAGTGGACACGGTCAAATCATGAACGACACTTTAGGGAACGGTTTGAATCTAAGTATTCCCGTTCCTGCTATGGAAAATACTAGGGCAAACGGAGCTCTTTAAACTCGTTATGGCGACCGGTGTAGGAGAAAGAAAACTCTGAATTCAAACATGTTGTTGAGCACCCTAACAACTCGGGTTGTAAGAATCTGCAAGTGCACTTCTGCGGAGGGGTAAGACCCCTCAACAAATATCCTACGTATGAAACTAAACTGGAGCTATGGGGAAGGTGGAACACCCCTCAATTGTCATTACGCTCCTGTCCATTCTGATCCAGATAAGTAGTACCAGTTAGGGTCCCATCTAAAGGTCAAATAGACATGTTCAGTCATTGACTAAGGAAGATTATTTGTAATTTGAAACCATAGACACCTTCTAGACTGGAACTGAAGAACACCCCGTTTGAATCTCGGCAGAGAGTTAAGATCTCTTCAATAAGGCCACTTGTTGGACATGGGTGGTGATCTTTGATATTTGAAGGCGGGATCCTGGTGGCTGAGTAGTCAGTGACCCGGCAGCCAAAGTAGTCAAATGACTTGCTACACTCCACTTAGACCCTTACTGAGCTAGATGGGCGCTCAGAGAGGCCCATCCCAATCAATCAGCTGGTCATGTCAAACTCTATGATCTATATGATTGTTCCGACCGTATTCTTCAAATTGATTTTATGGCAAATATATTCTCCAACCTGTTTTATTTTAAAGATGATTGACGACAATATCTGAGGATCAATTGAGCTGAGATAAAAAAAAAAGTACATGAAACCAGTTGATTGTGTGCAAACAAATGATTAATATTAAACATAAGTCTTAATTAGTATTAAATAGCAAAAATTAAAACAGTGAAGAAAAAATAAGCTCGAACTCGTTTAAAAATAAAGTTACCTTCAAACATTTTGCTTACAATCATACTATATATATATATATATATATTTGTATAAATAGGATTTAGCAGTGAATAACCCACAAGGGTTTATATTTCATTAAACCAAATAACCAAACGAAACGAAAACAACGCTGTGTAAATTATCTATATGGCATAATAATACTTGATAAATAAAATGACTTATGTTAAATATTAATACTTGAAAACATTTAACAGTGTTCACATAAATGATTAATATTAAATAAAATTATTAGTGTTTGATAGAAATACTTGAACTGATTTAACTGTGTACAAATGAATGATCTTTAACAACTTATGTAAAAGTAAAGTTAACCGCAAACTATTCGCTTACAAATCATATAACTGGATTTGGCATTAAATAACCCTCAAGTGTTGATATGCCATAAGACACCAACCATTGTCCAGTTGTAGGCCCGAATAGGAATGGTCTCCATCAGGCTATTCCTGCCCAAGCCAAGGTACGTGAGTGAAGTGCCCACAACCAAATCAGGTTTCGGCAACCAGTGAAGAAGGAATGGGAAAAAGTGAAAGAAGTCTAGTCCTAATTAAAATGTTGACGTGTACATTTTACTGAACTTTGTTTCTGAAGCAACAAAAGTCACATAGAAATAAACTAGAAAAGTAGGTGTCCTGATTATGACATTAAACTGCATCTGATGGTGAGGATCTTGTCTCAGAGTTTGGGGAATGTGGAGTACTCCTTCATAACCATTACTCTCAGGTTCATTCTGACCCAGAGTGCGAGTACCTGTTAGGATTCTACCTACGGCTCAAATAAAACTATTCAGTATTTTACTAGGGATTAATAATAAATAGAATTATAAGTGTTAGATAGCAACGCTTAAAACCATCTAACTATGTGCAAACAAATGATTTGTAATGCTGATAATTTGTTAAGATTGAAATTCTTGATAAATAAAATTAGTTACGTTAATTGGCAATACTTGAAACTCTATAAATGTTAGCAAACAACTGAGTAATATTATTAACAGTGTGCAAATAAATGATTTAATATTAGATTAGATAGGAATACATTATAAATAAAATTAGGTTGGTTGGATTTTTCGGTAAGTAAATCCTTTGGTTATTTTATGCCTCAGACATTTTTAATTCTGTTCCTTTGCTAATTGGGTATAGTTGGAAGGGTTCGCTTGTTATCAGCTCAAGTCTGTATTTCTGTTGAGTGTTTGAATATTCAAGAGTGATAGTAGGTACCTTTTTTCACCAAGATTCTTGAGTGGAAACCGAAGTTTTTTCAAGTTGTTGATAATGTAGTAAGGATCTGTCGTTTCGAATAGATCTTTCATGTTTTTTACATGGTAGAAAGTTTTTTGAGTACGGGCGAGATTTTACATTCCGTCACTATGTATTTCGCCGTGTCAATATAGCATTTTCGTGGAGGTTCCTGTTTCAGTATGAAAGAGTGAGTTAATTTACTGTGGCTTCGGCAGAGTTTGTTCTGTGTGGTCTCTTCTCTTTTAGTTTTACTGGGATATGATTTTCTTTCTTTTAACATCGGTTGTATTTTATAGAGCTTGTTGTGGATATTTCCGTACCATTTCTTAATGAGTATTCAGCTGATTTGAGGTTTTAGGTAGGTGTATAGTAATTCGGACATTTTGTCTGATTCGTCGTGTCGAGTGCAGATTTAGCTACTGAATCAGCTTTATGGTTTCCCTTGATTCCTCAATGACTTGGGATCTAACTGAACATCACCTAGTCAATGTGGCTCATTGAGTTCAGGATGTGTAGGAGTTTGATGATTAGATGGTTATCCATTTTTTAATTTGTGATAGATGAAATTATCGACGGGCTGTCAGAATGGATGATGAAGCGTTTTAAATTGCTTGTCTAGACAATACTAAGTGAATGTTGAATTGTGAAGATTTTGGTGGTGAATATAGAAGCATTTTGGAAGTCATTTTTGCATGTTTTTTTCTTGAATATTGCTCCATATCGATTTCTGTTAAAGTTTTTATAAATGTGGAAGTCCTCGATTTTCGAGCGGATTAGGGTTTTGAATAGTTTTAGTAAGGTTTGCTGGTCTGCACCCGATTCTATGTGCGTTCTTACACGGAGGAGCTTTAATGCCTTTCTGTGTTTTTTCTATTTGGTATAGTAAGTGTGGGATGAAGGTTATTTTTTGATCGATAATGATGCCGATGATTTTGAAATGATCGATGACTGAGATTTCTTTTCGGTCCTGCTTAAGTGTGGGGGTCGTTATGCATTTTCCTAATTTGGAAGAAATGCACGCATCTAGTTTCACTTTTTGAAATCTTGAAGCCGTTTGTGATTGCTCATTGGATGATTTTCTTGATGAATTGTTGTAGTTAACGTTCTACTAGGCACATGAATTTAGAGTTGGAGGTTATAAAAAGTCATCAAGATTAGATAATCATTAATTCCAGGATTCTGGCTCTTGGTGATGGTTATTATTAGGTTGATGGTAGTCATCCACAGTATATTCCCCCGGAGGACTCTGTCTTGTTATGGAAGTTTGACCGGGTTCATCCGATTTATCCGAGAGGAAATTCACGATGAAATTGGGCAATCTGCTTCACTTTATTTATTTTTTCAAAGGAAAAATCTTTTATCACAAAGAAGTCGTGGACTTCCGAGGATGATAGTGAAATGATCGCTGGTGCAAAGATCGTTATTGACCTTCCACTTACAATTTATGTAGCTTGAGGGTTATGTCTATTGGTGAGCAGGTGCCTGTAGATGGATTGAGATAGGTTTGAGATTTATTGTTTAGGATGTACAGGCTATTGTTACTGATTTTTTTTCAAGGTCTTTGACTTTTTATTGGTTTTCTGGCACCCCGTATAATGGTGTAGCTATTAAGGTCACGTAATGATAGGTGAGATTTAGGGGTTCGTTCAATTAGTTTGTTCAGTTTCGTTTCGTTTATGATGTCATGTGGTAGAATATAAATGAAGCAGATGTTTATTGGTTTATGAAATGTTGCTTTGATAGCAAAATCACTTGGAGTTCAGTATCAATGTTGATTTATTATTGAGGTATGTCTTTTCTAATTAGGATCGAAGCGCCTCCAGAGGCTCTTTTTCCACCTATATTTATGAAACTGTTGGTAGTTTTTAATGTTGAATTGGTTTGTACTTTTGAGTAATGTCTTTTGAAGGCAAACTGGTTTAGATTATGGCTGGTGATTATGGCTGGTTTAACATCTTCGTAACTGACCAGGATTTCTCTTCACTTTCATTGAATGAAGGTTTTATATGTTTTACTTGTATTGTTTTTTTTTTCTCTGGTGGATTTTAAGTATTTTTGGGATTACTTTTTATTGAGTTAGGCTCTTTAGTTTTCATTCTTTTTAGAATGTTAAATTTGTTTTTGTTTCTCTTTTTGATATTGAGGAATTTGTGGTTTGACTTGAAAGGTTTGATTCCTTCAGTCATTTTCGTTCCGATAATGGTTTGACTTGAAAGGTTTGATTCCTTCAGTCATTTTCGTTCCGATAATGGTTTGGCATAACTCGATTTAGGGGACAGTTCAAATTCCGATGGTGTAGCTTTTTCCCTTTTTCATCGTTTGATTCTGGAGTTGATAAATGGGCCTTTTTAGAGTGATCTCTTTTTGAAGAACGTGGAGATCTATGCGACTTTCCTCTTATTCTGGTCGGGTTTCTATATGGATATTTTGGTGGGAGTGGTAGGAATATTTGTTGTGAAATACTTTTTTCCCTTTTGGCTGGGTGCATCTCTAGATTGTTCTTGGAACTTGGGTCAGTTGCTCAGTCCAAGTTATATAAGTTTTTCAACCAAAGCTTTAATACTTGTCCGGTTCTTTGTTGATGTCATCTAGACTTTCTCTCTGCGCACTACAATTGCATAAATGTTTTCTTTCAGATATAAGCTGCGAAGTTTCCTAGTTTCGAGGAATAAGAAAGTTTTCTTATATTTGTTCTCCTTTATTTCCCTTTTGTATATGTCGTAAGATCTTGAGAAAGATTTCGTTCTTTTAACTTAAAAAGCCATAGGTCATATTCATATTTCATTGGTCCTGTGGTGCAGTACACACCTCGGAGCTGAGCTTGTGTTGCAATTTACCAAAGGGAAATCCATTTGTCTTACATTAACTGTATAGTCGAACTTGGTGTAAGAATTTGAGCTCCAACCAATTTCAGGTTTTCAAGAGACGTTATTTATTACCTTGTATTTTATTAGTGATCTGAGTCCTATTCTCTCAACTCAGTTGACCATTGGTCGCCGCCTTCTAGCACCCATAAGATAAAAAGAGTTTGTCTTAAGTGCAAATCCATCTTTACAGAATTCCAGAAATGATATTTCCCTCGTAGCAGAGGAGAATAAGGAGGTTCATAGGTATTAGCACGAAAGTGAGTGTAATAACGCGACTGGATTTCAAAATCGATTATTTTAAGGTCACAATGCAGGTCTTTAACCACAATGTCCTCAATAGAATCACAAATGTTAAATAGCAATACTTGAAACCATTTAACTATGTGCAAACAAATGATTAATATCAAATAAAATTATTTGGAATAGGTAACAATACTTGAAATCGTTTATCAGTTCGCAAACAAATTAACTTTGGCTTGTTTAAAAATATTGTAACTTATAAAAGCATTCTTTTAAGTATCATATATATATATATATATATATATATATATATTAAACAAGATTTGCCGTTAAATAGCCCACAAGTTTTGATATACCATAAAACATAACTAAACCAACAATAAAGTTTTCAAAAGAACTATTCGTTTACATATCCAATACACACACACACACACACACACACACACACACACACACACACATTATATATATACAACATTCTGCGTTAAATGGACATCAAGAGTTGATATGCCATTAAACTAAATAACTTAATCTTAGCGTATTCTTGATTGCTCTTATGGCAAACAAACATGCACCCTTTATATCTCCGCCCAATCAGCTTGTAGAATACGCCGACTGCGTTACTGCAGAGAGTTTGGTTTGGTTCCGTTCCATTTGGTTTTATAGCACATCAACCATTGTAGGTTATTTAATACCAAATCCATTTTACACATCTAAATAGTTCTATTTCAAACAATTCAGTTTAGCATAAGTAAAGTTTAATTCTATTTGACCTATCAGGTGCTCCCACTCCGGGCCAGACACAATCTAGGAGCAATGGCAATGAAGAGGTACTCCACATTCCTCAAAGCTCCAGCCGAACTGAAACCTCACCTTCAGATTGTTTAGTGTCATATCCAGGATAATTATTAGGGGAGTCTAAACCCTCTGCAGAAATGTTGTCGGCAGCTCCAGCCGATTGGGTCATGTTGCAGAGGGATAGGATCATGCATATGGCACTCTGGTTATGCTCTAATCCACATCAAATGTATAACCATTTGTTACATAATAAAATAATGATTTTTTTTATATTAATCATTTTTCATTGATTATATTTGATCATTGAGTTTGGTTGGGCTTTGAACTATTCGGGTTAAGAGCCCAAGTGTATAGTCAATTGGTGCAATTTATGCTCGCACTCAAAAGATATGACAATCACCATTGTCATAATAAACCCCCAGACAGGAAATGAGGCCCGGAGTGTGGATGACGTCATGCCCGGAAGAGATGGTCCTGAGAATTTGAGGATTTTGAAAAAGAGTCTGTTGGGAATTGAGATTGGACCATGGAGGCAGAGAATTGAGTTCCAGCCATTGAGCAGAGAGTTGAGATTGGACCATTGAAAACGAAAGTTGAATTCTCTACCGTTGAGGCATGAAGTTGTTTTTTTTTTAAATTTCTACCGACAGAGATCTTAAACATCCCAAGATGCACCGCGCGTTGGTGGAGTCAGATAGTATGGTCAGCATAGTAAGAATTGTGTCTTTCTCCTCGTGTCGAAGAACCGAAGCAAGAAATTAATAAACCGTTCGTACCTGAACTACTGAGCCTGCCTGTGTTTGTATTTGCGCATTGTATTGTATTACAGTTTTGATTGAGGTGTTTATGGCTATACAACACATTTAACTATGTGCCAAAAAATGACTGATGTTAAATTGATAATGTTAAATAGCAATATTTGAAACCATTCAACCGTGTGCAAATGAATAAGTAATGTTGATAGAATTATTAATGCAGAGTAGAAATACTTGAAACCATTCCACTGTGTGCAAACGATAGCAAATCTTATTCATGGGCAAACAAATTAGCTCTAATTAAAAAAATATACCGACAAACTACTCACTTAGAAATCCTGTTTAACCATTTAACTTTGTGCAAACAAATGAATGATTTTAAATTAAATTGTTAGTGTTAAATAGCAATACTTGAAACCATTTAAGTAAGTAAAGTAGACGACCATAGTCGAGGGTAACCCGAAGGCTCCCTTTTCGATAGCTTACTACACCAAGGTGTAGGGGAGGGCGCTACTCCTTTCCCTGGATTGCTCTGAAACCATTTAACTATGTGAAAATAAAGGATTATAACGAAATGCCATTCGTGTTAGATAGCGATATATGAATCCATTAAATAGTGTGCAAAGACATGAACTCTGCCTCGTTTTAAAAATGTTATCTACAGAATATGCGTTTATAAATCATATTCAATATATATATATATATATATATATATATATATATATATATATATATATATATTTATATATATATATATATATATATATATAGCAGGAATTGGCATTAAATAAGCTCCAAGGGTTGATACGCTATAAAAACAATCTACCAACCACTTGGTCGTCTGGTATTAGTATATGCTGAGTGCAAACTCACCAGAGGGTTAAGTCTTCTCTCTACAACCCCTCCCCCCAAAAAAAAACCCAAAAGATATCTAAGGTATAAAACTGCATTTCGTAGGCAAGCTCTGGGGTGTGTGAAGTCATTCCTTTGTTATAATTACTCCCAGGTCCACTCTAACTCGGAGTGGTAGTACCTATTAGGGTTGTATCTAGGAGTTAAATAGACCTGTTTAAAAATTACTTGCATTTGATTGGAATACTTAATATCATATAAATGTGTGCAATAATTTTATTAAGAATATTTACTTATTTTTGTTTATTAAGGTTTGGTTTAGATGTGTTTTATGGCATATCGACCCTTACGAAGCCCCCTGAGATGGGGTTGTAGAATACGCCGACTGAACTTCTGCTGAGAGGTAATATCCCACCCCAACGAGGCCACCTGTTGCTCGTCGGTGTCGACTCGAGATGCAAGTGACTTGCAATACACCACTTTAATCCTTACTGGGCTAGACGGGTGGTTGGACTGGCCTAGTCCAATCAATCAACTGGTAACACCAAGTCCTAGCACCTATATGTTTAGCCCCGACTTTATTTTTCAATCGGTACTTATCGCAAACTCCAAGCCCTTTTTATTTTATAGGTGCTAGAAGGTTGTGACTGAGGGTCAATTGCATTAAGAGAATAGGTCTTTTACCTCTGTTAAATCACATGACAATGAGTATTGTCTATTGAAAATCTGAAATTGGTAGGGGAACGAAATCCTACTGCCAGTTCGACTATACAGGCAATGTGTCCCGATCTTAATCAAGGCGAATGGGTTTCCTCAAGGTAAATTGCAACTCAAGCTCGATTCCCTGGTGGGTGGTGGAGCACTGGACCAGCGAAAAAAAAAAACATTACTTACGGCTTTTTCTAATTCTGAGAATGAGGCTGCAAACTTCCCCAGATTCATTGAACTTGATTCTTTTGAAGAGATCTCCCAAGCCAAATCATTTCCATTCTTAATCGAGATGGCAATTTTAAGCAGAACAACTCCTAGAATTACCCCCCCACGCAAAAAAACACATAAAAAGTTGATTGTGGAGGTGGACAGCCGGAGGTAAGTTGAAAATATCCTCAAAATGATGACTTTTCATAAGACCAAGATGTAAGGCCAATCCACATAAAATATTGAACACTTCGAAAGGAGTTATAATATTATGAGTAGAGAGATGTACTTGGTGGCACCAGAAAAATAAGAACAGCCTTGGAAAATTAAGGGGTCACAGACGATAAAAGAATAAAAATAGACATGGCTGAGAGGAAATTCCGACGAATGTATACATTTTGACTTTCAATCAGCCTAAAATACCCAAAGAAGTAAAAATCGGATATTTTCTCGAGGGGTTGGAACAATAAATCCTTGATACATTGAAATGCTTTCAATGTTAAAGAAATGGCCATCACAGGGATGGTTGCTGAAGACGTCAGACATCTGGAAGATGTGGAGAAAAAGACCCAAAAAAGACGGAGGAAGATTGGCCAAATGAAACTAAATGCCCAAAGTCTCAACAAAACCACCCAGCTTTCTCAAAATATTGTGACATCTACAAAAGAGAGATAGAAATACTAGAGGTAAAGAACAAACGAAATATAACTTTTTTAAAGCACGGAGAATAGTTGGATCCTTTATGGGAGAGAACACTTTCGTCTCTATAGCACGAAGAGTGAACCCAATCAGAGACAGCAATCAAGCAGACAAATACAGAGTTCTCGTGGAGAAGCTGATCCAAATGGAAGCAAAGGATTGGTCATTTTCAGGAGCATCTGAAAATCCTACACTCAACCGAAATTCAGCAAATAGAGGCTCAAACTCAACTAAAACAAATAAAAAGAAATCCAATGAAATAATCAAAGAGCTCAAAGAGATCTCTAGTACGTCCCCTTAAACCCATTAATGACAGACTAAAAAACTAGTCACCCAAAAAGCAAGAACCACTCAAACAAAAACCGGAAGTTCCCATTGACCAATCAGGAAAAATACACATGAACACCAAAGTGAACAATGAAAGACAAGGAAGCGTAATTAAACAGCCCTCAGCCAAACTTGATTGATATTCTTCAACATCTAGTACAAAATCACCTAAAATAATTAATGAACAACGAAATCCCTAAATAGATCCCAAAGCATCGAAAGTATGGACATTGAAAGAGATAAAATAATTGAAAATATCGATCTAGATGATACCAAGTATATCTGGTTAGTGTTAAGTCAGGAGGGATCAAGTACCAATTTTTAGAGTCTTTGGTATGACTCGACCTGTGTTTGAACCCCGATCTCCTGGACAATTGATGAACACTTTAACCATTATGCCAATGAGCCAGTAACAAAGTATATCTGGTTACAAACAATGCATTACTTGTAACTATTAAACTGTGTGCAAACAAACTCATTTTGAAAGTTACTTACAGACCAGCCACATAAAAATGATTTATAAACAAGGTTTGGCACTGAATGACCGTCAAGTTTTGGTATGCCATTCAAGCAAATAACCTAATCGAATTAATCCCCCTCCACACAAGGGTTGATATGCCAAAAAAACAACCAGCTTAAAACTTTTAGCATTAGACTACTTGAAACCATCTCTGTGCAATTAAATGAGATCTGTCTTATTTGGAATGTTAACGACAAACTATTCGTTTACAAATCATATATATTTGTGTAGACGAAATTTGGCATTAAATGATCAACAAGGATTGGTATGTCACAGCACCCAACCAACCAGCGTGGTCGAATTATTATTATTAACTTGAAATTATATAATCACTTGCAAATTATTAATCTTTGGTAGGAATACTTGAAACCATATAACTGTGCAAAAATCATTATTATCAAATAGAAATAGTTACTTTAGAACTATATAACTGCGTACAAATTAATTTTAGATAGGTATACTTGAACCCTTAGCAATGAGTGCAAAATATTTGGATTGGAAAGAAATACTTGATATATACTATGGACAAAAAAAATGATGATTGTCAAATAAAAAGTGCAATTTAAAAAAAGGCAATGAAACATTGAAAATAATTATGGTGTAATCAAATATTTAGAAATGAATAAGATTTCGGTATTAGATGACCCATAGGAAGTTGATAAGCTGTTAAATAACGGAACCTATCTATGGACTAAATAGACCTGTTTCCACATTGTTTGTATTAGATAGGAATACTTGATACAATATAACTCTGTTCAAATTATTTATCTTATGAATAGTTATTTGCAGCTATAACTGTTTACTAAGAATCAAAATCATTTGTTACTTGGAACCATATAGTTGCTCGCAAATTATTTGTTGCTTGCAAATTATTTGTATTAAATCGGAATACTTGAAATAATATAACTGTAAAAACAAATTATTAAATAGAAATAGTTGATTTTAACTATATATCAACTTATAAATTATCATAATTAGATCGGAATACTTGATACCATATAACTGTACAAATAAATCATGATAATGATGTAAGTTCTTTAAAAGAAATCATTTCATATAAACGTTGAAAATATAATTATGATTGTAATCAAACATTTATAAATGAATTAAATTTTGACAATAAATAGTTAATTTATGTAACAGTATGTTAACTATTTATGGTTCAAACAAAATTTTGAAATGCCTAAATTCTGTATCTTATTTATAGTAAATAAAGATATTTTTCTTTCTATTTTGACGTTTGCAGAAACGTTCTTAGCGACCCATTCTCGGCTAAGCTCATCTTAAGAATAAACGTTTTACATTAAAATCTTCTCCCATAGGTCAAATATCAAATTTGCTTGCAATACATCAAACCGCCTGAACATCAGTAAAGAACAAGCGAAATCTTTCCAATTATAATGAACATAAAATGGGACTCTGAATGGAAAGCTGAAAATGCGTCGCGCGTCTTGCAATAATAGAGGCGACAAAAGGAATCTAGCGAATGTGACAACTACGAAAGCTAAATTAAAGATCTTTTATATTTTCCTTCTTCGAATATCTCTTTGCGTCTATCTCTTAAAATCTCTTTCTGGCCTCAACCTGCTTCTGCCCCATTTCCCTCTTCTGTAATGTCACGATCATTATAAATATTGATAGTTAGCGAACTACGACTTATGTCTTTGAATTTCAAGACTCGGCCAAACACTACTGAACGGCATTGAAAAATGGCTTTTGCACTGGATTATAAGTGCTAGGACGTGGCAGCCGTCAGCTCCCGTGGCAGATATCTCAAACTATAAGCTTAATATGAAACAGCTTCTTCTGAAGCCAAACAGTCTCTCTTCGTTTTCCCCACCACCACAGATTCTTTGTATTCTGTAATGAGTTCCTTTAGAAGTTGTAGCGGTCTATGACATTTCCAAGAGTTTTGAGTAAATGATGCATTAATATAGTTAAAGCCGAAGACCCAAATGCCTATGCCAGGACTGCCACAAACTCATCCTCTTATCTCTCTCTCTCTCTCTCTATCTCTCTCTCTCTGCGATGCCATCAACGACACAATCGTCGAAATGATAACTAATGCAGATTAGGTTTTCGCAATAATCGACCAGTTAGATAGATGGAACTTTTACAAAGTATTACATTGATCTGCTGAATGTCTAATTCACTTAGTGAGGAGGTACAGAGACGATGTATGGGTAACTCGTATAAAAAAAATTAAGTAAAAGTGCAGTTATCTTCCCTTGTTTCAAAAAGATGTTCCATTAAGTTCAAGCCATTTGCAAAATTTAGTTACGTCAAGTGAAAAAATAATCAAATGATATTTTCTTTTTCACATATTTTCTCATTTTTTAAAACAATTTATTACATTTGGTTTCTCATAAAAAGAACACGAACCAGAAATCAACCCAGTCGGCTGGGATAGTAGAATACACCGACTTCATCTCTACAGAGGGGTCAGACCCCCCTCCAACGAGTATCCTGGATATGCCACTAAACCATCTGATGGTCAGGATCCAGTCCTGGATCTTTAGGAAATGTGGAGTAAACTTTCACAGCTATTACTCCCAAGTTCACCCTGATTCGGAGTGGTAGTACCAGTTAGGGTCCAATCTAAGGGTCAAATAGAACTATTTAACCATTTAACTGTGTGCAAGCAAATGACTGACGTTAAATTGAATTATAAGTGTTACGTATCAATAATTTGAACCTTCTAAGTGGGTAGAGTGTTCGCCAGTGGTCCAGGAGAACTGGGTTCAGTCCCAGGGTCGCATCATACCAAAGACTTTAGGAGTAGTGCCCTCCCCTATACTTCCGTGTAGTAGCAATTGAAAAAGGATCCTTTTGGTCGCCCTCGACTACAGTCATCAACTTTACTTTACAACAACTAATTATATGCAAACGAATGTGTAATGTAGAATTGCATTATTAGTGTTGAAAAGCAATATTTGAAAATCTTTAACTGTACAAATATAGAATTATTGACATTACACAGCAATACTTGAAACCATATAACTGTGTGAAAATGAATAATGTTAAATTGGATTATTTGTGTTAAATAGCAATATTTGAAATCATTTAACTGTGCACAAACGTATTAGCCCTAACTTTAAAAAAATAAAATTATAAACAATTTATTTACAAAGTATATGTATATCCATTTAACTATGTGTAAACAAATGATTAATATTAAATAAAATTATTTGCGTTTGATAGAAATATTTGAAACCATTTATCTGTGTGCAAATAAATAAACTCTGGCACGTTTAAAAATGTTATTTACAAACTATTTTTACAAATCTTAGATATCTAATATGTATAAACAGTATTTAGCCCGCCCTGTCGGCGACAGCTGTATAATAGGCCGAATGCATCCCTGCAGACGGGAAAGACCCTCCCAACGAGTGTCCTGATATGACACTAAGCCATCTGATAGTGATGCTCCTGTTCTGTAACTCTAGGGAATGTGGAGTATCCTTTCATTGCAATTAATCTGACGAGAGATGATTGTGCCTGTTAAGTACTAATCTAAGGCTTAAATAGAACTGTTTACCTATCTAAGTGTATGCAAACTAATAATTAATACTAAATATAATTATTCGTGTTAGATAGGAATTATTTAATAATGTGCAAAAATTATTTCCTATTTGTGTAGAGTTGGTAGTATCTGTAATAAGTATTTGTCGCTGCCTCCCACCAGACAAGACTTGACACAAGGTCAAAAGGCCAATTAATAATATGTCCTGTTGTAACCTAAACCAATTGACCAATTTGGACAGCTGATATGTGTCTCACGCATCCGCTGTTGAGACCTATTTGCATACCTCGTGCACGTCTAGCTGACGGTGCTTTGTTGTCAAACGTTCCCGACTAGTGTTCTTCCATTCCTTCACAATTTGAAACCATTTGATTGTGTGCAAATGAATGAATAGTGTTCAATGAAATCATTGGTGTTGAATAGCAACATTTAAAACCATTTTATTGTGTGCCAACAAATTAGCTCTAACTTTTTAAAAATGAAATTATGCACAATCTAATCACTTACAAATCTTACGTATAACCCTTTAACTGCGTGCAAACAAATGATTGCTGTTAGATTAAATTGTTAGTCTTACATAGGAATACTTAAAACCTTTCAACTGAGTTCAAACAAATGATTGATACTAAATAAAAGTATTCGTGTTAGATGACAGTACTTGAAATCGTTTAGCTGTGTGCAAAGTTATGATATCTGGCACTCTTGAAAATGTTTCAAACTATTCGTTTTCAAATCAAATTTAATAAATGCATGTAAAAATAGGATTTGACATTCATTAACCTACACGGGTTGATATATCATAAAACCCAACCAATCAACACAAACAGATATAAATAAAAAGGTCTCATCCACGCAAACGAACTTTCAGAAAATCCAGAAAGTAACAAGCCATTATATTCTGATATATACTCACACAAGAGAATCGGCCACAGCGTATAATATGTCAAGTAAACTATACTATTAAACATTTTCTCATAGAATGTGCAGCTTTAGGTCTCAGAGAATGTTTTTTTCAATTCAAACAATACGAAGGAGCTATTTAAAAACGTCGATATGTTCTTGAGAGAAATAAAATTATACCAAGAATTATCTGCCCTGTTAGCTGGGGCAGTAGAATATACCGGCTGCACGTCAACAGAGGGGGTTAGACCCCCATCCCGAGTAAGGCATAATGCCTGAGGACGGGATCCTTGTGCCTGAAAGAAACAGCTTGGACTCAGATTCAGAAAATGAAGCAACATATTCGCCAAGATTTATTGTTATCAAATCACTAGAAGAAACTCCTTCAGCTAAACTATCCCACCTTTTTTGATTGAAAGTGATCACTAGCTATGTAAACCCACGAACTGTGAAATTAAAATAGCAGTGGTAATCAAATTGTTGAGACAGATAGCAAGAAACATGCTGAAAACTTACGACCAAAGTAAAAACCTACTTACTGTATGAAGAGCTTAACACCTCAAAAGAGGTTATCAGATACAGGGAGTTATCCCAAGCAACATAAATAAATAAAAACTGTTTTAGGAAAGCAAAGGGTCACGGACTTCAAAAAGTTAAACATGAGAAGTGGTGGTGAAGAATCACAAGCATACATATATATTTGAATATTTTAACAAATTCATAATTCCAAAGGAAGTAAAAATTGGATTCTGCCTCGAAAAGGTAGAACAATTCATCTTTAAACTGATAAGATGCTTTAAATGTAACAAAAAAAAAATGTGGACATTACATGTTGAGCTGCAGAGGACGTTCGACATGTGAATGGTGTTGCTAAAAAGACTCTGACCCCATAGAGAAAAGCAAAACCTCAAACTGTCAAGTGAACCATCTCACATTGTAATATAATACAAGAGAGAGCGAGAGGGGGAAATCATAAAGATGAAGTATAGGCGAAATATAACATTTCTAGAAGTGAGAAAATTAGTATCATTTTCTACGAAAGAAAAGAAAAGACCTGTGTTAATATAGCGTAAAAAAACATGTTCGATCAGTAACAATAATCAGCGAGCAGCTCAGTCGGCTGGGGTAGTACAATACACCGACTGCATCTCTGTAGAAGGCTAAGACTATCCCAACAAGTGTCCTGGATACAATACTAAACCATCTGAGGGTCATTGCTATTACTCCCAGGTCCATTCAAATGTGGATTGGTAGTGCTTGATAGGGTTCCATCTATCTGTTTGATAATTTAATTATGTGCAAAGAAATGCCTTATGTGAAATTGAATAGTTAGTGTTACATAGCAATACACTGAACTATTTAACTATGTGCAAATAAAACTATTAGTGTGGAATGCTTGAAACCATTTAACTGTATGCAATAATTGAATTATTGTTATGACATAGCAATATTTGGAACAATTTGACGGTGTACAAATGAATCAATAATGTTGAATTGAAGTGTTGAATAGAAATAATTGGAACTATCTCACAGTGCGTAAACAAATGATTATAATAAAAAAAATTATTAGTGTTAGATATCAGAATTTGAAACTATTTAACTGTGTGCAAACAATAGCAATACTTAATAGTGTGCAAACAAATTAGCTTACTTTTAAAAATAAAAGGACCCCAAAACTATTCACCTAGACATCCATTTATATTTTAATACTGAGCAAACAAATGACTGATGTTAAATTATATTCTTAGTGTTATATAGCAATATTGAAACAATTTAACTGTGTGCCAAAAAAAAATTATTCGTGCAAGAAATACTTGAAAACATTAAAGTGATTGGAAGTTTCTTCTAAGCAGCGATCGTGTCGATACTGCTATATGGATGCACTACATGGACGCTAACTAAACGGCTGGAGAAAAAGCTTGACGGCAACTACACAAGAATGCTGCGATCAATACTGAACAGGTCCTGGAGGCAACACCAAATAAAGCAGCAGCTATACGGCCACCTACCACTTATCACGAAAACTATCCAAATTAGACGAACCAGACATGCTGGAGAAGTTATATACTCCTGTGGACCCCTTCACATGGCCGAGCGAAAGCAGGGCGACCAGCACGAACCTACATACAGCTCTGTGAGGATACGCGGTGTAGCCCTGAGGACCTGCCGGAAGCGATGAACGAGAAAGGGTCAGGGATATCCGTACCGATAGCACGACATGATGATGATGAAATAGCATAATTTGGGTTAGATAGGAATACTTGAAAACATTTAACTGTGTGCAAAATTTACTTATTGGTATTACATATCAATACTTGAAACGATTTAACTGAATGCAAATAAAACTGTTAGTGTGAGCGATACCTGTAACCACTTCACTGTGTGCAAACAAATGATTGATACCTATATAATTATTGATATTTGATAGCAATAGAAGAAAATATCTAAATGTGTGCAAACAATAGCAAAACTTCATGTGTGCAAAGAAATTAGCTCTGACTAATTTTAGAATAAGATATCATAGAAACTACATACTTACAAATCATATATGTACAACCATTTAACTGTGTGCAAACAAATGACTGATATTGAATTACATTGTAGTGTTACATAGTAATAGCTGAAACCATTTAACCGTGTGCTAAAAATATAAACAAAAACAAAACATGATTGGTGTTACATAGGGCCCCAAAATACGACCAAGATATGAATATGTGAAATATAAAAACGTTCATAAAATGTTCATAAACATAGGAATCCGAAAAACACGAAATATCCGTCTGCCTTGTCAGACACAAAAAAAAAATCTATCTCTTAGTTGCTCAGCTCCAATGGCGAGATTATTCGAGACAATTCTGATTGATACGGGCCTGAAGAGGACCCGAGACATCACCTGTGCCCTCAATAGTTGGTATCAACAAACTTCCACAAAAACTGGCATGCCTTCCATCAGCACCCAAAATCGATCCCATAACACTTCCAATATCCACCACTTCACAAATATCGAAACCTGCCCCCAAAGTCTTTACTACAGATATGCACAATCTTCGGACAACTCCGTTGATGCTTCCGAAATCTCGGGTCTCGGATTAAAATACTAATTTCCAATTACTATTTGCTTGACCACTGACAAGTTACTGTTGTATAGTCATATGCAGATTCATGCAGAAAGAATCACAACGACCCAATGATAAAGGACGAGCGAAGACTTCTTTAGAAAAATATGTACCTCTCACTTTATTGTAAGGGTTCGAAAAGGGTTACTCAAGGTTTTACTGTGAGAGGGAGTGGGAGACCGAACAGAAACTGCAATATTTTGACCCCCACTCTTATGGCCGTCAGCGTTGTGTCTTTCTCGTTCTCCAGGGTTGCTCAACTGGAGGCCCTGGGACCCATCTCTCGTTTGTTTTCTATAACCCGTCAATCATTTAAGCAAGGCACGATCTTTCTTCCCTTTCATTTCCCAGCAACCTGCCTGCATATTTCCCTCTCACTCTCTTTCTTTCTCACTCCCTCACTACGATACAAAATTACATATAGCAGTAATTGTCGTTTTTCTATACTCTCATCGATTTTTTAAAAATTATTTCCAATTTCATCTTTTTAGAATATAAGCCATCAAGACTCATTTTACTACCCACTTGTATTAATACTAACTTTTTTCATTATTATAATCATTGTAAATTTTTTTCCCACCTATGACAAACAGAGAAAACTTATTCGAATGAGCAAATACCTTCTTTTTCTTTTTTTTTTCTTTTCTTTTCTTTTCATGTCTTTTTCTTTTCGTTTTGGGCCTTACGTCGAACGATCTCTTACTTCTTTTTCTCGCTCTTGGGGTGCCGCATTTTTTTTCTTTCTTTTTTTCGGAGTTGAGTTTTTTTTCTTCTTTTCCTGTTGATTCTTTTACGTTTTCTATCTCTCCTTCCATCATCTGAACTAGCCGTTCAAAATTGATTCCTATGTTTCTTGGCCGTTTCCCTGATCTCGTGGACACAGATTCGAAATCATGCCATGAACGGCATGCATTGGCCTCCAGCACCAAATCATCTATGTAACATAGGTCCAAAAATATACGACCAAGATACGAACATGCATAAAACGTTCATAATTTACGAATACTAAAGGCATAAGACCCATACGTTTCAGGGAGATGTAGTGATACTGACAAATTAATCTACCTAATTTGTATGAATGTAAAAAAGAGCCTATGTATGTCTCTCACTGAGAATAACTGGCAAGTTTGCTTAGCCATCGACTAGTGATAACCAAGCACATCACAACAATTTCAATTTTTAACAGTTCAGTTTAGTTTAAGTTAGTTGTTTGCACACAGTTTAAACGTTAAACAGTTCTATTTGATCCATAGATCGGACCCTATTAGGTGCTACCACTCCAATAAGAGTGGACCTGGGAGCAATAGCAAATCCCCAAGGCTGGAGCCTCACCATCAAATTTTTTTATGTCATAACCAGGATACTTATTTGGTGGCGGGTTACCTTTCTGCAGAGATGCAATTATGTCGATGATCGGCCAAGCAGACGATCCCTTTGTCTGTTTAGGCGCGAAACCAGACAAAGGATTTGGACCCGAGATCTCGACGTGACGGAAGTAGGAAGGGAACGCCAGTCAGAGAGTGAGACAAAGGGACTCAGAAGAAGGCAGTTGGCGAAGGGTGACGTGTGTGGCCAGTCGACACCGGACAGCTGAGAGACCGATCAAGATGGGTTGGCATTCCTAGTAGCTCGTAGAATTTTCGCTAGAAATCCAGGCTAGCGTTAGTCTACATATGCACAAGGGAATACAATGTTACATAACTCTTCTCTTGCACCTTGATTTAACCCGAGTCTTATTGTTCGTTAGTTCGTTTATTCCTTTTCTCCCGCTCCCTTGATTATATTTCTTGTAGCTATGAAGAAATGTGCGATGCTCCTGTCGGAACCACTAGTTGATCACCGGCCAAGAAGTGAAATGGTTCGAAGAAGTTGACGTATTCGGGGTGGGGGTGGGGGGTATCGTCTCAATTAGAGTATTCTACAGCCCCAGCCGTCTGGGCTGGGTTTGAAAATGTTACCAAGTATAGGGTGGCTTTATTTTGATATATTTTATTCATATCTTTGATTTTTGTTTTTAGCTGAAAAATTGTTAATTAATTTTTTGCGAGATTTTCATCTTAATTTTAGTTGCTTTTCATAGCAACTATTCAGAATATCTTTGTTCATTGCTAACATTTTTTATGTGCAAATTTTTTAAAGTGTAATGCTATTAAGCGTAAATGGTAAAAAAAAGAAAGATTTAAATGGTTGGATTTATCTTCAGCTGTAAGCTTCTAGCTGCTGGAGCAACCCGTTGCGAAAAAAAAAAAAAAAAAACAACAAAAAAGAAAAAAAAAGAAAAAAAAAAGAAGGATTTTCCCCTGGCAAAAAACATTTCATGTTTCGCTGTGGGTTGGTGTATCTTTTATTTCTAACTGATGATCTGAGTAGTTGTGATGAAAAGTATCTGTAATTAAGATGAAAGAAACAACAGTAAAAAAATTGATTATAGCAATTATACGACGAAAGCTCCATAAGGAAAACATAACAATATTTGAAATCACTTAACTGTGTGCAAACTGGTTCGTTTAAAAATGTTACCAACAAAAAATTTGTTTACAAATCACACACACACACACACACACACACACACACACACACATATATATATATATATATATATATATATATATATATATATATGTATATATAAACGGGATTTGGCATGAAGTAACCTACAAAATTTGATATGCCATAAAACCTGACCAACCAACTAATATCCCTTTTTACGAATCCTCTTTCTATATTTTCCAGACACGCAGCATTAATGTATCGTTCGTTTCTTGGTTTGGAGTTACCCCTCCATCTGTGTTATTCCATCTGTGTTATTTATTGATAAAGAAATCAATGCCCTGACTATTGATCTCCTTGTCTATTGTATTTTGGTATTCATTGTGTACTCCTTGAAAAATGAAATGCACTTTCTTTCATTCTTGTTGAGCAGTGATACTTTGAAATCTACGATCAAAGTTTTACTAGTATTATTAGTGATTAGCTTAATAATAGAATTTAATACTGGTAACGGAAATATGTTAGCAAAGTTGAACGATAATAAGACATTATCATTCAGAATTTTGAGAGGCGGTGAATTGGAATCCTACTATGACTTCTGCAAATAATGTCTTTGGCAAACGTAACAGAGAATTCTAAAACTTCTCTGCGGCAATTTCTCATCGGCTCTCGTGAGAATAAAATCAGGTGTTAAATTTCACCCACGCCCTCCCTATCTCTTGAAATTACGATCTCACCCCATACCCACTACTGCCCTCAACTGAGGAAAGAAAGCCAATTCATATACTTTAATAACAAAATTGAAGTTAAAATAATTTCTTTTTCACTTTAGTCCACTTCTCTAATAACGAAAGAAACTGGGTGAAAAATCATAAGCACTGATCTACATTTGTTTTTGGTCGGGATCAGAAAGTAATTTCCTAAAATTTAATCAATAAATCTCGAGTTGAAATATTTTGCAATGCAACTAGGATTTTCAAAGCCTCAATAAAACTTTTTTATCATCACAGCAACACCGAGTGTGCAAACAATTAAAAGTTTTCAATATTCGCTATTTCCGCTCATAAACAAAAAAATGTGTCAGTGTAAATAAAATATAAATTTCTTTTTTCAAAAAATTTTTTTAAAATAAAAATGAAAAGTTTGTTTATTATAATTGGAATTATCACGTACTTGCAGTAATTTCTATACTTCTAAAATCTGCCATATCAAGACTGTGACAATATCACAAATATGAACAACCAGGTGAAATTATATTTTCGTGATCACCATTTGTTCCGTAATTAAGATATTTCTATGCAATAACAAGGAGGGTTACCTTGTCATAGTAGATTGACGGCCCAGGTAAGTTGCAAAGAAAAAAAATTGAGATGAAAATAGTTATTTGATAAGTTTAGTTTAGTTCTGACTCAACGCCAGAAGTATGAAGCATCAAGTGCGAACCGATTTTCCATATGAAGCGTCCTTGTATGAAAGAAAAATACAAGTCAAAATATAAGAAATAAAACATTGATTTACTAAGCTTAGCTTAGTTGTGGCACAAGGACAAAAGTATGGGGCAACAAGTTCAAAGCAAAGTCATTAACAATGGTTTGCTAATCTAGCTTGCTTAGCCATTCCAACACATGAGGTGCCCCCCCAATTTTTTATTTAGAAGATTTCGTTCCTGAAGCTTTAACTTTTGATTAATTTAAACATAGATTAAAAAAATAATTACTTAGAAATAATCAAATTATATTAAGATAAATAGAACTGAAATATCATCGACTTTTGACGAGTCTTTTAAAAATGGATGCAACAGTACCTTTTAAAATCACATCTGCTCTCAGGCATTTTGGCCAATTTTTTTGCTATCAGTTTTTATATTCAACAACAAACAACATAGACACTGTAAATAAAACCAGCAAACACAGACAGGTTTTTGATGGCAGATTAAGTACTTCCATCGTGTGTTTATTGATATACATTCTATGGCTTCTTTGCTGCGAAGGCCAACCAAAAAGAGCAAAGGGTGAAAAGGAAAAAAAATTATCAGAGTTTTAGTTCGGGAGGAGATAAGTGAAAAACAAAAGAAAAAAATATCTTGCCTTTCATCGAGTTGAAATAACTGCTATTGTCATTCATCCACATGAGTCATTACAAAACAATTATTATCGTTAACATAGAGCAATATCTTAATTTTTTTGTATGTTTCATTCTATTTTTTCCACGAAGGTTGATATGCCATAAAACAAAGAAGCATGAAACACACACACACACACACACACACACACACACACACACACACACACACACACACTCTCTCTCTCTCTCTCTCTCTCTCTCTCTCTCACACACACACACACACTCTCTCTCTCATGTGTTTAATGTAAGCACCTAAACACATAAATCAAAACTTGTACTTTTACGCTTTTGTGAAATATTAAATTCTAAAGAAAGTCTGTACAATGACTTAACAAAGGTCTGTTGTAGGGGTTTAGAATACGCTGGCTGTAGCCTCTGCAGAATAAGACCACCTCGCCACTGCAAATGGGGTGTACTGAGTAAGACACTAAACTATATGTGGTAATACAGCTCCATTTCTGAAACTTTGATGAGTTTGGAGTGCCACTTGATTGTAATTTCTCCTGAACCAGATTGGTTGGTTGATTGAGTTTCACGGCACATCAACCACTATGGGCTATTCAATGGTTTACATATATGAATTATATACGATTTGTAACCATTTTTTATATGAACTCTGAACCAGAATGTTAGTGCATATAAGCATCCGACCCATGAACCAAATAAATCTGCTTTAATACATTTTAAATGAAAGTATTTGAAACCATATAACGTTGTACAAAACAAATTATTATTATGAAATAGAATTGTTTATAAATTATTAGCATTATACAAGAATACTTGAGGCTATAAAACTTTGTGCAAATTATTTGTATTTGATAGGAATACTTGATACCATATATCTGTGTACAAATTATTTGTATTAGATATGAATACTTGATACCATAGAACTGTGTGCAAATTATTTGTATTAGATAGGAATGCTTGATACCATATAACTGTGGGTGAATTATTTGTATTAGATGGGAGTACTTGATACCATATAACTGTGGGCAAATTATTTGTATTAGATGGGAATACTTGATACCATATAAATGTGTGCAAATTATTTGTATTTGATTGGAATACTTGAAACCATATAACTGTGTGCAAATTATTTGTATTAGATGGGAATACTTGATACCATATAAGTGTGTGCAAATTATTTGTATTAGATAGGAATACTTTATAACATATAACTGTGGGCAAATTATTTGTATTAGATAGAAATAACTGATAGATAACTGTGCGCAAAAAATGATTTGACAAATGAGTTCGACTGCAAAAAATAAAAATGCAATCGAATTAATGAAACATAAATCAAATATCAGCTGTAAATAACCCATAAAGAGTTGATCTGCAGTTAAACAAATAAACTAATACTCTTAACAAAGATGTTTTTGAAAATAAATTCTCTTCTATTTATAATGAATAAAAAAGCTTAGAATTCCTTCAATTTCCAATAGGAGATGAATCAAAAGTAATGAGACAGAGCTGTAGAATACGCCAACTGCATTTCTACGGAGGGGGTAAGACTTCCCTTACAACGTGGTAGCCTGTTGGCCGTGGGTGGTGAGTCGTAATGCTTGAGAACTGGTGGCTTAGTAGTTCGTGACCCGGCAACTGAAGTGGCCACGTGACTTGAAATACTCCACTTTGGCCCTTACTCGGCTAGATGAACAGCTGATCCACTCAATTGGCTGGTCATGTTGAGCCCTAGCCTCTGTATGATTGTCTCCGCTGTAGAAAACAATTACCCAAGCCTATTTGGGTGAGGGTCAATCGCGTTGAGAGCAAAATAATTCACCAATGCTCACCTTTCAAAAATCAATTATTGGTTTGTGAAAGGAGAAATGAGCAAATGCCAAAAATTTGGGTATCATAAGGAAATTTATGGAGAACACAAGACATGTGAAAAAATGTGGCGAAAAAGAAAACATATGGAAGGAGATTGTCTAAAAAAAGATAAAATTCGCAAACTGCCATGAGGGCTATTTTTATTTACCAAAGACTTGCAATGTCTTTAAGAAATAAAAAGAAATCATGGAAGAGAAATACAAGTAAAACATATCCTTCCCCGAAGCGAGACATGTGGAAACTTATGCCATTATAGCACAGAAAGTAAGCATAACATATACTATAAAAAATAGCAGCAATCAACCTGAAAAATAACATAACCAAATCTTGTTACGTATAGTTACGACCAAAAGACTGGACAAAACTTCAAAACTACCTAAAAGACTTTTACTTCAAGGAAATATTACAAGCTGAATCACAAAATAAATCAAATAAAAGAGTCGAAATAATCAATAAAGAAAAAACATACACAAAATCTACCGGTCAAATATAAACGACTTCTCAAAAAAAAAAAAAAAACAACAAAAAAAAACGAAATCTTATTCAAAAGAAAGTCCGATAAAAGATCACATAAATCTGTAATCAGTCCATTAAAAACCATTTAAGACAGACTTAAACTCTTTTCTCCTAAAAAGCCAGAACCAATCAAACAAAAAACAGAAACGCTCATTGATCAATATGGAACAACCCTTATGACAAATTCAAAACCCAAAACCAAACTGAACCATAAAAAACTGTGTGCAAATCAAACTATTAGTGTGAGCAATACTTGAAACCATTTAACAGTGTGCAAACATAGGATTAATACTAAATAGATTTATTAGTGTTTGACAGAAATACTTGAAACCATTTCACTGTGTGCAAACAAAGGATTACGACTAAATAGAATTATTAGACTTTATCTGTGTTCAAGCAATAGCAGTACTTAATTGTGTCGAAACAAAATAGCTTTTATTTAAAAATAAGATTACCTAAAAATTATTCACTTACAAGTCATATATGTAAAACCATTAAACTCAGTGCAAACAAATTACTGATGTTATCTTAAATTGTTACTGTTATATAGAAATACTTGAAATTATTTAACTTTTAACTATGTTCAAAAAATGATTGAGATTGAATAGAATTATTATTGTTAGATAGAAATACTTGAAACCATTTAGGTGTGAGCAAACAAATCAGCTCTGGATCGTTTAAAAATAGTTAATATATATGTATAAATCGGATTTGGCATTAAATAACTTATAAGCGTTGACATGCCAGAAAATCCAACCAACCAACCAACTAACCAAAAACCAACCAACCAACCAACCAACCAACCAACAACAAACCAACTTCTCCACTGTGTGCAAACAAATGATTAGCATTAAATAGAGTTATCATGTACAAACTATACGTTTACAAATCACACACACACACACACACACACACACACACACACACACACACACACACACACACACACACACACACACACACACACACACACACACACACAGAGGTATATATATAATTGACAGGATTTGGCATTAAATAACCTACAAGGCTTGATATGCCATAAAACCCAACCAACCAAACAACCCATCAATCAATCATTTCAGTCACAATGATGCTTACATAACGTAGTAGAAAGTCATTTTCAAATGTGTATTTTGATACGAGCTGTGGTTATATTTTTACAGTATATCCCTATCAAACCCATGTCGTTAATTTGTTGCATAATCTTGTCAGTACTGTTTATGTTATTATTTAGTGTACAATAATACCTTGACTAGTGCGATTTAAATGTAAAACAAATTAACTGCATAGTACATATTATTAGAACCTCCCTTTTTTTTCACGTACACATGGGAAGCAGCATGATGGACGCCTTACCTGGTCCTGGACCTGTGAGACATCGGCTCAACGTCCAGGATCATCAGTTCGATCGGGGAACTACTACTGCTCATCTATAAGAGTGGCTTCTATAGATGAGAATGAAAAAAAAAAAGAAAAACAGCCATCGAAAGATAACCATGATCCACACTCAAACCACATACACAAACCGCATCGCTCTTCGCGCGGGTAAAAAAGGGGTGCGTCCTGCTGAGGTTGGAGCCCTGGCCTCAGTGTTCGAAAAATCAGCTACAGAGCTCAAACAACAAAAATTACTAAAATGCAAAAAAACAATACAAGTAGATGGCCGAGCAAAAGCAGGACGACCAGCTCGAACATACATACAGCAGCTATTTGAAGATACGGGATGTAGTCCAGAAGACCTGCCGGTGGTGATGAACGATAGGGAAAAGAGAGGGTTAGGGGTATCCGTGCGGGTGGCATGATATGACATATTATTACAATCCGTTCAAACTGCAAAAAGAATATTGTTAGAATTAGATTCATGAAACCATATAACTATGTGCAAACAAATGATAATTATCATATAGAATTATTGATTTTTTGGAATACTTGAAACTTATGGATTATTTGTTACTTGAAAACAAATAACTGTTTGAAAATAAATGTCGTTAGATATGCTTACTTGAAAATATGGTTGTGTGTAACCAGTAGATTATTATTAAATGGTAATTGTTATTTTAGAATATTCAATTGTGTATAAATAATATAAGGTTTTTGATTAGAAATCGTGTCAGAAAGGGCTTAGAATACGCCAATAACATCTGGAGAAAGGTAAGACTCTCCCAAAAGTGTGTGTCACAGATATGACACTAAACTGCATCTGATGGTGAGTCTCCAGTTCTGGAAGTGTGGAGTATTCCTTCAGTGCCATTAATCCTAGGTCCATTCGGTAAATTATTTTTGTAAGAATAGTAACTCAAAGCTACAATTGTTTACTGATTATTTTATTAGTTACCAGAAACCATATAATTACTTGCAAGTTAATGGCGTAAGGTAGTGTGACACTACCCCTAGCGGCCGCCCTGCCATATTAACTTCTTTAAACCAATACTATTCCTGGCCAATGATTCATCTAGTGGGTCCGCCGGGGTATTTCACATTTCTTTACGGCTACAAAAGAAATACAACCGAGAGTCGGAGAAAAAAAAGAACAAACGAACAATATGGACTTATCTCAGTTCCAAGCGCAAGAAGGGGAATTTTGTGTGACTTTGCATTCCCCGTACATCTGCAGACTATTGTAGGCTTGTATTTTTCGCGAAACTTCTACAAAAAAGCACCAACAATGCTGACATCTTCTCGCGTTAGTTAACCCGGTCTCTGTCTAGCTCATCAGGTCTTAGCAATCACCTTTCTGACTTCTGTTGACTCCCTTCACTGCCCTGCTTCCGACCTCTCCTGCTTCCTTCTGCTGACTGTCCAACTGTCCCTCTCCGTCTTGCTTCGCCAATTGACCCTCTCAGTGTTCCTTTACCAACTGCCCCCTGTCTTCTGTCGGATCTTCCTTTCCTCCCTCACTTCCGGTCTCGTCTAAGATCTCGAGCTCAGACCTTTGTTTGGGTTTCGCGCCAAAACAGACAAAGTGATAGTCTGCCTGGCGCACCAACCCTATAGTGTCACAATAGGAATACTTGATAACATATAACTGTGTGCAAACAAATGATGATGATGATCCGCCTCATCATCATGGAGTCGTTCTAATAGCACGGAGTACACTGACAAAGAGTTATGGAAACTTTTCGGTTAGCAAGTCTAGTCGGTTAGTTCTGCAGAAGGGTATTGCATCCCTCCAACGAGTGTCCTGGATATAACCATCCGACCGTGAGGCTATAGTCCTAGAGCTTTGGAGAGTGGGGAGTGCTATTTCATTGTCTTTATTCCCAGATCCACTCTGACCTTGAGTGGTAGTACCTGTTAGGGTCCCATCTATGCGTCAAATAGAACTGTTTAACTATTTAATTGTGTGCAAACAAATGCTTAATACTAAATAGAATTATTATTGTTAGATAAAAATACTTGAATCTATTTAACTGTGAGCAAAATTGAATTATTGGTGTTACATATTAATATTAGGAACCATTTAACTATGTGCAAATGAATGATAAATTTTGAATTGAATTATTAATGTTAAATAGCAATTCTTGAAACTTTTAACTGTGTGCAAATAAAACTTTTAATGTGATCAATACTTGATATCCATATTTACCAACCCCTCCGCTCGGGTAAGATATGACACAAAGTCAATTTTTAAGCGGAGTTTAACAGGTTTGAATTCAGAGCTTTCCTTCTCCTAGACTAGTTGCCTTACCAAGGCTAAAGAACCCAGTCTGCCCTGCTATTTACCCATAGCTGGAGGGAGAATAATTGGATTCATACCTTTCCCAAGGGTATTACTACTATGTGAAATGCAATCAGCTACGTCCAGGGTTGGAACTCTTATCGCCGTCTCCATTTCCTACGACGATAACAATTACACCACGGGCACCTCCGTCAATACTAGATATCAGTCTGCAAACAAATGATTGATATTAAATAGAATTATTCATGTTAAAAAGTAATACTAAACCATAGCAATACTTAACTGTGTGCCAATAAATTAGCTCCGACTCTTTTAAAAATAAACTTACAAACAAACTATACCCTTACAAATCATGTCAATATATGTTTAACCATTTAACTGTGTGCAAACAAATGCCTACTTTTAATTAAATTCTTATTGTTACATAGCAATACTTGAAACCATATAATTGTGTGCGAACAAATAATTAATGTTGAGTTGAATCATTAGTTTTAGATAGCAATACAAGGAACCATTTAACTGTGTGCAAGCAAATGCGCTCTGGCTCGTTTAAAAATGTTACCTAAAGACAATGTGTTTATACAACATAGAATTAGTCTAAGTATAAACAGGACATGACTTTAAATAACCTAAAAAGGTTGATATGCCATAAACTCAATCAACCAACCTTTCGGTGGCTGTTGTTTTTCTTAACAATAGAGCTCATTCCTAGAAACATCTGTCCAGGTATTCTTCCCAGGAAGAAAACATTCCAGCAGGCCAGTAAAAAAAGTTTATGATTAAAGTTTTAATCTTTAATTTAGTAAAAATCAAACTATGTCTTTTTATCTTAATCATAGTTTAGATTATAATTTTCCTAATTTGTGTGGATTTTTTTGTTTTTTTATTAATTTCTATCCAATTTTATTGCTTTTTGTGTTTTTGCTTCTTTTATATGCTTCAAGTTATTATCAATATGTATTGAAACCCCAAAACTTCATAAATAAATACATATTAGCCATTGTTTGCTTTTATACACTGACTTTGCGCTTGAATTTAAACTTCCAAGCTCTAATTCAGAGTCTTGACATTTTAGTCATCTCATTCGTCTATTCAAATCTTACAACATTGATTTAACGCTTTGTTACAGGATCATTTATTTTGGAAAGTTGTGAATACAACAAAAAGGATTGAATGACAAAGCAGCACCAGGAATTCCTACAAATATTACAAAAAGCCCAAAATATCTGGTGGTATTGTACGATACTGCTGGGATTCTCTAGGTTAGTTGTAATGATGCTTTGGTCCCGAAACCATGCCTAACCTCCACAATAATCATCTACATGATCCTGGTATTCTTGCCTAGTGACGTAAAGCTAACAAAGCTTTAAGGCATTGCAGAGAAGCGTTTGGTTAATGGTAATGATGTTTCAGCCCCGAAAACTTGGTTTTATTGTTGCCTTTGTGATAAGAGTTTATTACTAGAAAAAAAAAATTTCATTACATTTAAAGTATGCAAACAAAGAAAATTAAATGAAGACAGTGTTATATGTAATGAAAATGAAACTAGGAAAATATAATCATGATTGTAATCGAACTTCATTAAGTCATGCTGAGTGGAACAGGGAGTAATGTATGTTTCTTGGCAGAAATTCCAATCCTTCTGCAAATAATCCCGTAATTTTTACATTAACTGCTACTTTAAAAAATTGAATAAAATGAAGTATCTAGATGAAATTCAGGCGCTTTCATAGCCAAGGGATTTCACAATATTCATATATATTATATTAAATATTATTTATTAGTATTAATTTAAATATCATTTTATTTAGTCTTTTCATTTTTAGTCACGCTTTTATCACGAGTCACCTGGTCGTCATTTGACATTAGCGTAGAATTGTGAGTACCAGAGATAATAAAGGATCGTCTATCAACGAAACTCCCGTCCCCTGTTTTCATAGGGGAGGTTTGATTAGTCGAACCAGCTGTTTTACTTGGCAATTTACGAGAGCCATTGACATTCAGAAGCTTAAATTTATACCGATAACATATCTCTATCTTTTTAACGCCACGATTTTTGTTGTTTTTTACAATCTAGTTGTGTTAATAGCATCTTTTTTGTTTATTAAGTTTTGACTTTCAGATGTAAAATTGTCATTTATTAATTTTGATTATTTTCCTTCAATAATCAAACAAGTGAGAACGAAAAAAAAAAAAAAAAAAGACGAAAGGAAATACTAATCAAAATTAATAATAAAAAAATAAATAACATAAAACTATTGAATTTGTTTTTTTTTATTATTACAAACTGTGTTATATAAAGTTATATGGAAATGAAAATGTCCAAGATTGGCTCGTGTAAATCGCTTTGTTTCGATTTTTAACGAGAGCATGAGAAAGTACGAGACTAGCCGTCTTCAGCAGCTCAAATGATAACCACATGTATTCAGCGATTGGTTGCACTTGTATCAACAACCGACAGCTATTCTGATGGCATCAGCCCCCATGACGGGAAGTCTTCAGGATAACGATTACTTTTTTCTTCTTCTTTTTATCAAGGATTAAAAAAAAAAAGTTTAACACTTCAAGAGTGTCTCTGGTATAGGTAGGGGAGAGGGTTCATAATCTATTTTTCAATTCTAACAATGGATTTGGCTATCAACGTGTATATTTCTCGTATTTTTAGTTCAATGACAGACTAACATTTGAAAATGCCAAACTCTCGTACGAGGTGTGACCAAAAAGTATCGAGACTGAAGCTTTATGTTTTTTAAACTTCATGCTTGGAAATTGGAATGATAATGTGTGCATAGCTGAGTCAATGCCTCGTTGGCGAGATTTAGAATACACTGAGTATATCTCCAGCAGAGGGATAAGATTTCTCCCCACAAAAGAGGTATCATGGGTATATCATAAAACAGCATCTGATGGTGAGACTCTAGTTCTGGACTTCTGGGAAGTGTGGAGTAACATAACAGCAAAAAAGTAGTCCTCCAAACTTCCAATCCCAGGTTCATTATGATCCCGATTACAAGTGCCTTTTAGGGTCCCATTTAGGAGTCAAACAGATTTGTGTAAAACCTCTTTTGAATACAATAAGACCGAGTGAAAAAATCCACTTAAGAAACTACACAGAAAATGGAAATATGAATTCAATTCTTTAACTTATAGGCATAAAATATCCCTTGATATCAATTAATAAGCGAGTCAGTTGTGTCAATGCGAAAAAAAAAATATGTGATGTCTGTTTCTCTACTTTTCAATAGCATTTTTTGGCTAAAATATAGGACTTTGCTAGTGCAGTGCCCTCGTTACTCACTACACCCACGAACTCTGAACGAGGTTTTATTGCTTTCTAAACTTAAAGTTCATCTCAAGGGTAAATTTTAAAGACGTGGAGAACACTTTTATAATACGATGACGCAACTTCAGTATATATAAAAATAACTTTCTGCGATCCTCTGATCAGTGGAAATCTTGCTGGAATAAGTATCTTGAAAACCACGGAATTATCTTGTTTGTTTGTTTGTTTTTAAAATTTCAGTCTCGATACTTTTTGAATACGCCTCGTATTTCCTAGGGTTTGCAATCAAAATGGAACAATACTTATATGTTTAGCGTTTTAGCAAAATGTACAGATCAGAGAATTGATGAATTGATATAAACGGCATGATAACCCTTCTAGGGTTATTTTCTGTCTAGAGGTCAGAGAATCCTGTTCATTGTGTTTTTTTGTGTTGTTATCTCTAAAGAGTTTTTTTTTTGCATACGATGTAATCAAATATGAATTATTTTAAAATATCTATTAGACCAATAAATGGGACTCTAATAGGTCTAACCATTCCAAATGAGCGTGGACTTGGAAGTAATAGCTATGAAGAAGTACTCCCCAGATCCCAAAGCTCTAGAATTGGAGCCTCGCCATCAGATGCATTTTATTGCTGTACCCAGGACCCTCCTTTTTATCTTACCCCAGTGCAGTCAGTGTAATATAAGCCCCTGCCGATAGAGTGAATTATTGCGTAAAGGCCCGGATGAATATTTGTTTATGTGATTGTGTGTGTGTACTCACTTATTTTAAAGTGGAGTTAACAATTCATCGAGCAGCTATTTATACTACCATGCTGAAATGTATGTATCCTAAATATGTCTGGCGCTTTCAGTGATATCAAGTACCACCATTCCTTGCCATTAATCTAAGATTCACTCTGATCTGGAGTGGCAGTACCTGTTAGATTCTTGTCTGTGGATCAAATAGATCTGTTTGAAAATTATTTGTTGGGAATATTTGATAGAATATAACTACAAATGATTTATATTAAGAATAGCTACTTCTTCACAAAAGATTAGTATTATATTACTCTTTGCGAGTTTTCCCCACCAGCTCTAGTTGATGGTTTTCATTGGAGTCTCCTCAAATCTCCAAGACTCTTCTCAGTATTCTGGTCGATCTTAACAATGCCGTATTTTAGATGGTCAAGGTTCGTCCTCCGATTTCCAACTCTTTCAGCCCCCTTAACTCTTTCAGTCCTCTTAACAAAAGCCTTTTGAGATCGTTCCAAGCGCAGCACTTACAAGCGCATCACTTACAACTACAATCACCGTCACTTTCATGTTTTATAGTATTTTCAGTTCTCTAGTACTTGTATCTCTTTTCGTTTCAACTTCTTCTTCTTCTTCTTCTTCTTCTTCTTCTTCTTCTTCTTCTTCTTCTATTATCATTAATAAAGTTTTTCACTCCAGCGTTAGCTGATGTTTTTTTTATGTATTCTGACAGAAAGTCTCCTCAATTCTCCAGAACTCTTCTCAGTATTCTGGCCGACGTCAATAACGGTGTCGTTTGGATGGTCTCTACTCGTCCTCTTATTTTTAAGTCCTCTAGTCCCAGTACCAATCCTTTGGTGACTGTTCCATATTTATTCTGTTCTCTAGCACAGTCTAGGTACTTATTTCAGTTTTTGCTTTCTTTCAGTTTTACTCTGTGGTCAACCGGAACGGCAAAGTCCACTATTAGGCAGGTTCTCTTTTTTTTGTGGACTATCACGAGGTCTGGTCGTTGAAATTTAAGGAATTTTGTGTCTCCTTTTCTAGGACAGATTCTGGGCTGTGTGCATATAACATTTCTTCGTATGGTAAAATTTAAACTTTTGGCACAATTTCCCGTGGATCACCTTCCTCATCCAGTCATGTCAAGTCTTATATTTGCACTATTTTAATACATTCGCTTAATATGGGATTGATCATTTCGTGTCTATCTCTACATAATCAGCATCTGTTGCATAGCCATGATATGGCTACGTGAAACGTACATAGAATGTTCATAACATATATACATAGAACATAGGAATCCCGAAACACGAAAAACACTTAAGACTTCTTACTTCAGGTACGAAACTTTTTATTACCTTTGAGTTTAAAGGTTCTTCGACATAAGGAGAGAGATACACATTCTTTCTATTCTGGCTTTTCCATCTGCCCCCCCCCATCTCGTGCGGCGCCCGTAGCGCGCAAATTCGTCTGGCCTCTGCGAGCCCCGAAAGTTGACCCTTCTTATTTGGTGTCTGGTTCTAAACTCAACTGACTTTTTCAAAATTCCCCAAATCCTCCGCGCGCTTCCGGTACGTGACGTCATTCGCACTCTTTAGCCCCGTTTTCCATCTGGGCTATTGTGACACCTCTGAGTGACATTTCCGCTCCACGAGAACGCGCGTGAACACCTGCTTTAATGTTGCACCTAAGTAACCCATGTACTGAGCCGAAAGGTTCTCAGCCTAACAAAACCCAAAGGCATAAAACGAAATCCCTCGTCCATTATATTACACATCTGCTATTTTGTTGCGTCTTGTCTATTCTTGTTTTGGCGTAGTTAGTCCTTATGGAGCTGTTTTGTGTTGCTATTAGAAGAGATTCAATTTCTTCCCAAAGGTTTCATTTCTCAGCTATGTCCAAGTTTTCTCGGATGAGATTTCGCTTGGTTGTCGCTTGAAATGTCCATAAAGTTGTTTTTTTTTCCATTTTTGTTTTCTGGTCATTTTTGTTCTGTTGATGCGTGTGTTGTATGCATTGTTTCTGGTGGCTGTAATCAGTTTTCCTCTGCGCTCTTTTTTAATGTAGTTTTCTAGTCGTTGTATCGATGCATCGATACTATCTTGAATGTTATCGAGTCTTCTTCCTCCTTCTTTTCTTGACTCATGCGGTCTGTGTACGTCATCTCCGGGATGTAAAATCTTATGTATCACCTTGAGTTTTTCTTGTTCTCTGGTCCACATATGTAGTTCTTCTCGCATCCATTTTAAGAATGGTCCCGTGTATATTATGAGAGGAACATCCCAGGTATTTATCCCTTTGATAAGATTTTTACTATCTAGTTTGGTTTCGAGTAGCTTTTTCGTTCTCATGTATTTTTTCTCTTATCTCCGCATGTTTAATAGAATCCGCTTCCAATATTCCCAAGTATTCTTAAATTTCCTTTCTTCGAGCGTTCTGTTTTTTTTTCTGGATTTGGTTGTTCAATTCCTTTCGTCATGTGTCGTTTTCTGCTTTTCATTATAAGCATGGCACATTTTTCTATGCCAAATTCCCTCCCTATGTTAGTCACTATATATCATTAGGGTTTTCAATTCTTTTTCATTATTATCATCATTATTATCATTATTATTATTTGAAACTATATGATTATTAGTGTTTGATAGGAAAAATTGAACGTATACTACAGTGTGCAAATAGTTTGTATTAGACTGTAATATTTAAAATAACAAATGATTATAGACAAATAGTGAAATTTAAAAAATCAATGAACATTGGAAATTTTGTTATGATCGTTATCAAACATAAACAAATGAATCAAATTTCAGCATTAAATAACCCATAAGGGGCTGATATGCCATTGAACGAGTAAATAAAACCAAGCCAAACACTTAATCATATTTTTAGGTTGTATAACTGCTCTGCTATCATAGCATAGAACACCTTTTATGCAAATTTTTCTCATGTGCATTTATCTCTCTCTCTTTTTCTGTCTGTCTGTCTGTCTGTCTGTCTCTCTTTCTCTCTCTCTCTCACACACACACACACACACATATATATATATATATATATATATCTGTCCAGCTCATTGGCCTAGTGGGTTGAGTGTTCGCCAATGGTCCGGGAGACCTGGGTTTAATCCCTGATCATGTTATACCAAAGACTTTAAATGGCACTTGATACCTCCTTGCTTAACACTCAGCAATATAAGGTACGTATCAAGGGTAAAGTGGAGCAATCCAGGGAAAGGAGTTGCGCCCTTCCCTATACTTCGGTGTAGTAGCTATTGAAAAGGGAGCCTTCTGGTCACCCTCGACTACAGTCGCCAACTTTACTTTTTTACTTTATATATATATATATATATATATATATAAGCATAACGACTCTTTCAGTAATATATAACCAGATATATTGCAAAGAGGAAGCATTGAGACTTCTCAAAGGCAAACGTGATAACGATGTTGGGTAAACTTTTGTTGTGAAAACTCTATTTGAACACATGGACATATAAATTGTCTGCAATGAACTATACTGGGTGAAAGAAAACAAAAGAAAACTTGTTCAAACATGTGGTCAGGACCTTAAATGCCTGTTCGCTACAATAACGCCAAATATTTTTCTTCCAGCTTTTTAAGGTTTTCCTAAACATAAGGAACCACTTATTATCTGAATGGTTCGCAATAGGCTTTCTTGTTCTCATTTGATTTTCGTTGTCTTCCAGTAAGATTGTTGTTTCTATCAGCGTGATTCCTTCTCTATCAAAAAGAATTGCCAGTGTCGACAAAGAGCGCTACTGCTGGGACAAAACAGCAATTCAATCCAAAATGAATGCGAAAACATGCGGGTTTAGGGAGGACTGTCTTTCATTTCTGGACATTTTTCGGCAATCTTGTCTTTTCTACCGATGGCCACTTCCGGTAAATCTTGGTTTGGTGCGTGACCTTGCGCAGCCGAAATTGTAAATTTAACATGGTTATTTTTTTTATGTGTTCAGGTGTGGTAGGGGAAGGGTCAAACGTAAATAAGTCATACTCACATACGAAGTGAGTTCAACACGTATCGAGACTGAAGCTATACTTATCAAGATAGAAAAAAATGAATAACATAATTATTCCTGTGAGATTTTCCTCAGTGGAAGCACCTCTAAAATTCCTTTCTTGGTATCATCGATTATTGATGTATTATTGGTTATTCAAACCATACAGCTATTTGCAAATTGTTTGTTTAGGAATTCTTGATGAATCAAATTACTTATGTTAAATATCAATACTAGAAATAATTTAACTCTGTCTTAATAGAATTATTAGTATTAATAATTCTTTAAACCATTTAACTGTGTGCAAACAAATAATTAATATGAAATAAAATTATTTGGGTTGAATAGCAATATTTGACACTATTCAAATAGGCGCAAACAAATTTACATAAAAACTATTCCCTTAAAAACCGTATATATATGTAGGCGACCAGAAGGCTCCCTTTTTAATAGCTACTTTTATTGCTCTATTTTACCGAGGATACGTACCCTATAATGCAGAGTGTTAATCAAGGAGGTATCAAGTACCATTTTTTAAATCTTTGGTGTGACTCGACCTTGTATTGAACCCGAGCCATTGGCGAACACTCTAACCACTAAAAATGTGCCGGTACTTGCTTGGTTACTTACGATGTATATATATATATATATATATATTCAGCAAACTTCTCTTTTCTACCGATGGCCACTTTCGGTAAACTTGGCACATTTGTTCAAGGATTTTACCGTAAATATGACTGCTACTATGGGACAGAGGTAAAATATATATATATATATATATATATATATATATATATATATATATAACAGGATTTGCCATTGAATAACGCACAAGAGTGGATATGCCATATAACCAAACTTGATATCATGTGAAGCTGTGCTGTGGTATTCTTTTTAATACCCGAAGTTCCTCATATCGCCCACCCTGCCGGTAGAGCTTAGAATCACGGACTATATCGTCTGCAGAGGAGTAATCCTCCTACAACAAAATAAGTTTATTATAAGTAATTTTTTACTTTAATACATTTCAATAAATGTTACACTTTTTAAAACATTTGTGGTATTTTTACGGGTAGAAATATTGAGATCGTCGGCATAAATACAGATCTATACGTAATTTATTTTATAGTTAATTCATAAAACATTCTTTAAATGTGAACATGTGAACATGACATTTAAAACTTTGAAGTGAAAGTCTGTAAAAGAGGGGAAATACTTTTGATACACTTTCACACACACACACACACACACACACACACACAAACACACACACACACACACACACATATATATATATATATATATATGGTCTTTAGATGTATACATGATGTAAACTTTGAAATAAAGGTCTGTATAAACAAGAATATTTTGATGAACCCTAATATATAATAATAAACTGAAATATTTGTCTTTCGGTTTATGAAACAAGGCTTATACTAAATGAAAAAACAAAACAAAAACGCTTTTGATATATATATATATATATATATATATATATATATATATATATATATATATATATATATATATATATATATATATATATATAACACATACACAAACACGCATATATATACCGAAAAAATACTTGACCCTGTCGTGAGGGTTTAGAATACCCCAAATGTATCCTCTGCAGTGAGGTACCCCACCCTGCAAAAAAAAGTAGGTCATCTGGGTATGACTCTTTTCTGCATGCCAAGGCTCGAGTTCTTAGAAACGTGGGCTGCCCCTTTCATGGCAATTACTCCCAGGTCCATTCTGTTTTGAGATGTTAGTATCTGCTATAGACTAGGAAGATTTGTTTTCAAATTATTCGTATCAAATAAGAATTCGGTGATAGGAATATTTGCTACCATATAACAGTGTGCAAATTATTTGTATGAAAAGTTTCTAGAAGATTTAGTTCTTTGCTAAGAATTTTTAGTTACTTTAAATCAAATAATTGTTGGCAAATTATTGATGCTTGATAGGAACATTTAGAATCCTATAACTGTGCAAATAAATGATTTATTAATAGAAATTGTTGTGTTAAACCATATAAATGCGTATAAATTATTAGTATTAAGTAAGAATGCTCGTAAAAATACAACTGTGTGAAAATTATGTTTTTGATGGAAATAATATCACATAACTGTGTGCAAACAAATCATTATTGTCAAATAAAAAAGTAGAATAAAAAAAACAAAAAATTAAACAAACAAAAAAATTCTATGCAACGAAACATTGAAAATAGTTACGATGACAATCAAACATATCTTAATGAATGAAATTTCAGCTTTAAATAAACCTTAAGAGATGAGGACACCGTTAAACCAATAAACTAAACAACAAACTTTATTTTTCGTTCACACACACATACACACACATGAAAGAAATATAACGAAGTCGGATGTAGTCTTCAGATGTGTACATGAAATAAGTTTGTTTATTTGTTTGGGTTTTATGGCTTATCACCTTTGTAGGTTATTATTTGCCAAATCCGTTTTTACAAAAATAAGCATTTTTATTTCAAACAATTCAATTTAGCATAAGTACACAGTTTAATTAACAAAAAATTTCTATTTCAAGCTATTCAGTTTAGTTAAACAGTTCTATTTCAAGCAATTCAGATTAATATAAGTATAGTTTTTGTTTACATACAGTTAAATGTCAAAAACTGTTCTATTTAAAACAATTCAGCTTAGCATAAGTACACAGTTTAAATGTCAAATCATTTCTATTTCGAGCAATTTAGTTTAGCAAAAGTACGCAGTTTAAATTTCAAAATTTCTATTTCAAGCGATTCAGTTTAGCATAAGTACACAGTTTAGTTCTATTTGACCCAAAGGGCAAACATGAAATAAGCTTTGGGGAGGTGTTTGTATAAAACGAAAACATTTTTGATACATCTTAATGCATATAGTAATGATATTATTATAATATTGTGAAGTAATCGATAGTTTTTAGATGTAGACATGAAATAAGCAAGTATTGTCATAAAGGTCTATAAAAAGAAAGAAAATAAAACGAAGATATTTTTGATACATTTTTATGATTACAATCATAATCATATACATTAAGCAGAATCATAATCTTTATATCAAAAGATTTTTGGAATAAAGTTTCGTAAAATACGAAGATACTTTCAGTGCACCCTTATATATATATATATATATATATATATATGTGTGTGTGTGTGTGTGTGTGTGTGTGTGTGTATGTGTATAATATTTTACTGCCATTGATAGTCTTCAGATATGTGTGTATGAAAGAAGCATTGGATTAAAGGTCTTGGGCAAAAAACCCGAAACTACTTCTGATATACCCTAATATTTCTATTTGAATCTGTCGATCTTCTTTCACGTTGATCCTTACTTCGATCACTGTAGTGTTTAAAAGGTTAACCTTCTTATGTCGATGCAAATGCATAAACTCTTTATCGAGCCGGGATGTTTTACTTTGTTTTTTTTTCACCACTTTTCTGCTTTAATGTCATAAATGCCTTTCGACCACTGAAAGATTATTTTAGAGATGAAAGCAAACGAAATCAAAAACTGTATCTGACAATTGATGCTGCTCGCGTAGGAAAATGGCGCGAATTAATATCGATTATTCTTTTAAATCTACTCATAAATCGATCACTGAGCTTTTTATTCATTTGGTGCATTTTAGAGGTCTGATCTTATCAACACAAGTGAACCGTTTTTCTTTTTTTACATTTTTTTAATCAAAGCTTAAACATTATTACCTCCGTCCTATAGTAGCAGTTATATTTACGGTAAAATATAAGTAAAAATGTGCTCAGAGACAAGATAAACAATATTTTACACATTTTTCACTTGATGCACGACAACCAGGCATGTACAGTTTGTAGATCTGGCATAGAGCTATGTAGACACTGAGCGTCTTTTTAATTGGTTCTTCAATAAACCAAGTAAATAATATAAAAAAAGAAAAATTCCATGCGACTAGCCCCAATTTTAGTATAAGCTTTTTACAACTACAATTTAAAAGATTCATAAAACATCTTAAGAGTGAATAAAACAGCGTCTGAGTGTATCACTCTTCTGTCTATTCGTGGATCATAAATCAGTTCCAGGTTTTATCTAAATTACGAGGTGCATACGATAGGTTTCCAGACGTTTTTCCTATGGGCATTTCAAATTGTCGTAGACTCTTCAAAATTCACTATGTCATTGCTATACATCTTATGAGATGACTGAACAATTCTTATGATTTCAACTTCAAATGAACAGCTACAGCAGCAATTGGAATACACCCTACTAAAGCCTGATTGTCACAGCTGGTGAATTTCAAAAATGCAATCTGGACATGAGGACACTTTAGAAGAACGATATGCAATAAAATTCTATTTTCTGCTTTTGGAGCATCTTGCATAAATCGAGCATCAGTTTTTGAGGGGCATAAGAGATTCAAGGAAGGCAGGGAGTCTGTGAGGGATGATGAGAGGTCTGGGAGGTGTAAGGAAGTCAATACACCAGAGTTGATTGGCCAAAAGGTTAGGGTTAGGGTTACTATGTTTATGTTGCAGCCGGAGGAGATTACTTCGAAGGGGACTAGAGTTTCATGAGTGCACTATCAATAAATCTACAATGCCCTACTACGAAACCGCATATAACCCAAAATAGACAACATCCTTAGGAAAAACCAAAATGTCTTCTGAAGAAATAGATCCACAGCCTCACAAATATTGACCATCCGTAGAATCCTTGAAGGCGTACGGGCAAAAAAACTACAGGCGACATTACTATTTGTCGACTTTACCAAGGCCTTCGATTCCATACACAGAGGGAAGATGGAACAAATCCTACTAGCATACGGCCTACCTAAAGAAACCGTAGCAGCAATAACAATTCTCTACAGAAACACCAAAGTGAAGTACGTTTACCGGATGGAGACACAGAATACTTCGACATTATAGCAGGAGTACTACAAGGGGACACGCTTGTTCCATACCTCTTTATTATCTGTCTAGACTACGTGCTTAGACTTTCGATAGACAAAATCAGAGAAAATGGCTTCGAGCTGACAAAGAAAAGAGGCAGAAGGTACCCCGCAAAAACAATTACCGACGCCAACTACGCCGATGACATAGCGTTACTGGCGAATACACCTAACCAAGCCGAAACACTACTGCATAGTTTGAAACGAGCCGCTGCAGGCATTGGCCTCCATGTCAATGCACACAAAACTGAATATATGTGTTACAACCAAACAGGTGATATTTCCACACTTGAGGGAACCTCTCTGAAACGAGTTGACAAATTCACCTACATAGGAAGCAGTATCTCATCAACCGAAAAAGACATCGACACACGACTAACGAAAGCATGGACAGCTATCGATAGGCTATCGATCATATGGAGATCTGACCTGACCGATAAAATGAACCGCAGTTTCTTCCAGGCAGCGGTTGTATCAGTACTACTGTATGGATTCACTACTTCGACGCTAACTAAACTGCTGGAGAAGAAGCTAGACGGCAATTACACAAGAATGTTGCGAGCAATATTGAACACGTCCTGGCGGCAACACCCCACAAAGCACCAATTATACGGCCACCTACCTCCCATCACGAAAACTATCCAAGTTAGACGAACCAGACACACAGGACACTGCTAGAGAAGCAAGGACGAACTCATCAGTGATGTACTCCTATGGACCCCCGCATATGGCCAAGAAAAAGCAGGACGACCAGCTCGAACGTACATACAGCAGCTATATGAGGATACGGGATGTAGCCCTGAAGACCTGCCAGAAGCGATGAATGATAGGGAGAAGTGGCGAGATAGGGTCAGGGATATCCGTGCTAGCGGCACGACATGATGATGATGACTATCAATAAAAGTGCCCATACGAAAAAAGTCTGGAAACTTATCGTATGCACCTCGTAGTTGCACTAAATCTTTCATGGATATCTTTCATTAAGTCTACATTTGTGTATTGGGTATGACACTGTATCCGGTGGCAAGGCTCCAGTGCTGGAGTTCTGGGAAAGGTGGAATATCTTTGCGTTATCATTACTCCCAGTTCCACTCTGACTCGGAGTAGTAGTACCTGTTCGGGTCCAACCTGTGAGTCAAATAGATCTGGTCGAACATTATTAGTAAGAGATAAGAATGTGTGAAACTAAATGATTGCTATTAAATAGAATTATTAATTTTAAAAAGACTTGAAAGCTAAAGATGATCATTAGTATCTTGGAACCATATAATTGCTTGCAAATTATTGAATATTTAAAACCATATAACTGTGCGCGAAAATATTATTATTACATAGGAATATTTACTTTAAACCATGTAATTGTGTATAAATTATTAGTATTAGATACGAATACTTACGAGGTTCTTGTGTGAACGTGTCAATGACCTTCATCACAGCCTCTTTCATCTCCTCAATAGTCTCATAAAGACAGCCTCTGAGCTTAGGGAATAACCAAAAGGCACAGGGAGCAAGGAGATCAGGACTGTAGGGTAGCTGAGGAACTGTCTTGATGCCCATCTTGCTCAAATAGTCTGTGACAAGGATGGAGTTGTAGACTGGTGCATTGTTCTGCAGGAAATGCGACTGACCCGATTTGAAGAGTGCTGACCTCTTCCGATGGAATCTCTCGCTGAACTCCCTTAAAACCTCAACATAGTAACCCTAACCCTTTGGCCAATCAACTGTGGTGTATTGACTTCCTTACTCCTCCCACACCTCTCATCATCCCTAACAGACCCACTGCCTTCCTTGAATCTCTTATGCCATTCAAAAACAGATGCTAGATTCATGCAAGATGGTCGAAAAGTAGTCTAAAGTATTCCATATGTTTGTGTGGGATTTTTTCAAGTTTAAAACTTAGTTTTATTGCATTTCGTTCTTCTCAAGTGTCAGATTGCATTTTTGAAATTCACCAGCTGTGACAATCAGGCCTTATTCGTGTGTATTCCATTTCCTGCTGTAGCTGTTCATTTGAAGCTGAAATCATAAAAATTGACCAGTCATCTCATAATATGGATAGCAATAACATAGTGAATTTTCAAGAGTCTACGACAATTTTAAATACCCATAGGAAAAACGTCTGGAAACCTATCGTATGCACCTCCTAATACCATGTTAGTGGAAATTATTTGTATTAAGGATAGTTTCTTGAAGTTGTAATGGTTTTCTCGGGGTTGTTGTTATTCGTTACTTGAAGCCATATAACTGTATGAAAACAAATGATTGATGTTAAATAGCAATAGCAGCCCATTCGGCTTTGGCTGTAGAATACGCCGACTGCATCTCTTCACAGGGGTAAGACAGATCACGAACGAGTGTCCTAGATATGACACTAAATCATCCGATGGTAAGGCTCCAATTATTAAGCTTTGGGGAATGTGGAGTACTCCTTCAGTGCAATTACTCCCACGCCCACTCTGACCCGAAATGGTAGTACCTTTAAGGGTTCCATCAATAGGTCGAATAGAATTGTTCATCTGTGTGCTAACAAATATTAATGTTAAATTGAATTGTTAGTGTTACTTTTGGAACTGTTTAACTTTGTGCAAATGAATGAACAATGTTGATAAAATTATAAGTGTTGTATGCAACAAATCGCAATACTTAATTGTGTGGAAACAAATAAGCCCTTTTTTTGAATAAAATTACCGGCAAACATGGAGATCATATGTATATCTATTTAACCGAGATCTATGAAATGATTCATGTTAAATCAAATTATCTGAATGAGATAACAATACTTGAATCCGTTTAACTGTGAGCAAAAAATAAAAATGATTTCTATAAAATAGAAGAATTAGTGTTGGGTGGAAAAGCTTGAAACCATTTAACTGTGGGCAACAAAAAAAATGCGCCCTGTTTCATTTAAAAATTTTATTAACATTTACAAATCATATTTATAAAGAGGATTTAGCGTTGAATAACCCTCGGGGGTTGATATGCCGTAAAACCCAGCCAACCTAAATAGCAATAGTTACTAGAAACTATATAACTGTGTATAAATTATTAGTGTTAGATAGTTATATGATATCAATCATTCCTATGTACAGAAGCTCTTAAGAAAAAGTTTCCCCAAAAATGTAAATAAAAACATATTATTCCTTGACATTTAACTCCAAAATAACCGTAGAACGGTTGGCATACCAATAAAATCAATCAATCATTGTGGCGTGTAAAACTGTAACAACATCACGTCGGTAATGGCACTGCAGTTCCAGTCGTAATTAGTTTCTTATGATGTGGTTTTTAACCTCCCAAACTGGCACTAAATTAAGAATTTTTCTTCTGCCCTAATGCCACTGGAAAAGGCTTGAATCCAACTATTCTCCCCCGCCATCTTGGGGTAAATAGTAGGGTAGACTGTTTTCTTTAGCGTTGGTAAAGCAACCAGTCAAGGAGAAGGAAAAACTCTGAATTCAAAACAGTGGTACTCTGCTTAAAGAAGCACCTTGTGTCACATTCCATTCGAAGGGGTTGGGTAAATATACAACTGTGCCCCTCATTTGCTGTCTTGTGCCCAATCAAAGTCAAGCTTAGTTTTGGACACCTCTTGTGATGCAATGGTTAGCGAACTTTATTACCGAGTTTGATTCTAAACGGATGCCTTAAATTTTTGGCTTTGTCCTAAGCTTAGTAAAATTACAACTCATAACCAGTTTAAACAGATTGGCCTGATCTTTATGCAAAATGTGTATGATCTGCTTCAAGCCAGTCTTTAACTTTATTTTTGGAGATGACCGGCCGTGTCGTTAAATCCATTACAGTCAGTGGGTTTTCTTTTCCTTTATCAACACTTTACTCAGCAGGTGGCAACATATGGTATGAATTAATAGGTGCTGATAGATTGATATATTTGATTTTTTTTCTTTGAATTAAATTTAAGTAAGGTGATAATGTCTTAGCAAAGGCTCTTAATTTTGGGGTTGAATTGTGCTGATATAAATCCTTATTTCTACTGAGTGTAGTAATTATAGAACAGTGTTTGTGTGTAATTTGCATACGAAGGAATAGGATTGATATATAATTAAACATCTAGGCAAATAAAAGATGGAAAAATGAAAATAATGAACTACAGGCTTGAAAGCGAATAACCTAGTTGGTAATATGACGTAATGATTATCGATGTAGGAAAGAGACTTAGCTACCAAGTTCAAATCCTAATTAAGGTTATGTTTAATTCACGAAGCGCTAATTCCCTTTTTGGTATAAATCCATTTATCATCTCTCCAGCAATGGGTCAATATTAGGGCAAACTGAACCGTTTCACTTTAGGATGGCATCTCGTCTAAGAAAAGTCCGAATTAAAACCAGTTGTAGACCTGGAGAAGGATGGGCTCCGTTACAAGAGTCGCTCTGCATAGCGCCCTTGCGACTAAACCAAGTCTTTTGAGTCTCCTTATAACATCATAACACTGAATTATTTTTCCTTTTAAGCATAATACGAATGGGAGTCAAAAGTCTGGCAATATTTCGGTAACGTGAGACACAATTCGATAGCACTAGATACTCTTGTCGAGTTTGTGAAGGTGACGAACCTCACAGTACTGTGAGATGACAAGCTCGCCTGATATTCTCTGTTTGTTACTCACTGGAATTGTCAAGGTTGTTCAGATTACAACCCACATTATACAGTAAGATGCTAAGTTCACCTGATTCACTTCGAGTGTTACTCGCTGAATTTGACTTTACAGTTTGGCGCACGACCTCGGAATCGACGTTTTTAGGCCTACCTAACATTGCCCGATTATCGAGTTTCTTTCAACTCAAGCAAAACTTGCCTTGTCGACTGGAGATGTAGAATACACCGACTGCTTCTCTGTGTGATACTAAACAATCTGATGGTGAGGCTCCAGAAATGCTGGAGCTTGAGGAATACGGAGTACCCCTTCATTGCTATCGCTCCCAAGTCTGCTCTGGCCCGGAGTGGTAGCACCTGACAGGGTCCTATCTTTGGGTCAAATAGCACTAAACTGTGTACTGATGCTAAACAGAATTGCTTGAGATACAACTGTTTTGACATTTGAACTGCGTATTTATACTAAACTGAATTGTTTAAATGGAGCCATTTTTTGACATTGAAACTGTACTTATGCTAAACTGAATAGTTTGAAATAGAACTACTTATGTATGCTAAACTGGATTGTTTGAAATAGAACTGTTTATATGCATAAAAATAGGATTTAGCATTAAATAACCTACAATAGTTGATGTGCCCTAAAACCAAACCAAATCAAACTTAATCAAGCGAAACTTCTTCATCTATCTGCTTGCTGTACTGTGATTAACTTTAACTCACTTCTTTCACACAACAAATGTTTTTGTTGTTTCCACAGTGCTTTGACCCAGTTCAAATTCGTAAAGCCTAAGTTCCCGAATTAGACTACAATGCACGTTCATCTGTGCGTCTTTCGAATCACAATGTACAACGTGTCAGCACACCAACGACTACGATACTACTAATCATAGCGGGTACCTACCACAGCTTAGAATGATTTTTATTAATTAATTGAATTTTTTTATCTGGGCGTAATGGCAACGTAGGATTTTTGCACACTCCCAAGACCTGACTCGAGCCTCACCGTCAAATGCAGTTCATTTATACACAGTACACCTATTTTTGTATGTCTTACCCGCTGTAGAGGATGTGGTCGGTGTATTCTGAACCCTGCAGACTTGCTGGGTGAATAACTATTGTCATATCTCGATAGACTAAAAAGAGACTGGGAAGATAGTAAAACTGAGTGAAGATAAGATCTTAAACTTTAAATTCATGAGAAGCTGTGGAACTCTTCAATGAAGAGGACAGAGAAATGATTTCATTTTAAAAAAATTAAATTAAAGAAAAAATACGTGGATTTTTATAATAATGGCTTGGTTTATTTATCTGAAACATACTGAATTCTATAAAAAAAGCAAACGAAAAAAAAATTGATAATTGCTAACACCATTTTCCTCAGACGATCCACAGCATAGTAGCCCTTCATGTTGCCAAGCTGAGATGTCATTAAATTCTAATTTGTGGATTCCTGTGACGTTTTGGTAAAGAACAGATGCAGATGTTCAGAAAACAACAAACAAAACGTTATGTTTTAGGATTCATATGCACACATGCATGTCCTTATTTTTTAATGAAAAAAAAAAAACCCCACAAAAAACAAACAAAAAAATCCCTTTCATTTTTTAAAGTTTTTATATTAAAAATCGTTGGACATGAAAAGAAATATAAAGTTTATATCTCATTTGATGATAGAAAAGCACATAGAAATGTTTGCCGAGAAAATTTCATCGGGAATCACAGGAATAACTTTGAAAAAAAAATGCTGTTTATTTTCCCACAAAATTAATTTTTCATTTTTCTCTGAACGATGAATATGATAACACAACTGTGAATGAAATGTATGAAGAATTTAATGAGGCACTGTTGGCGGGGCTTAGAACACCCCGACTACCTCCTCTACAAAGGAGTAAGACTTCTCCACCTGAAAGAGGTGTTTTGGGTTGGATAATAATCTACATTTGATGATGAAGTCCCATTTCTAGAATTTTGAGGAAGATGGTGTCATCTGTTTCTTCCATTCGGCTAGGGTTGTAGAAGACGCTGATGTCTTGGACATAACACTGAACAATCTGATGGTGAGGCTCCAGTTCTGGATCTTTGGGAAATATGGAGTATTTCTTTGTTGACCCGGAGAAGTAGTACCCTCTTAGGGTCTCATTTACGTGTCAACTAGAACTTTTATTATACTTGAAACCATTTATCTATGTGCAAACAAATGATGAATGTTATATAGAATTATTAGTATTACATTGCAATACTGGAAACTATTTTTTGGTGTGAAAACAAAGGAATCATGTTGAATAAAATTATTAGTGTTAGACAGCAATACTTGAAACCATTTACTGTCCTGGGTATGACATTAAACTGCATCTTAGGGTGAGACTCCTGTTTTGGAGTTTGGGTAATATGGAGTACCACCTCACGACCTTTACTGTCTGATCCACTTTGACCTGGAATGGCAGAAACTATTAGGGTTCCACTTATGAGTTTAATGGAACTGTTCAATATTTCATTAGGGGTTATTATCAATATTAAATTGAATTATTAGTGTTAAATACTTGAAACGATTTGACTGTATAAAAACAAATGATTAGTATTTAATTAGATAGGCATTATTGATAGAATTACTAACGTTAAATTGCATGAATCAAAATCATTTAACTTAGTGCAAATGTAACAATTAATGCTAGATGGTAATTTATGAAGCCTTTTAACGATATACAAACAAATGATTAATATTAAATAAAACAATTAATTTTGTATACCAATGCATAAAATCATTCAATTATGTGTAAAAATGAGCTGTGGCTCGTTTAAGAATCATGTAACCAACAAACTATTCGTTTGGAAATCATATGTCTGATATATTAAAGTTTAAACAGTATTTGGCATTAATTATTCAACATGGGTTGATATGCCATAAAACACAACCAAACCCATAACTTCATTATAATTCCTCTAAAAGATACTTCCAGTCCGACTTAGCGTGGATCTGGGAGAATCATCTATGGGTCAAATAAATCTGTTTAGAAATTATAATTATTGTTATTGGATAGGAATACATGAAACCATTAATAATTCTATTTATTAATTGTTATTTGTTTTCACTCAGTTATTTCTTAGATTGTAATGCAACCATTAAACTGCGTCCAAATTATTTGTATAAAAAATTATCGCCCAATTGGTTGGTGCTGTAGAATATGCTGACTACTCCTTTTCAGAGGGGTAAAACTTGTTGGCCGTGGGTGGTGACCCGTGATCCTTAAGGACAGGATTCTAGTGGCTGTGTAGTCTTACTGAACTAGTCTTACTGAACTTGGACAGCTCCGATGCAATCAATCAGCTGGTCGAGTCAGGCCCTAGCACCTATATATACCGTTCCGACCGTATTCTTCTATATGGATTTGTGGCAAATTCCTAATTCTTTTACCTTATGGGTGCAAGAAGGCGGCGGCTTAGGGTCAATTATTTGAGAGAATAGGACTTTGACCACTGCTAAATTACACAGTAATAAGTAACGTCAACTGAAAAACCTAAAATTGGACAGGGGTTCAAAATCAAAATTCCAGCTCGAGTTTACTGATAGTGTAGCCTCGTCTCAACCAAGGCGACTGAGTTCCCTTGTTAGTAAATTCCCAACACAATTTGGACTCCATGATGAGTGGTAGAACATAGGACCAGCGAAAAATAAACATTACTTATGGCTTTTCAAATAAAAAAAAAAACAAAAATAAATTTTTCGGTGTCGAATTTGGAGAATGAGGTGGCAGACTTCCCAAATTCATTGTCATTGAATCTTTGGAGGAAATCTGCCAAGTTAAATTCTCATTTTTATAGAAAAGGTGAAAAAGACCAGAAACGGTGATTTGCTTATGGAAGCGGACAGCCAGAGGCATGCCGAAGACATCCTCAAAATTTAGGCTTTCCACACGACAAAATGTAAAGACTAGACACATGAGAAATTAAACACCCCAAAAAGAGTTATTAGGAGTAGGGAACTGTCCTTGGCTACAGTGGAGGAGGTTGAGAACGATGTCAGACATATGCTAGGAGCGGTGAAAAAGAAACACCATACGGAGAAAAATTTCTAATATGAAAGTAAATGACCAAACTGTCAACAAAACCACCCCGCTTTCTCAAGATCTAGTGACATTTATAAAAAAAAAAAGAGAGGGAAATAATAAAGGTGAAGCACAAAAGAAATGTAATTTATTTACTCTAGGAGGATATTAGGGTCCTAATATTGGAGGCTACTATCTTCCTATATGGGAGTGAAGACTTACGCCTTTGTTGCACGAAGAGTGGACCCAATCAGACAAATCAATCAAGCGGACAATTACTAAGCTCTGATGAAATTGGAAGCAAATTATTGGCCAAAGTTTAAGGAACGCCTGAAAAACCTACATTCGGCCGAAATTCAGCCAACAGAGGCTCAAACTCAACTAAAAGAATTCACAACAAACGAAGAGAATTCAAATGAAAAAAAAGGAAAAATAAACACAAAATCTAGCACTCAAACATAAATCACTTCTTACAAAGCTCACATAGATTTCCAGTTTGTTTTATTTATTTTCAAACTTTATTAATTCAATAATGTTAACCCTTTTTTATGCAACGACAAATTTTTTAAATATTTGGATTCCTAACTGGAGATTTAAGATGGGAAAGAAAATAAGAAAGACAATTGGATATTAAGATTGAATGTGAAACAGTGTGAAAAACAAAAGAAACTGTAATCTTGGAGATAAAAGGAAAAGGGTGAACCAATTAAAAAGTAAATAAAGGCAAAATGGAAGAAAGGATAAACAGATAGAAAGGATAAACAGATAGAAAGGATAAAACATAACAAAGAGGAAAAGAGAAATCTAAGAAAATCGGGATATTTTAATCGAAGAAAATGGAAAAGGAATTCAAAAGTGAGAAATATAAATAAAAAAGAAATTCTATAATCATTTTGCTACACGTCTTTCTTTTTTAATTAACTGTTTTCTTTTTGAAGTTCTAAAGCAAATTTATAGTAATACATTTCATGAAAATTGAATATTCATTCTGGCCACAAAGTTTTGCGAAAAATGGAAGGATTGAGAAAGAACGTGAAAATCTTTGATAAAAAATTAATGACATTTAATATTAATTTAATTTAGTTAGCTTATCTGTTTTCCAGCACAGTCAGTCATCCATTAATCACCCTGTCAAAGTATGCCGACTACATCGACTGCAGTTTTTATAACTCTCAGGTCTACTTTGATTTAAAGTGGTAGTACCTAGTTATCAAATCGATCTGTTTGATATGAGGTTTAGAATGACTGGCTCAATTGCATGCAAATTATTCTTATTTGATAAGAATACTTGAAACCATGAAATCAGCTTTTCTGTATAAAGAATAATTCCGCAAATCTATATAAAGGCTTGTAAATTATTAGCATTAGATACGAATAGTTAATTAAAATATATAATAGTTTGAAAATAATTATGATTAAATAGGAAGTTTCTTGAAACTGAATCCCTGTGTACAAATTATTTGTTCTAGGAATATTACTCGTAGCAATAATTTTTTACAAAATTTTCTAATCAAATAGGAGTAGTATTTTAAATGATATAATTGCTGATAAAGAACTAACTTCGGTATTAAGTAACCCCCAAAAGGTTGAAATGCTGGGAAAACAATCAACAAACCAACCATCCGACCAACCAATCATTACTTACTTGATAAAAAATGAGAATGTTAAAATCCGTCGTATGTTTCTTGATTTTACGTTATGTTGTCTTCCATTCATGGTTTTGTAAAATGTAATGCCTGGTGTACACTCTCAGAATTAGCATAAAATATATATTGGTGCTTTAAACATCTTGCACTATTGAGAAACTTCTGTAATAATGTAATAACGTCTAAACTGTTGCCTGGACGAATTAGTATCTATTCTATATATACGAGGATTATTAAATAAGTTTCCAGACTTTTTTGTATGGGTACTTTTATTGATAGCACACACAGGAAACTCTAGTCCTCTTCGAAGTAATCTCCTCCGGTTGCAATGCACTTGTTGTACCGTTCCAACAACTTCTGGAAGGCCCCCATGGAAGTCATCTTGTTTGAGCGTGTCAATGACCTTCGTCACAGCCTCTTTCATCTCCTCAATTGTCTCATAAAGACAGCCTCTGAGCTTAGGGAATAACCAAAAGTCACAGGAAGCAAGAGGTCTGGACTATAGGGAGGCTGAGGAACTGTCTTGATGCCCATCTTGCTCAAATAGTCTGTGACAAGTATGGAGTTGTAGACTGGTCCATTGTCCTGGTGGAAATGCGACTGACCCGATTTGAAGAGTGCTGGCCTCTTCCAATGGAATCTCTTCCTGAACTCCCTTAAAACCTCAACATAGTAACCCTAACTCTAACCCTTTGGCCAATCAACTGTGGCGTATTGACTTCCTTACTCCTCCCACACCTCTCATCATCCCTCAAAAACTCCCTGCCTTTCTTGAATCTCTTATACCATTAAAAAAAAGGTGCTTGATTCATGTAAGATGGTCGAAAAGTAGTCTAAAGCATTCCATACATTTCTGTGGCATTTTTTATTGCATATCGTTCTTCTGAAGTGTCCTCACATTCAGATTGCATTTTTGAAATTCACCAGCTGTGACAATCAGGCTTTAGTAGGGTGTATTCCAATTGCTGCCGTAGCTGTTCCTTTGAAGCTGAAATCATAAAAATTGGTCAGTCATCTCATAAGATGTATAGCAATAAGATACTGAAGAGTCTACGGCAATTTTAAATGCCTGTACAAAAAAGTCTGGAAACTTATTGAATGCACCACGTACATATATATATATATATATATATATATATATATATATATATATATATATATATAAACCTGGTCTAGAAATTTTTTGAACTGCATTTTTATTGAAATATGGAATTGTCCAAATGCAGCACCCTCTTCACTCATCAGTGCCGGCTTCGTGTGACATTTTCTTATGAACAGGGAAAATGGAAGGATTCAGTAAGAACATGAAAATGTTTGATAAAGAGTTAACCTGCAAAAGAAGAAGGAATAAGATCTACGACAGATACTGAAAATAAAAACGAAATCTCTCCAACTAATGGCTGACTGACAGAGCTGCTATCAGCAGTTGTACATGGCGCTTTCGAAGACCCCCAGCACTAATCAATCATTTTTCCCGCCTTGCAAATCACGTGATTTAGTGGCCCCAATTAAACTCTGTTGCTGTTTCTTCAACTTGGTGCGCAATTTTTCTTTAATTGTGTCTAGACCGATAACCGACAATCCCGTTTATCAATTATAAGCATTCAGGTCTATTATTGACAATTCTGTTTTAATATTTGACTAATGTGACCGGCACTTGACCTGAACGTCACTCAACGTTAACCTCGTCTTTCACCGATTTTAGGAAGCCATTTTGATTCTTATTTGTTTCTTAATCACATTTTCATGTTCTTTCTGTTTAGTTTCTTTACCATCTCTCTTGTCACTCTATTTATCTCTCTCTGTATTAATTCTTTTACATGATTGATTTTTTTCCACACGCTATTATAAATATTGACCATATTTTTCGTTTTATGATCTGTGTCCGTAATGTAATTTCTAAACAGCTTGCCATTTGAATGAGAGGATTTTACGTAAAAAAGAAAGCCAAAAGTCGTCAAAAATAACTTTTATTATCCTTTTAGAGTTCATTTACCCATTCATGGATTCAACATTTTACACTTTTGAAGATCCAGTGTTGTAATCAGAATTTCTCAGTTAAAGGGAACCAGAATTTGCCGACTGCAACTCCTATATCTTGAATATAATGCTAAGCTGCATCGAATGGTGAGGCTCCAGATTTAGATCTCCAGGGAGTGTGGTGTACATTTTAATTGCCATTACTCCTAGGTTCATTTTAACCACAAGTGGTAGTATCTTATTTAGTGTCCCATCTATCAGTCAAGTACATCAATTTGTATTGGGTAGGAACACTTGAAACTATAAAACGTTGTGCCAATTATTTGTATTAAGAATATTGAAGTAATAATTGTTTATAAAGAATTGCCATTATTAGTTAATCGAAACCATATAATTGTGGTTAGTTTATTTGGTTTAATGACATGTCAATTCAATTTGGTCAATAATATTCTAGCTGGCCAAATGTTCTTGGTAAGAGTGGAATCTGGTAGTGTAATACCAATGGCAATCTGCTGCTATCCTACTGCACAGAACACTAACTGATCATTACCAACACATACTTTAAACACAAGCTAATTTATAAGAACTCTTGGATGCACCCAAAATCCAGACATTGGCACCACGTCGACTATATCATCACGTGACAGCATGATCTGCCCGGCTTTCTGAATACAAAGGGCTATGAGAGGAGACAACTGCAGTATTGACCATGTAATGAACCCGTCCATAACTAAACTACGAATGAGGCGGAGAAGGGGGAATACAAAAATCCAATCAGGAAACTCGCAACCAACACGATCAAGATCAACAGAGTCAGGGATGACCAGCACGATTCATTAAACAACAGGCCAGCAGAAATTCCAATAGGTACTGTGGAAGAAAAGTGGAATATGCCTATAAATCGTGTGCAAAGGTATTTAAAGAGAAAGTCGGTACTTCAGTAAGGAAGCTTGAAGACTGCTTAAACAGAAACAGTATATGAACCTGGAAGAGCTGATTAACAACAGGAACCTGGCCAGGAATAATATGCCCAGCAAGAACACCAAGTCAGTTAAGGTCAGATATAAAACATGATGTCAACTTCTCCGACAGACAAGAGAAGAAAAATAAATGGTGGCTAACAAAAGCGGCAGAACAGCAGACACTTAAAGCCTAGTCGATTGGGGCTGTAGAATACACCGACTACTCCTCTGCAAATGGGTTAAGACTCACCCGGCAAATGAGTATTCTGGATATGGCATTAAACAATCTGATGGTGAGGCTCCAGTAATGCTGGGCCTTTGTGTAATGTGGAGTAACCCTTCATTGCCACCGCTCCCAGGTCCAGTCTGGCTCGAAGTGGTAGCAACTGATATATAGGTCAACTAGAACTGTTTGATAAATAAACTGAGCGCATGCTAAATAGAATTGTTTGAAATAGAACTATTTGATCATTTAACTGTGTGTAAACAAATGACTGATGTTTAATTGAATTTTTTTGTGATTCATTGTTATACTTTGAACCATTTAACTGTGTGAACATGAATAAGTAACGTCGGATTGAATTATGAGTGATAAAATAGCAATTATTCTAACCAATTCACTGTATGTAAATAAATGATTAATATTGAACAGAATTATGAGAGTTAGCAATAATTGAAACCATTTAACCGTGTAGAAACACTAGCAAAACTAGTGTGCAAATAAATAATCTCTTACATATCATTTATATCCGTTTAAATGTGTACAAACAAACGACTGATGTTAAATTGTGCAATACTTGAAACCGTAACTGTACGCAAAAAAGAGCACAGGCTCGTTAAAAAATTTATCTATAAAATGTATTCACAAATCATATATTTAATATATATGTATAAAATACCCTACAAGAGTTGATATGCAATAAAACCCAACCAAACTAAACCAGATACTGGCAGACTCTAATGACCCTAAATGTTTTATCTAAGCATATAAGTTGAGTGGGGACCAAGAATGAACCACCCAAAACAACTGCAGGCCCTTAACAACAAAACAATTATTATAGAGAAGCACGAACTTCTTGCAAGGTTGAACAAAGGCCAACCCAAAGTCCAGACCTAAATAAGGGGAGCAAGTTTATGTCTTTGCTCTGCAAAAGAAAGTCTCCTGGTGCAAACGGACTGCATCCAAAAATTATTAAGAGGTGGGGGGGTAGGAGGTTTTTTGAGGTACTTTACACCATCATAAAAGATGCTTGGGAAAACTTGGAAGTTCCTGCAGACAGGAGGGACGCCCAGCTAGTCACCATCTGTAAGAAGGGAGACAGACGAAGTTGTGGCAACTACTGCAGGATCTCACTTCTCCACAACAAGGGAACTATTCGATCGCATACTGCTTAACAGACTATCGACCCTTGTGGAGGATTTCCTTCTGGAGGCACAATTTGGGTTCCGCAATAACCACGTAATCAAAGGCAATTTTTTCTCCTAGCGACGAATTCATAAAATAGATATACTCTTCATCATGATATTTGTTGACTTCCCAAAAATCTTCGACAGGGGGAACAAAGAAATGATACTGGACAATCCACGGAAACTAGGACACCCTGACCATTTCCTCTGGCTTAGATCTGCCTTGCAAACAGGAATGAAGACATTAGTCAGCTTCAGAAGAGAACTCTCAAAAGTATTTGAGGTTGGAAACAGTTTAAAACAGCTGTGTTCTTGCTCCCACACTGTTCTCAATTTTTCTTTTTAAAGTCTTGTCTAATGTCTTCATTGATTCCACCCAAAGTGTATGGATACAAAGTAGACCGGGGACATACGTGTTCAATGCCTGTCAATTTAAGTCTGAGAGAAAAACCTGAAATGATCTGGTACACGAGCTCATGTTTGCTGATGACACTGCCCTCGTGGCACACAAACACAAAAATCAAAACAAAAATCACCTTGAAATCTGCAAAGGCATTTTGGCTAAAAAAATTAACCTCAAGAAAACCGATGTTATGTATCAACTCCCTCCAGTGTCACATAAAATTGACCAAGACTTGCTGGTAGAGGGCCAGGTACTAACCCAAGTAAATAAATTCAAACATCTAGGCTCCATATTCAACAACAGCGACAATCTAGATACAGAACGAGATACATGAACCTCAAATGCTTCAAACGCCTTTGTCGGGCTGAAGAAACGAGTCTGGCTCCACAATCATCATCATCATCATCATCATGTCGTGCCGCTAGCGCGAATATCCCTGACTCTCTCTCGCCACTTCTCCCTATCGTTCATCGCCTCCGGCAGGTCTTCAGAGTTACAGCCTGTATCCTCACGTGACTGCTGTATGTATGTCCGCGCTGGTTGTCCTGCTTTTGCTCAGCCGTATCTGGGGGTCCATAGGAGTACATCACTTATGAGTTCGTCCCTGCTTCTCTAACAGTGTCCAGCATGTCTGGTTCATCTAACTTGGATAGTTTTCGTGATGAGAGGCAGGTGGCCGTATAGTTGGTGCCTTGTTAGGTGTTGCCGCCAGGACTTGTTTAATATTGCTCGCAACATTCTTGTGTAATTGCCGTCTAGCTTCTTCTCCAGCCGTTTAGTTAGCGTCGAAGTAGTGAATCCATACAGTAGCACTGATACAACCGCTGCCTGGAAGAAACTGCGTTTCATTTTATCGGTCAGGTCAGATCTCCATATGATCGATAGCCTATCGATAGTTATCCATGCCTTCGTTAGCCGCGTGTTGATGTCTTTTTCGGTTGATAACCTCCCGTTAAATACTAAAAGTGTGCCATAGTTCTCTCAACTTTCCAGTACGCTACAAAAACTTAGATGGTATACAAAGCAGATATGCCAAGTCTTCACGTCTGTATGATATGTCATTTGTGAAAAATACTAAATGTGAAGTGGGGTAGGATTTCCCATATAAGTTCGTCCTGGAGAAATCTAAACTCTTTAGCATGTAGGATAATACTCACCCAATGCAACCTAAGATGGGCTTGCTACTTGAATAGACTTGAAGATAGTAAACTACGAAAACCTTTCCTGTACATTCAGCATAAAGGAGAGTCACGTAAAACAGGTAAACTAAAATTCATCAAAAGAAAACTGGGGGGTCATGAACGCCCAGTTAGACAACTGGCAATACCTGCCCCAAAAATCGAAAAAACCATAGGAAAAAATCAGTGGGATGTTATCATTGGATACAATGGGCATCTAGTAGATTGTTATTTAATGCCAAATCCAAATGCCAATACATATATATATTAGGTTTATATATTTAATGTCTTGGAATTTAGTCTGCGACGCCTGAGTTTCATGGAGTTTTTTACAAAACAACAATCATCAGGCAGTTAACAAAATGAAATGAATCGAAAATCGAAAAATACAGTAAAAAACCATTGGGATTGTGTAGGAATCTTTACGTGTGATTGTGAGTGTGTGTGTGTGTATGTGTGTGTGTGTGTGTGCGTATGTGTGTTTATGTGGGTTATAGCTGCGTATTATAGTGTGTGTATGTGTGAGTGGTATATAATGCATGTGTATGTGAAGGTACATGCGCAGCGCGTTGTTTTTACCGGATGTTAGTCGTCATGGTATCTGCTGTTGCTACATTATTGTTATAATATATATATATATATATATATATATATATATATATATATATATATATATGTATATATATAAAGATTGTAAGTGAATAGTTTGTAGGAAACTTTACATTTAAATGATTTTCAGCTCATTAAAAGGATAGCTATTTAATTTTAGTATTTCTATTTATCAAGTATTCTTAACCAATTTTGAATTAATAATTTCTTTGTGTACAGTTAAATGATTTCCAAATAAAGGAAAGGATTAAATAGTTCTATTTGACCCAGAGATGGTACTCTAACAGTTGTAAAGCACATCAACCTCATTGGGTTATTTAATGCCAACTGAAAGTAGTTATAAAATAAACCTTCTTTCTAGAAATATAGTTTTATTGACGTTTCTGAAGAGGAGCAGTTTGTAAGAATTTGAATTTTGGTATATCTCCTTCAGGAATCCAAAAATGTCATTTGAACATGTCTAGAACAGATTTCATAAAATCAATACATTTCTAGCCCAGTCAGCTGAGGCTGTAGAATACACCGACTGCATTTCAGCAAAGGGGTAAGAACCCCTAATTAGTGACCTGAATATCACACTAAATTGCATCGGATGGTGAGGTTCAGTACTAAAGCTCTGGTAAATATGGAGTACTCCTTCATTGCTATTACTCCTAGGTCTACTCTGACCCCGAATGGTAGTACCTGATAGGGTCAAATAGAACTGTTTCATCATTTAACTGTGTGAAAATATAAGACCGAAGTTAAATTGAATTGTGTCATACAGCAATACGTTGAACGTTTTAATTGTGTTCAAACGAATGAGTAATGTTGAATAGAATAATTAATGTTGAATAGCAATATTTGAAACCCTTTAACTGTGTGCTAAAACTGAATTACTGGTATCATATAGCAATACTTAGAACAATTTGACTGTGTGTAAATAAAACTATAATGGTGGAATATTTGAAAGTTGGTCACAGTTGGCAAAAAATTCAATCTTTGATATTACATTACAAAGCTTGAAACTATTTAACTGTCGGAAAAAAAAAACAATTAGTTAAAGTTTTTGTAAAGAAAATTGTTTATAAAATATTGACATACAAATTGTATTTATATCTCTTCAACTGTGTACAAAAATGACTGTAATTAAATTAGATTTAGTATTATATAGCAATACTTGAAATCATTTAACTGTGTGCAAACAAATGAGCTCTGGCTCGTTTAAAAATGTTACCTATAGACAATTTGTTTACAAATCATGTATTTAATATATGCATAAACAGAACGTGGCATTAAATAACCTACGATTGATGATATGCCACAAACCTTAACCAACCAACCAACCAACCAACCTAAAAACTATTCATTTGAAAATCATAATAAATGTGTGCAAACAAATGATTGAAATCAAATTGAATTTTAGATTTACAAATCAATATTTTAAATCTTTTGATAGGGTGTTAAAAAGGATTAAAAGCAATGATACATATCATTTGTGTTTGATAGAAATCCTTGAAACTATCTAACTATTTGCAAACATTAGAGTTCTGGCTTGTTTAAAAATCTTTTCTACAAACTAAGCGTTTGCAAATCATATATATTTAGTATATGTATAAGTGAGATTTGGCATTGGATGGTGAAGCTTCAGTCCGAGAGGTTAGGGGAATATGAAGTACCATTTCACAGCCATTACTCCCAGGTCCACTCTGAAATCCGAGTGGTAATACCAGTTAGAATCAAATACAACTGTTTCACCATTTAACTCTGTGAAAACAAATGACTGATGTTAAAATGAGTTGTGTCATATGGTAATACGTGGAACCATTTAATTGTGTTTAAACGAATGATTAATGTCGGAGAGAATTATTAGTGTTGAATAGCAATACTTGCAACCATTTGAATGTGTGCCTAAATTGAATTAATGGTATTGCATAGTATTACTTGGAACCATTTGACAGCGCACAAATGAATGAAGTATTGAATTATCAATTTGAAATAGCAATACTTTACTATGTATAAACAAATGATTCATATTAAATAGAATTATTAGAGTTATAGCAACACTTGCAGCCATTTAAATGGCTCTAAACAATAACTATACCAAATTATGTGCAAAAAAATTAGCTCCTTTTTTTTAAAGATAAAATTACCAACAAATTATTGACTACATAGCTCAATCGGCTTAGAGTGAAGAATACATTTTTGCAGAGGAGTAAGATCCTCACATCGGGTGCCCTGGATGTGACACAAAACCATTTGATAGTGAGGTCCAAATCCTGGAGCTTTAGGGAATGTGGCGTACTCTTTCATCACCATTACTCCCAGGTCCACTGACGGGGAGTCGTAATACTAGTTAGTGTCCCGACTTTGAATAATATAGAACTGTTTAACGATTTAATTGCATGCAAACGAATGACTGATGTTCTATGGAATTGTTAGTGTTACATAGCGATGCTTAAAACCATTTAGCTGTGTGCAAATAAAACTATTGGTGTTAGATAGCAATACTTGAAGCCATTCAAATGTGTGCAAGCAAATGCTTAGTACTAAATACGATTATTCGTGTAAGATTGGAATAGTTGGAGCCACCCAGCTGTGTACAAATGAATGAATAATATTGAATAGAATTATTTGTGTTGAATAGCAATATTTGAAACTATTTAACTGTGAGCAATACTTGAACTCTTTCACTGAGTGCTAACATATCAGTAATATCAAAAAGAATTATTAGTGTTTGGTAGCAATAAATAAGAACAATTAACTGTATTCAAAAAAATTAGCTCTATCTCATGAATAATAAAATCACCCATCAACTATTCACTTATAAATCATATGTAATAACCATTTATCTATGTGCAAAATATGACTGATGGTAAAATAAATTGTCACTTTTATGCAGCAATACTTGTAACCATTTAACTGTTAACTTTATGCAAAAAGTGATATTATTAAATACAATTAGTAATGTTAGAAATTATAGAAATAATTTGTGTGCAAAAAAAATGAGCTTTGGCTTGCTTGAAAATGTTATCTACTAACTACGCGTTTACAAATCATATATATATATATATATATATATATATATATATATATATATATATATATATATATATATTTATATATATAAATAATTTGTAAACGCAATATATATATATATATATATATATATATGTATATATATATATATATATATATATATACCAACCCCTCTGCTCGGGCAGGATATGACAAAAGGTCATTTTTTAAGCGAAGTTTAACAGGTTTGAATTTAGAGTTTTCCTTCTCCTAGATTAGTTGCCTCACCAAGGCTGAAGAACCTAGTCTGCCCTACTATTTACCCATAGCTGGAGGGAGAATAATTGGATTCATACTTTTCCCAAGGGTATTAGGGCAATGTGAAATGCAATCAGTCTCGTCCAGGATTTGAACTCGTGTCGCCGTGTCCATTTCCCACGATGATAACCACTGCACCATGCGCACCTCCTGTGTATATACGTGTGTGTGTGTGTCTGTGTGTGTGTGTGTGTGTATAAACAGGATTTGGCTTGAAATAACCTAGAAGGGTTGATATGCTATAAAATCCATCCAAATAAACCAAACCATTAATACATTTCACCAAAATATGTTGTAGTATAAAAAACAAAACAAATGACAGCCAACACAGAAATGTGGAACTTCTTTAAGCGGATATGAATGTACGTGTGTGGCTTACATAGAATCGACCAAGATTTACTTTTTCCTTTCTCATTCTTCTGTTAATCGGGTAGTTCTCTTTGATCGTTGGTTGGATTTTTAAAAGATCTATTGTTCGTGCTGGTATTTTAAATAATTTGTCAGTTTTTTATTATGAACTTATTAATTTTGGATTTCAAATCCATGTATCGAATTCAAGAGCTTGTTTTGATTCTATTTAGCGATTTTTTGGTATCCCCTTTTCTGTTTCCTTGAATGTCAACGTGGTTCGGTATCAAACAGAAAATTATCGTTTTCTTGTTCCAGCGGTTATGGATTCTGCGAGAAAGTGAAATAATAAGTGTGGCTTGTTCATATTTTCTGTTGAACACACCAAAAGCGTCTTTACAGATGGGTAAGAACCCCCCCAACCCCCACCCCATCAAGTGTCCTGGATATGACACAAAACAATCTGTTATTGAGGCTCCAATCTTGGAGCTTTAGAGACTATGGAATACTCCTTCATTACTATTATTCCCAGGTCCACTCTGACCCGGAGTGGTAGAACCTGGTAGGGACCCCTCAATGGGATGAATAGAAATGTTTGATCAGGAACTGTTTAATCATTTAGCTGTGTGCAAACAAATGATAGATGGTAAATTGAATCGTTAGTTTTACATAGTAATACTTGAAACCTTTTAACTGTGTACAAAATTGAATTATTAGTGTTACATAGCAATACTTGGAATAATTTAACTGAGAGCAAATGAATGAATAGTGTTGAAAAGAATTATTAGTGTTACATAGCAATACTTGGAATAATTTAACTGAGAGCAAATGAATGGATAGTGTTGAAAAGAATTATTAGTGTTACATAGCAATATTTGAAACAATTTAGATGTGTGCAAATAATACAATAAATGTTAACAATACTGGAAACCACTTCACTGTGTGCAAGCAAATAATAAATATCAAATAGTATTATTAGTGTTATACATCAATACTTGAAACCATTTAACTGTATGGGAACTATAGCAATACATGAGTGCAAACAAATAAGCTCCGACTTATTTAAAATAAGACTACCTATAAACTCTTAACTTAAAAATCATATATGTATAACCACACAAATAATGAAAACATATAATTGATGATAGATTAATTTGTTACTGTTATATAACAATACTTGAAATAATTTAGTTGATTGGTTTGGTTTCTTTGTTTTAATAGCATATAAACCTTTGTAGGTTATTTAATGCCAAATCTATTCTCCTAGAAGAACGGTCGCGGTACTATTTAACCCATAGCTGGGAGGATAAGGGGGTTCATACCTTTCCCAAGGGCATTTGCTCGAAAGCGAACGTAATAGCGCGACTGAAGTACGAACTCGCTTACTACGATTCCGCAGTCCATCGCTTTAACCATTACACCACGAGGACACCCCCTAATTTAGTTGAATGCAAACAAATGATCGCTGGTTCGTTTAAAAATTTTATCTACAAACTATTCATTTACAAATCATATATTTGATATTTTATACACTGGATTTGGCATTAAATAACCAACAAGAGTTGATATACCATAAAACAGAATCAACCTTTTCCCTTGTCTATGTCCAATTTCAAATCAATGGCAACAGTGTAAATTGATTCAGTCCTTGAAAGTTTGTTCATGTATTCTTTGCTGCCATTGGTAGCAGCACTTGTCACTGCAGCTTAGATCCATATGTGTATATGTATTTGTAGTTGGAATGGTGGTCTAGTATGTTTTGAAATTCCTCCAGAAATGTAATTGGGTTTGTTCCGTTCTTTGAACATTTTGCCAAATCAAGTATAAACCTGATTGTTTTAATTGACAGGATGGAATTTTGGAGGTGATTGATAAGTTAATGTAAATAAAATCCATTTTCATTTCAAAGGTGAATCCTCACACTCGATGGAGAGATTGAATGGTTTAATTGTGCTGAACTTCTCAAAAAAGGTTTTGTAATTTGCTTTAAATACAGTCAGAGGCAGACTTTGATAGACACCATGATCATTTTGTAAAGTATTGAAGAGCAAGCTTTTGTCTTTCCAGTGATAGAGGAATTTTATTTGCTCTCCAACGGAGACGTGTCGAACGACCCCAGAGATCTTAGTCCTTAATAATGAACTGCTTTCTAATTTTTTGAGGTATGAAGGTATTGCAACACCATTGATTCAACCACAATAGACAAATTTTGATCTTACAATTGTTCCGTAAAGCTTGAGTTGTGATTTCTTATAAGTTCTCCAATCATTGAAGGCTATCACACTGAGAAGGTGGATTATCGAGTTACATTTTTCTCTTAAGTTGTTTTATATAAGGAATGAAAGATAATTTCTTATAAAATATAATGTCCAGAAATTTATATTGATCAGTTATTGGTATTTCCTTTCAATTCAGCTTTAAAACGGATCATTGTGATTTCTGTGGATGTTAAAGAAACACATATACAAGTATTTCGTCTTGGTTTGGCAAAATTTTCTTCTGATCTTATTTAGGCACAGTTGCAATTTGCAGTCTGTGTTGTGCATATGTTTTCATCAGGAGAATATTAGAAAATCATTCACGTACAGTAAGCTAATAATTCAAGGACTGAGGTTTTTAACCATGATATCTTGATATTAAAGAGGGTTACTGACAGGATGCTCCCTTGGGGCAAAACATTTCAAAGAAGGTAGTTTCACATGGGGTACATCGTCAAAAACAGTTGCCGTATTTTACATTTTATTGATTAGTTAAGTTTTGTCCTTGATAAGGGTTGATTAGAGTTTTCTGTTTTTTGGAATTGAAATTGAGTTTTTCTTTTCTTCAGTCTATTTTTTTTACTTTTGAAATTTTTCCATTTGATTTTTCGCGGCTGAATTCTGAGAGACATTGTCAGTTAAGATATTAGCTATATCGTTTCTGTTTGTACTCTTTGTTTTGTTTTTAGCGAGATGTTTTATTAGAGTGTTATTATTTTTACCAGCTCTCTTTTTCATCACGTTACATATGGTATTGACTTGGTGTTTGAGTTCATTTTTGGTATGTAGTTTTTCTATGTTGTTCTTTTTCATTCACTGATATTCTTCTAGACTTGGTTCAGCTGTTTTTAAATATGTTTATGTTTTCTATGGTAGGATTTAAACCATTTTTTCTAAAGTTAGCACAACGTGTTCAGAGAGCCTTTAGGCCTTTTCTGTCGAACCAGGGCTTGTAGAATTTAGTTGGAATAGTTGACTATGGTACATTCTCAGTTATAAATATGAGTGTTTTAGTGAAGAATATCAGGTCATTCTCATTATTGATGTTTGATTTTGAGGTTAATTTTGAGTTACATTTTTTTTGGAATCGTACTCAATAAACCTCTTGTAGATTCCACCGTGGTATTTTCTCGTCGAGACGCGGTCTGTATTTTTCTAAATGATTGGAAAGTGTCGTCATGTACCCTCCATGTGTAATCCATGTACGTCGTTGGATCACAGAGAGTCAAATCTATCGCTGAATATGATCCAAAACAATATGGAACATGACGAAAAAAATTCTTCAATACAATATCTCACATCAAATAACACAAAGATCACAAAGAGAAATGACATAGCTTAACAGACAGTTTCTCACAGAATTCCACCTGAAAAATGAAACTGAAAAATTTCAATAAATAAAAAAAAAATTGGCCTTTTTATTTGTCTCTTTGCTTCCCCATATTTCATTTTGGCAATTGAAATCTCACCGTCACAACCAAGGCAAATGGGTTTTCCTCATGGTAGATTCCCAACACATGAAAAACAAAATAGAATCACTCTGAATCTGATTCGGAAAATGTAGCAACAGAATTGCAAGTAATTATTCAACAAGAATCATTGGGAGAAACTTGTTTAGCCAAAGTGTCTCCATTTTTGAAAGAAAAAAAAATCAGCCTCAGGAGTGCAAATTCTCGAACTGTTAAAAAGATAAAAAAACGGGAATTCTACTTGAGGAGGTGGACAACCAAAAACATATAGATAGTTAAATAAAAATGAAAACTTTCCACAATGTAAAATGCAAACATTAGCTGCATGATAGACTCAAAACCTCAAAAGTAGTTATAAAAAGTGGAGAATTGTCCTTAGCTAAACCAGATGAAATAGAAGCAGTCGTAGGAAAGCAAGGGGTCACGAGTTACGAGAGAATAACCATTAAAAAGGGTGGTGAAGAAATAAAATCACAGACATGCGTTCTAATTTTCAATAAACCGGTATTACAAAAGGAAGTTAAAATAGGATTCTGCCACGACTTTGTTGAACAGTATATTCTCGCACTGTTGTGGTGTTTTACATATCATAAATACGGAAATCACAAAAGGAGTTGTAGAGGACGCCCATCATGTAGAAGATATGGTTATATATATATATATATATATATACGATTATATATATTACGAATATACAATACGTCACACATAGAAAGGATAAAATCTCTTCCTGTGAGGTAGAATAGCATCACAAAAGAATATAGTGCAGAGACATCTTATTAAAATTCGAAGCTTATATCGATATAGGAGTGAATCTCTGAATGAATTTGTAAATCGATTGAAGGGAACAAGAGTCAGATACTTTACACCAACGCTCGATTTCTTTGTTTATCTGGTACCCTGAGTATGAGATTAAATTGTATCTGATAGTGAGTCTCTTGTTCTGGAGCGTTGGAGAATGTGGAGTATTTCTTCTTTACCATTACTTTTAGGTTCACTCTGACCCGGAGTGGTAGTACTTTTTTGAGTCCCATTAATGGGTAACATAAGTCTGTTTAAAAAATTATTCGTATTCACTGGGACCGAGTGAAAAAAACTCTCAAGCAAAGACAAAACAAAGACGTAAATATGAACGTATACTGATTGCGATTACCTAACCTCTTAGTATAAAATTAACCTAGACGAGTTGACATGCCGTTAAAATCAATCAATCAACAATCGATTTGTTTACCGTCACGAGTCACAAATGCAAAAACTAATCTGTTTAGCAATACCTGGTTCAAGGTCTGAAGTATGAGATATCCAGTGAGAATCAAACCCACAAGGTTTTTACTCGTATTACAATAAGCCTGATTTGACGATAAGTCGGAGAGTCACACCTTAGCCTTAAAAAAATTAATATCTTTACGAGTTTCTGAAACTCTTTTGTAATTAGATGTGATGATTTGTGACGATATAAGAAAAATAAACTGTAGCAGTTGCATACTTCTTCAATGAAGGGGTAACAGAATGGCATGCATTTCGTCTATCAACGCTTTACCTGTACAACATTTCATCACCCCCATTTCTCAGGAATCTACTATTACCGCTAACGCACCTTCTACTAACATTGCGTTGATTGATGCTTATATATTTTAACGTATCACTTTCTCAGGGACAAGAGATCACTAACTTTAAAAAAATAAGGGCTAGGGCGTTATCTACTCTTGTTTCATCTACATACGATTGAACTTATATATATATATATATATATATATATATATATTATGGATAGAAAAATGTTGATGATGATATATATATATATATATATATATATATATATATATATATATATATATCATCAACATTTTTTCTGTTCATTACAGGACCCAGTGGCCTAGTCGGCTGTGGCTGTAGAATACACCGACTGCAACTCTGCAGAGGGGTAAGATCCCCCAACGAGAGTCCTGGTATGATACAAAACAATTTGAAGGTGAGGCTTTTGTAATGTTGGAGATTTGGGGGATGTGGAGTACCCTTTTATTGCCATCACGATCAGGTCTACTCTGGCCCGGAGTATTGGCACCTGATAGTGTCCTATCTATGGGTTAAATAGAACTATTTGTCATTCAAACTTATGCTAAACGGAATTGTTTGAAATAAAATGAAATGAAATAAAATAAAACTGAATTATTTGAAATAAAACTGATGTTTAATTGAATTCTTGATTATACATAGCAATAACTGAAAACATTAAACTATGTACAAAGAAATGATTGATAGTGAATAGAATTATTCTTATTAGATAGAAATAAGTGAAATCATTTCACCGTGTGCCAAAAATGAGTTCTGTCTCATTTAAAAATGTTATCTTCACAATGTTTTTAGATATCATATATCTAATATATATGTATAAAAAGGATTTAGCATTAAATGACCTACAATTGAGGATTAGGCCTAATCTAAAATCTGTTAGACAATGCAATAGGCCTTACTCTGTCACGCTGGTTCATGAGGTATTTGTAGGGAATTGGAGTTCAGTTTCTTTTCTCAAGCCAAATTACCTTACCATAATTTGAGAGCTCAATCGGCCGAACCATTTACCCCTAAGTGAAGTGGAGTGGAGTGAATAAAAATGGATTCATATATTTCCAAATATTGTTAGTGCGAAACGAGGTGCCACCAGCCACGGCCGGGATTTGAACTAATTGTACTCTTAGATATATTTAAAAAAAAAAAGATTTATTTTAAGTCTTTTCATAATGAGGTTGGTGTCCTTGCTGAGTGATGTAACGACGTTAGCTGAAGTGAAATTTTGTCGATAAAAGTGGTATAAAGTTAAATTTGACCTGGGCCGAAATGACGTAAAGCAGGGTATTACTAATATATATAGCGCCGTAAAACAACATTTAATCATAAAACACAACAATAGCACTAACCAAAATACGTCTTCCGATGTAAGGAAGATTCTTACAGATAATACAATAATTATATATCATCATCATCATTATCTCGTCGTGCCATCAGCACGGATATCTCTGACCCTCTCTTGCCACCCCTCCCTATCGTTCATCGCTTTCGGCAGGTCTTCAGGGCTACACCTCGTATCTACACAGAGCTGCTGTATGTAGGTTCAAGCTGGTCGCCCTGCCTTTGCTCGGCCATGTGAAGGGATCCACAGCAGTACATCACTTATGAGCTCATCCTTACTTCTCCAGCAGTGTCCTAAATGTCTGGTTAATCTAATTTTGATAGTTTTCATGATGGAAGGTAGGTGGCCATACAGCTGCTGCTTTGTGGGGTGTTGCCTGCAGGACTAGTTCAATATTGCTCGCGGCATTCTTGTGTAGTTTCTGTCAAGCTTTTTTTCTATCCGTTTACTCAGCGTCCATGTAGTGCATCTATATAGCAGTATCAACACGACCGCTGCTTGGAAGAAACTGCGTTCCATTTTATCGGTCAGGTCTGACTTTCCTATGACCGATAGGCTTTTGATAGCTGTCCACGCCTTTGCTTGTCGCGTGTCAATGTCTGTGTCGGTTGATGAGACACTGTTTCCTAGGTAGGTGAACTTGTCAAATAGTTTCAGAGAGCTACCATTTAGTGTGGAGATGTCACCTGTTTGATTAAAGCGCATATATTCCGTTTTGTGTGCATTGAAATAGAGGCCAATGCCTGCAACTGTTCGTTCCAGACTATGTAATAGGGTTTCGGCTTTAGCGGGTGCATTTGCCAGAATCGCTATGTCATCGGCGTAGTCGGCGTTAGAAATTGTTTTTGCAGAGTACCTTCTGCTTCTTTTCTTTGTCAGCTTGAAACCGTTTTCCTTGATTTTATCAATCGGTGTTCTAAGTATCATCTGTCTCGATTACGTGCTAATTATATATAAAAACAATACTAAAAAAACCATTAAAAATCCTACAAGAAATATGCATGACCCCGCCCCCCCCAAAAAAAAACCAAACATAAATAAAATAACATTTAACATAGGCATCAACATATTAAATATTTCTAATACCTAAAATCGCTAACTCTATAAGAAAAACCAAACATTTTAAAACAAAATATTGAAAGCATTCCAACCGACAACTTCGAAACAAAACGATACAAATAATTAAAACAATAAAAGCACAAACTTTGAATTCAAAACTACACTACCCTCTGATGATGACCAAGAGTATGGTCGAAAGTGGTTGGGCAGAAGATATAGGACTATTCTTTTATAACCAAGATCCCGACACAAGAAAAATAACCAGGAGACTTGAAAAATTAAAATTGAAAAATAATAAACAGTGTTCCATCGTCTTGTACAAAACTTGCTTGAACACACACACACACACACACACACACATATATATATATATCATCATTATCATCATGTCGTGCCGCCAGCACGGATATCCTTGACCATCTCTCGCTACTTTTCCCTATCGTTCATCGCCTCCGGCAGGTCTTCTGGGCTACATCCTGTGTCCTCACATAGCTGCTGTATGTAAGTTCGTGCAGGTCGTCCTGCTTTTGCTTGGCCATATGTGGGGGTCCATTGGAGTACGTCACGAGCACGTCCTTGCTTCTCCAGCAGTGTCCAGCAGTGTCCAGCGTGTCTGGCTCGTCTGACCTGTATAGTTTTCATGATGGGAGGCAAGTGGCCGTACAGTTGGCGTCTCGTGGGGTGTTGTCGCCAGGAATTGTTCAATATTGCTCTCAACATTCTTGTGTAGTTGCCGTCAAGTTTCTTCTCCAGCCGTTTGGTTAGTGTCCATGTAGTGCATCCATATAGCAGTATCGATACAACCGCTGCCTGGAAGAAACTGCGCTTCATTTCATCGGTCAGGTCTGATTTCCATATTATTGAGAGCCTATCTATAGCCGTCCATGCTTTCGTCAGTCGTGTGTCGATGTCGTTTTCTGTTGATGAGACGCTACTTCCTAGGTAGGTGAATTTGTTCACTAGCCTCAGAGAGGCTCCGTCTAGAGTGATAATGTTGCCTGTTTGGTTGTAACACATATATTCAGTTTTGTGCGCATTGACATGGAGGCCAATGCCTGCTGCAGCTCGTTCTAAACTATGCAGTAGTGTCTCTGCTTGATTAGGCGTATTCGCCAGTAACGCTAAGTCATCAGCGTAGTCGGCGTCTGTGATTGTTTTTGCGGGGTACCTTTTGCTTCTTTTCTTAGTCAGCTCGAAGCCATTTTCTCTGATTTTGTCGATCGAAGCCTAGTATAGACAGATGATAAAGAGGTATGGAGCTACCGTGTCTCCTTGTAGTACTCCTGCAACAATGTCGAAGTATTCCGTGTCTCCATCTGGTGATATATATATATATATCAGAAAGGTTAGTATGATTAATGGAGCATTTGCTAATCATACATAAATTTATTTCAGAAAAGCTTTCATATGTTTTTCATTTTTTAAAACTCAAATCACAAACCTGGAATCGCCCTGTCAGCTGGGGCTGTAGAATGGTCGACTTCACCTCTGCAGAGGAGTAAAGCCCCCCCCCACACACTAATCAGACCAGCTGTTTGCCGTGGGTGGTGACCTGTAATGACTGAGGAACAGACCATGACTCAGCAACTAATGTGGTCAAGTGACTGGCAGCTGTCCACCTTAGAACTTGCTGGTCTAGACGAGCGATCGAAGAGGCTATTTTAGTTCAATCGTTTGGTCGTATCAAGCCCTAGCACCTACATGATTGTCCCCACCGTATTCTTCAATGGCTCTTGCGGTAAACAAACACCCAACCCTTTTTATCTTAAAGATGCTCAAAAGCAGTGGCTGATAGTCAATCACGTTGAGAAAAATAAGAATTTGATTGTCCTGGTTATGAAATTAAAATGCATCTGATGGTCTTGGGGTTTAGGTTATATAGAGTTACCCTTCATGATCAGTACTCTCTAGTCTATTCTGATCCAGACGGCCAGTACCCTGTTAGGGTACACTGTCTATGCGTTAAATAGCCTCTAACACGTTCGGAAATAAAATATTACCTACAATCTATTCGCTTACAAATTATATATTACAGGGTTTGGCAATCAATAACCGATAAGAGTTGATAGGCCATTAAGAATTAACCAATCACCCAAAAATCTAAAGCAACCACGTCGTTCAATGTTAACGGAAACATTATAGATTAGGTTATATATATATTGCAATAGGATCGGCAGTTATATATATATATATATATAACTGCCAATTCTATTGCAGTATTTCACGTCTAATAAAGCTCCCTTAGATTAATAGAAGATCATTCCGTGCCTCGAGTCTCAATCGAAACTGTATCATCTGGCGAGTGTTAAGTTAACCTTTGTATATTGTTATTCCTAGGTTCACCTAGTGCAGTAGAATCTGTTGGTCAAAAAGAACTATTTAATTATTTACTATGCTTGAAAGCCTTTAACTGTGTGCAAACGAATGAATAATATCAAAAAGAATTATTAGTATTGGATAGCAATACTTTAAACTATTTGTGCGAAAACAAATAAGCTCTAACGAGTTTAAAAATAAAGTTACCTACAAAATATTCATTTAATATATATATATATATATATAATGAATATTTTGTAGGTAACTTTATATAGGTTCCAGGGGTGAGAAATTTGCCAAATGCATTACCACGGCCGTTGACAAGTGTAATTTTTCTGCTGCTGTGCGAGTAATTTTTGTGACTCGTACTGCATTTGTCTCAATGGGTAAAGACGTCCTGCCTCCCCACCATGTCTGTTCGGTCATATATATATATATATATATATATACATGTAGCTGTGGCAGTGACTACATTGTTTGGACGTCTAGCCGGTCGGAGTTACGTCTCAAGCAGCATTTGCCAGCTCGTATGTTGAATCTCGAGCTTAAAAGAGGCCAGCTGGTAAACACATCTGGGTCTTCCATAGCAGACCACATGATAAATAACAGGGAATGCGTGGTGGATTTCAATGTCGACCGATTCATTATTCTGAGTCGGTCACTTTCCTTGTGTTGGAGACCCTTTATGTTCGATCCTTTCAACCTTCCCTTTGTAAACAAAGGGACTCATTGTTAGAGTTGAATGTAATAAGTCTTTAATCTTCTGCTCATCTCTCCAACTTCCCCCACTTTTTTCTTTTTTCTCTCCTCTTCTTTTCCTCCATTACATTCCCCCTTTTAATTTACTAGTAGTAACAACTTGAAAAGTGCCAGTCAAAACCGGTCGTTTCCCCATTTTTTTTGATAATAAACATGCCTACAAATTCCCTAAACCTCTATGTCTTCTTGGCCATCCACAAGTTCTTAACTATCAATAACTTGTTTATATATATATCATCATCATCATCATGTCGTGCCGTAGGCACGGATATCCCTGACCCTCTCTCGCCACTTCTCCCTATCGTTCATCGCCTCCGGCAGGTCTTCAGGGCTACACAGTGTATCCTCACATAGCTGCTGGATGTATGTTCGTGCTGGTCGTCCTGCTTTTGTCCGGCCATATGTGGGGGTCCATAGGAGTACATCACTTATGAGCTCGTTCCTGCTTCTCCAGCAGTGACCTGCATGTCTGGTTCGTCTAATTTGGATAGTTTTCGTGATGGGAGGCAGGTGGCCGTATAGTTGGTGCCTTGTGGGGTGTTGCCGCCAGTACTTGTTCAATATTGCTCACAACATTCTTGTGTAATTGCCGTCCAGCTTCTTCTCCAGCCGTTTAGTCAGCGTCCAAGTAGTGCATCCATATAGCAGTATCGATACGACCGCTGCCTGGAAGAAACTGCGTTTCATTTTATCGGTCTGGTCTGATTTCTATATGATCGATAGTCTATCGATAACTGTCCATGCCCTCGCTAGCCGCGTGTCGATGTCTTTTTCTGTTGATGATACGCTGCTTCCTAGGTAGATGAATTTGTCTACTAGTTTAAGAGGGGTTCCATCTAGTGTGGTGATGTCGCCTAAAAACTTATATATATATATATATATATATATATATATATATATTCAGAATACTGAATCAGTCGACATTGAAATCCATCACGCATTCCCTGTTATATATATATATATATATATTGTATTAAATAACTATCATATGTCATGAAAACAAATAACTTAACCAAACCTAACTTTAAAACCAACCAACCAACCAAAAATCTCTCTGCGTTTTATACCAGAGTTTTGGATTAAAGACATTAGACTTACATCAAAACACTTCCTGTTGAGTTTTTGGCTATAATTACGCAAATAATTAGTTAATACCGGTAAATTAGCGGAACGACATACGTGAATGCTATGAATGTTACTATGTTATTGTTATGCTGGGTGTTATTGTCGAACTTCATGATACATCTTGGGATACTACAGATTGAAGTAACTGTCTTTTTTAACTGCTTAATTCACAATTCACTTAAAAAATATAATGAGACTGATTTTTTTTATTTTTCAGGTTGGCAACTACAATCGAAAATCCTCTAGAACATATGTAAAGGTGTTTAGTTTAGGTAGGCCTCTCAGAATTCACGTTCAGCAGAGTACTCAGTGTTTGACAAATAAATTTTTGATTCACTTAATAAAATTTCAAGACAATTCGACAGAAGAATTCAACAAATTAACACGGATTTATTGAGTTCAACATATTTTTTGATGGATGAGAGACAATGTTAGATGAAATCGGTTGGATAAAATATATTTGAATGTCTGAGAAACTGTGGAAGATGAAACAGGTTTCTGAAGGGATTTTTACATAGCTGAGAGACTGTGAAGCCTTTTCTAGTCGACCAGTTAATTTATAAACAGATGAAAATGTGACAAAAGCAAGGCATCTCATTATATCTGATCAGTGAGAATGATTAGTGACAAATTAACATTGATCTGCTGGTTTTCAATTATTGTTGCTATCCTGAAATAAAATCAATCATTAATTTCTAGACACAAAAATCAGTCTTATTCTTTTCTTGACAGACAATCTGGGTATGAGTTTTGGGACAAAAAGGATATTCCGTGGTGTATCACTGCCAATTCCTTTACTCCCATGATCTGATTCACTGGAAACTGTTGAGAACATGTAATAGGTCATGAATCAACTGGAATCAAAGTCATTTGAAAACTTCCAACACAATTTCCAGGAGCGAGAACAATGTTGCTGTATGATTTTCCCAAGAGAACTGTTTTGAAAGATTGATTGTTTGATTTTAACGTCATGTCAACTCCTTTAAATTCACCAAAAATCACCCCGTCCCCTTCATCTGTCGCGAAACTGTACCATCTGGCGAGTATTGAGTCACTTTTTATCGTTATTTCCTGGTTCATCTGAAGAGCGAGATTTTGGGGAATCGTGTTCATTGTACGTTCATATTTACATTTTTTGACAAGTTGTTTATTTAGATTGTTTTGCACATGATCCTATTGAATACGAATAATATTTAAACCGATCTATTTATCCATAGATCAAACACTAACAGGTACTGCCACTTCGAGTGAGAGTGGACCTGGGGGTAATGTCAATGAAGGAGTACTTCAGATCTCTAAAAACTGGAGCCTCACCATCAGATCCAGTTTAGTGCCAGACCCAGGATTACCCCCGTTTTTTTTAGGTGTTCTTAAACCCTCTGTGGCGGGTTAAGTAAATATATTCAAAGTTCTGCCGACAGGTGAATATTTACAAGGAGAATAAGTTGATTAGTAAGGAAGTTGATAATAAAGATGTTTGCACACTTTGCCCCATTGGATAATAACCTAGCTTTGCAAATTAAAAGTGCTGCCAAAATTCCATTGGTATTTTTAATTGTTATTCAGGTAATGTTTACAATCAAGAGTCTCTATTTACGAAGACAACTAACTATTCTACGTATGGATTCATTCTTATCGGGATTCACATGCCTCATGTTTTAAAGACGCGCATTTACCACAGCTAAAAACTTGGCTTTACAAATTAGTAAGCACAGCGTTCGAATAATTACAAATTCTGAGAAACTCGAGTAGTATAGGCATCATTAGACACTGAAATAATTATCTGAACCAACAGAACACTGATCCAAACTTCTAAAGTTACTGATGAGAGATAGACCAGGGAGGAGAAGAAAAAGAAAAAAATAAGCCTTTTACTTACAAGCATCTCAGCATTGATATTTGTTGTTGTATGGGTGCCTTTCTCCTATCCACCTGATTCTCTCTCTCTCTCTCTCTCTCTCTCTCTCTCTCTCATACACTATTTCTGTCCGTGTCTAACCTCGAGTGACATCTCATTTACAAGCCTCATTGTTTCAATACTTCATTTCGTTTCCACTTTGTATGTTATGATTTATTACTCTTTCCTAATAAAAAAAAAAAGAAATTAAACATTACACAAAAGACAACGGTAAGACTTCATTCTTTATGCGAATCTCATTGTTGATAGTCTCCTGTTAGCAAGTTTATCATACCAATAGTCGTTCTAAAATTCTCCCTCTTTGTCAAGAATTCACCTCTTTTATATTTTTCTTTCCTTTCACCGAAGTAAGTTTGCCGTCACTGGCAATAATGAATTAGCTTTGTCAGCGGCCATTTTAGGGCGCCTTACTAAAAACTTTTCAGACGAGAGTTTTTCTTGTTCCGCGTTATTTTGTTTCGAGAAGTTTCTAGTGAGTTTTTTCTTCTAAAAGCACACGTGGTTAAGATCGAAAATACTTTCTTTCGAGTATAAAGTATTTTTTTTTTGCTAAAGAGAAAAGTTTTAACAAATTTAACATAGGATTACCTTTTTTTAAAAGCTCCACTAAACTTATTAATGTCTGTTTTATAATTACATTTGTTAATAAATTACCGCAACAGAACAAAAACGTGATATAGCAGCGAGACTTTTGTTATCGTAACACTATTAAAATGCGCTTAGAGAATAAAACATTTTCCATGCCAGTTTGCAATTTAAAAATAACGGGAATAGCATCAGCATTCGCGCTTACCTTTCAGAATTTTAATTTTTAGTGGAAAACTTGCTAGAATAAATGTATTGAAAAAGATTATTTTGAAGAAAATAAACATTTCTTTCTTTCTTCTCTCTTGGTAAGTGCAGCTTTTGTCTCGGCGAATTTTGGATATATTTTGCATAAGATAAAAAAGATGAATTTTTCTGAGGTTGAGTGCAAACACGCACAGAATGTTTATCTTCTAATTCCATAATCTTAATATATTGGACAAAATGAGATCCTAACAGATATGAATAATAAAAGCCTTAATAAAACAACCTCACTTTTTCTAATATGATCTTGTAAGGTTATCTCATCATTCCATTTGAATGTTCGCTATATGAAGCCTTTTATTATCAATATAAGACGTGAACTGGAAAGTTTTTAGCTTACGGTATATTGTAAAATTGTGCTTATCTCTGCATATCAAACATGCCAGTTCAGTGGGTTAATGTAAAAATAATTAACAAATCAGCTTGTAAATATATATCACTTTTAGTTAAGCGAAACCTTTTATAAAAATGTTATAATTCCTCTAGGAATTTCTACTTATTCTTTATCTTTTAGCATCGACAGTTTTCTTTTTAGTGTGGGGCATTGGTATGAGTTCACTTGCTTGTTTTTACGTGAATGAATTAGTCTTTGATAAACGACCATTTAGTTTGACAAGAGGCTTTCTTAGCAGCAGTGGCGTCTGTACAGATTTCTTTACTAATTCCAGTACTGTCACCATTCCTTCAAAATATTTTTCAGGGTTATTACTGACAACCGCATTCCTTGGCGGCGACATTTTTCTTCATTGTCAGAAAATCGGTGACATCTTCATGATTCAGCTCGGCCTGGCGGTATCTAAGTGGAAAAACCGTGTATTTGTTGCTGAAAACTTAGTCTATCGAACAATGTTATTGCGTTCCTTGTATCTTATGTAGTTATTGTAAAATTAAATAAATAAATAAAAGGTATTACTTTCGGTGCTCCTCATGTATAAAAAACAAAACAAAGCAAAAACCGTTTCCCGCCATTTATAAGGTCTCTCTGAAAAGTAATGGGATTGGGTGTGGTGTATAAGCTGTGGGTAAAAGAGATCAGTTGGTCAGGTTTCATTGTACCTGGTTATTTAATACTAAATTGTTTATATATATATATATATATATATATATATATATATATATGTGTGTGTGTGTGTGTGTGTGTGTGTGTGTGTGTGTGTGTGTGTGTGTGTGTGTGTGTGTGTGAGCGAATAGTTTATTAGTGACATAATTAAAATAGTTTCAAGTATAGAAAATGATTAAATATTTCAATTTATCCTATATCAGGTACTACCAATCCGGGTCAGAGTGGATCTGTGAGTATGGGTAATGAAGGGATATTCTACGTTCCCCAAAGAACCCATTCGGCTGGGCTGTAGAATACATCGTCTGCATCTCTGCAGAAAGGTAAAATTCCCCCCTCCATGACACTAAATTATCTGATGGTGAGGCTTTAGCCTTCAATCTCAGAGGAATGTGGAGTACCCCTTCATTGTCATTATTTCTAGGTCCACTCTGACTCTGAATGGTTGTAGCTGTTAGAGTCCCATATATGGATCAAATACAAGATCAAATAGAACTATTTTACTATTTAACTGTGAGCAAAGAAATAACAGATGTTAAGTTGAATCGTTAGTATTACATTGCGATACTTGAAACTATTTAACTGTGTGCAAATAAAATTATTGGTGTTAGATAACAATATTTGAAGATCTTTAAACGTCGGAAAACAAATAGGGTTATTCATGTTACATAAAAATACTTGAAACCATTTTACTGTGTGCAAATGAATTAATAGTGCTGAATAAAATTATTAAAAAGCAATACTTGAAAACATTTGTGTGCAAATAGAACTATTTGTGTGGGCAATACTTGAAACTATTTCAGTGTGCAAACAAATGATTAATATTTAATAAAATTATTAATGTTTAAACACTTGGAGCCGTTTAACTGTGTACAAACAATAGAAATACATGTATGCAAACAGATTAGCGCTAACTTGTTTGAAAATAAGATTACCTAAAAACTATTGATTTACAAATCATATATGTATAACCATTTAACTGTGTGCAAATAAATGACTGACGTTAAATTAAATTGTTAGTGTTACATAAGAATGCTTGAAATGATTTTACAGCGTGAAAACAAATGAACTCTGACTCGTTTAAAATGTTTCCAATAAAATGCTTTAACTGATCCTATATATTTTATATATATATATATGTAGAGGATTTGACATTAAATAACCTACAAGGGTTGATATGCAATAAAACCCAACTGAGCACAATTAAACTACTTTAATCTATGTAAACGAAAGATTTATGTAAAATCGAATTATTAGTTTAAGAAATATTTGAAACCATTTGTGCTCACAAATGAGTTCTGGGTCGTTTAAAATTTTTTTTCAAACTATTCGTTTACAAATCGTATATATATATATATATATATATATATATATATATATATATATATATATATATATATATATATATATATATATAGAGAGAGAGAGAGAGAGAGCATTTAATATTAAATAACCTTCAAGTGTTGATATGCCATAAACACGACCAACATTAACCAAAACGGTCTGACTGGATCCTCACCATCAAATGGTTTAGTGTCATATCTCGGATACTCGTTGGGGAGTCTTACCCCTCTACAGATATGCAATTGGCGTATTTTACAAACTCAGCCTACTGGGTTCGGGTAAAAGAAGGATAACAGGATTGTGTTATCTTCTAACATGATTTCTTACAAGTATGAAACTGTAATCTTAACCATTGCATTTTTTCACCTTTTTTTGTTTACACCTCCTATTTTTCAGGTCGTTCAGCCATGAGCATTTAAGAATGAAAAACCTGAAAACTTAGGTCTTATTGTAGAAAACTCCTTCATAAGTATTTGAAATGCTTCAGTAAGTGAATGGAGAGAAAACCAAGTCACGCATATGTGTTAATAAGTGGCACAAGATGTTCAAAGAGGGTCGCAAGGAGGTGAAATATGACTTCAGAAGTAGGCGGCATTTAACAAGAAGGACTGAGGTCAACGTCGAACGTGTTAGACGGTGTATGATGATCGTAGGTTGACTGTTTGAATGATGGCAATTCAACTGGACATAAAAAGGACAGTTTTTGGTATATTATCACTGAAGATTTGGACATGTCTGAAAAGTAAGGGGCCTGGCTGTACTGAGTATCCGGCAATTCGTGGCTGAGAGAAGCATCGTCGAACTGGAATAACTTCTCTATTCACCTGATCTTGCTCTCTGAAATTTTTTCTTTTATCACAGTTCAAGGGGATCAACAACAGCTTATTAAGAGGGCCGTAACTACGGAGCTGAGGAGCATCCCTGAAGAATCCTTTCAGTGGTTTATAGATGCGCGACAGACAAGAATGAGAAAGTACATTGAATACAAGTGGGATTACTTTGAAGAGGAAACCATGTAGTTTGTCGTTTGGAATTGAATTAAATTGTTTGTCCCGTTACTTTTCTCACAAATACACCACGTACGTATTTATAAAAACCTTACGAGCAAGATGTGACACAAGGTTAATTTTTAAGCGTTTCACGTCGCAGTTTTTTCAACCATTTTCTCCATATCTGGACGCCTCTCATTACACATGGAAAGTACTGTGCGATATGTAAGAGAACTGATTTTATTTTAAAATTATCGTCTGGAACTTGGGGTGCACATTATAGACGCCTGTTCAATATACACGGAAGAATATGGTAATAAAATGTAGAACATTAACACCACCCGTGGTGTAATGATTATCGTCGTAGGAAATGGACACGGCGACACGAGTTCAAATCATGGACGAGACTGATTGCATTTCACATAGCACTAATACCATTGGGAAAGGTATGAATCCAATTATTCTCCCTCCAGCTATGGATAGATACTAGGACAGACTGGTTTCTTCAGCCTTGGTGAGGCAACTAGTCTAGAAGAAGGAAAACTCTGAATTCAAACCTGTTAAACTCCGCTTAAAAAATTGACCTTGTGTCATATACTGCCCGAGCGGAGGGGTTGGTAAATAGGATTAACGCCACTTGTTAGATTATTATTCCAACTCAAATTGTCCAATGATGAAATATTTGGATATTCAAAATAGATAGATAACGTATAAAGCCACAATCAACATCATATTTTACGTATAAAAAGAGAAAAAAGCGAGATAAAATTTAAAAGGTTTATTACAAATTCTTAAAATTCCACAGAATTCTACTTTGTAAAGATTTTTAGAGACACTAATAGCAAATAAATTTTATAAACAATATGGCAAATGTTTAAGAGAAAACAATCGGATATTTTAGTGAATTTATGAATAACTGATAAGAAATAATTTTCTTTTTTTAAATCAGAATAATTTAAAAAAAAATTCCCCTTTTAGAACTTAACTACACAATGTCTCAAGAGTTTTATTTTTTCTTGTTCCTGGGCAGAAAATGTTATTTTCCTATTGCTTATGTGTAAAGTATTTTATCAACCTCTCTGGAACAGGCAGGGTGTGACACAAAATCAGTTTTTAAGCGGTGTATATTTTGTTTGAATTCAGTTTTCAGTTTTCATTCTCCTGAACTGGTTGCCTCACTAAGGTTCGAGTTCCTAGTCGGCCCGAATATTTTTCCATATCAGGATCTTGTCACTTTCGGACTAATACCATTGGAAAAGGTATCAACTCATTTATACATATCAGCTATGCTTTGAAAAGTACTGCTAGAAATCGATTTTGCATTAAATAACCCACGAATGTTGACAGGCCATTAAATAAAGAAACAAACTGATATCAGGTAGAGAAGGGATTAATTCATGCCTTCCCTTAGGGGATTAACACAGGATCAAACACATCAACCTGGGCCAAGATTTAAACTCATGTCACCGATTCCATTTCCTACAATGATAGCCCGTTGTCGATTGGAGTGTGCAATATGCCATCTGTATTTCTACAGTGGGGTTAGGAGAGTCCCTAATGAGGGGCCACCTGTTAGCCATGGTGAGCGATCCATAATGCATGACGATGGGATTCTGATGGGGTTGTGTGATCTATGACCCGAGTATTATGGGGTCACCCTTACCTGCAACACTCAACTTCAGCTTTTACTTGGGCTAAACGGGCGGTTGGCGAGGCCCAATCTGATCAATCGGCTGGTCATATCAAAGCCATTGCACCGATATTATTAAGTCACGAACGGATTGTACAAATTTCTCTGATGGCAAGCAAACACCCAACCTATCTAGAAGGTGCTAGAAGGTGGTGACTGAGGGTTAACTGTGCCGAGAGAAAGATTTTGACAACTGTTTAAGGTAATGCTTGAAATTAGTAGATGATCGAAATCTCCCTCCTGATATGAGTATACTTGCTGATGTATCCCCCCTCTCAGACCAAGTGAATGGGTATCCTCTTAGTCAATTCATAACAAAAGTTTGACTCTGTGGGAGAGCAAAGTACTAGCAAATAAAAATGACCCAACATGTGAAAAACACAAACAAAAATTTAAACGAAATGTTTCGAAATTCGATTCAGAAAATGAAATCACAATTCCCAAGCTTTATTGTAATCAAGTCACTTCCATAAACTTCTTTGCTAAACTGTCCTCTATTTTTTATTGAAAAACATAATCTCCAGCAAGGTAAATATGCGGAAAAATCTATTAATAATAAAACATTCCACAATTTAAAGCAGGAAGTTTACTCGCATGAAAAATTTTACACTTCAAAGGAGTTACGAGAAACAGGGAGTTATCCTAGCTACATCAGAAGAATTGAATTATAACAAGTGTGTTTGATTGGGCAAGTAGTCACTGACTTCAAATGAATAACTATTAGAAGAGGTGGTGAAAAATCACGAACTCACACGGACATTTTGACATTTAACTAATCCATAATTACCTAGAAAATAAAAAATTAGCCACTACCTCAAAAAAAAAAAAAAAGAAAAAAAAAAAAAGAAGCAGTATATCCTTGTATTTTTAAGGGGTTTAAATATCAAACATATGAACCACAGTTAGATTCAGTGCGAAGTGGATAATGGAGAATTTTATCGAATTTACTAAACATTTTTGATGATTTTTGTATAACTTTAGCTACAAACAAATTTTGCTTCACATATAATTTTGTTTAGACCTTATGTATATGAAAATTTGAAAATTTGTCCGTTTTTACACACACACACACAAAATTATTTTACAAATTACCTTAAACAGTTCCCAAAAGAAAAGTTTGATAGGAATAATGGCGATTTTCAAAATTTTTGAAATAAAGACAATTAAGAAATAGTATCCAAGAACCAAATTTATGTTACATAGTGATATCATTGTGACTGAAACGGTAGATGTCACTAAATTATTGGATGTAAATTATGACTTGAATTTTTTCATATATAACGAGGGTGGGGGTAGTCATGGTGGGAGTACTGACTAAAGTGCCGGACGACGACATTGAATGTAATTGTACAAGTGGATTTCTAACTCACAACTCTTTCGGAAAAATACTTTTGGAAAGGCATGAGCCCTCTTATCCCTTCCAATTATGGGTTAAGTACAATAATAATAATGTTCTATAAGGATAGCTTTGGCATTAAATAACCCAATTCGGTTGATATGCAATTAAACAAAGAAAGCAAACCAAACCAATCATATATCTCGGTAGTGATAGCTCATCTACTGAAAGCGATGTCAACATTCCTATCGATAAAATATGGACGACTGCTATTAACCATATAGAAATTCGATATCTCTGTTGAAATAAAACAGGATTTCTTCCGAGCAGTTGCTGTGTCAGTTCTACTGTATGGTAGAACCACTTGGACTTTAACAAAACTCATGGAGAAAAAAGCTAGATGGGAACTATACAAGGATGCTGCATGCTGCTTTTCTCTCCACTGCTGTTTTGTAGGGTGCTGCTTCCAGGATGTTTACGGCCATTTAACTTTCATCTAACAAGCCATCAAAGTAAGAAGAGTCACATTTACTGGGCACTGTTGTTGAAGGAAGGATGAACTCATAAGTGACGTTCTATAGACTCCTTCACATGCACACACCAGTATTGGCCGACGGTTAGAGAGCTAATGGAATCCGTGCTGACTGAACGCCTTGACGATAGCATATTAAATTTATTGATTTTGTCACAGCTAAATGACAGTTTAGAAAGTAATGACTGGTTTAAAAGTAGTCAGCAAAACTTGAACATGAGTGAAAACATTCAATTCATATTAATCTTTGAGAAGAGCATCTCAGATGTGGTAATTATGTACAAGTTAGACTAGCAAACATTCACGGCTGAGTTCGAGTCTCATCGACTGTCCCATTCTTTCGGTCTTGTACTTCATCTAAGCAAAAGAAAAATAGCAGAGTAAATTACTATTAGTCACTCAGTATTCACGTTCTACCAAAAAAACTTGGATTATAACAAGTGTGTTTGATTGGGTAAGTCACAATCACAGAAAAAGATATTTTGACCGTTGAAAGACTACACGGCCAGCCACTTCACGAATTAGTAGAATATGACAAAATTAAGGATTCTAATTGAAGTTAGTCGGTGAGAAGGATTTGTTGTGAATTAACATTAGTTAATTGGTTTTCTACCTGGGTTGTCAACCTAAAAAAAATCAATCATTGCTTTGTAAACACTCTCTGTGAACGGGTTTTGGGCCAAAAATAATTTTCTTACCATATCACAGTTCGTTTACTCCCCTGATTTGAGCCTTTGCGAATCTTCCATGTGTCTGAAAAATAAAATCTAAACTCGGTGGTCGCCATTTGGAAACTGTTAAGAACGTGACGAACCAAGTGAAGCCAGAATCAGTTGAAGAGCTATTTCTAGTTTGTGTGTAGCTTCTCAAGTGAACTATTTGGTCGGTGTTTTATTGCGTATCGACCCACATTTGTTAATGCCAAATCCTGTTTTTGTGTGTGTGGTTTATAAGCAAATAGTTTATGGGTATCTAATTTTCCACGTGTTGTTGGTGTTCATTTTCTGGCACATCGTTAAATTGTTTCACGTATTTCTGTCTAATACAAATAATTCTATTTAATATCAATAATTCATTTGCACACAGTTAAATGGTTACAAGTATTGCTGTGTGTAATTAGTAATTCTATTAATTATGTATTCCTGTGTAATATGAATAATTTGCACGCAACTGTTCAAATAACTAATTATAATAATCCCTAGCAAATCATTAAACCATTCTATCTGACCCTAACTGGTACAATTCCTGCGACTCTGAGTGGACCTGGAAGTAATGGCAATGACGGAGCACTGAACATTCTCCAAAGCTCTAGGACTGGAGTCTCACCATTAGATACAGTTTAGTGTCATGCCCAGGATACTTGTTGGAGGATTTAATCCTCTGCAGGGATGCAGTCGACCTATTCTATTGTCCCAGTGGACAGGCTGACCAAGACCACTGTCTGGAAGAAGATATAATTGGTTTTTGATAACGTGTTGTTTTAGTCAATCGGTTTTTACTGGATAGACCACCGTTTTTAACCTTTTTTAAAGACACGGTATAGCTGTTAAACCTTTAGAATTACTTACAATGATTTAAATGATGAAGCTTTTGATCGATCCACTTTGATCTCGTTCGATAATATCATTCTTTTAAATGAATTGAGAAAGCATTGAATTACCACAACAAGTCTTTCCTATATATTCTTGCCAAGTTGTGTGTATTTGCTCAAATCAACTTTTTCTACTCTTAAGAGTTTCCAAGAAATTGAGATAAAAAAAATCCTTTAAAATGAAATGGCCACATCTGGCCGACCGAACACGTGCATTTGTTTACAATCGAATCTAATAATACCATAGAGATTGTCAGAGACCACCTTTCACAATAATGAACAATTTTCTTAAAGGTCAAAACATTACTCTGAGCCAAATAAGTGTGCATACCAAAACTGGTCGGGCTACATTAACCGTTTGACAATCTTTTGTTTTATTGCAGTGAGAGAAAACTTTAAATGGGAAGGAAAGATGGAATTTTCTTTGTGAGTACTTAATGTCACACAGTTGAAGCGTTGATGGGACGCTTAAGACAGCTCACTTAACCCAGAGAGATTACCAAGTTGCTCTTCGGTACAAAGAAAACTCTTGTCCATCTCAGAGAACGATCGTTTACTTCTTTATTTCTGGTGTGATTATTCGTGTTTAAGGAAAGACAAAAATGAAAAGCAATCAATCACTTTGGACATTAGAAAATTTCTTATTGTTTTCTTCTCTCTCAAGTCGTTGCCAATGTATTTACCCAAACTCTCCGCCGCAAGCGACACAATTTTTAAGCAGAGTATAGCCGGCTGGACATAAGATTTTTCCTTTTCCTAGACAGGTTACTATAATAAGATTAAAGAGTCAGTTTGTTATTTTACTCAAATTTGAGAGGAGAAAAATGGATTCATGCATTTCCAATGGAGTGATATACAAACGGTCTCGTTGAAGATTGGGGAGTCAATTTCCTACGACGATAACCGTTACGATACATTCCAATCCATTCCGGTTCATTGTGGTAAGATGACATTATTTAACTCTCGTTTCATCTCCCTCGCTGCCTCCTAGTTCGAGGTGACTGCCAACACCAAAGCAACATTTTATTCAATTATTCTTTTAATAATATCTTGATATCTACAAATCTGCATGAAATGACTTAACTTTGGTGACTGTTGTAGAATGTGGTAAGAAATACGATCTAATTCACCATAAAATCACAACAATACCAGAAGCGACGACAGGATGAGTGTTACAGAAGTTTATTGTTAGGCTTCATGAGTATATTGTTTGTGAGGGCAAGCATTTATTTTAAAAAGAAAACGGCAAATATTGTCATTTCTTTTAGTCAATTCAAATTTTGAATAAGAGCTTTACTGTCTTTTATCAATTGTGTTGCAAACCTGTGAAATCACTCTGTATAAATGTCAGTAAAAGCCTCTGCAAAACTACTACTACTGATGATAATGATAGTAGATATAACTAATTAAAACTATATACTTTCTCGAAAAAAAGAAAATTGGGGTTGTAGAATACACCGAGGACATATCTGCTGAGAGGTAAGCCCCACTCTAACAAGTGCCCATTAAACATTTGGTGCCAGCTGCCTTTGATGCAATTTTGTTTGTATGCGAGTTGCATTGGGTGTAGTTTGCTTTGGGAGTAAGTTCTCGTTTGGGAGTTGCCTCAAGTTGAAAGTTGTTTTTAGTTCGAGTGGTACTTTCATTAGGGTGTATATTTCTTTTGGTGCTGAGTTGGGTGTGATTTGCTTTGGCTGCTTTCATAGAGTGTATGTTTTCTTTGGAAAGTTGCCTAGAGTATGATTTGCTTAGGGTGCTTTCGTAGAGTGCATATTTCTTTTGGTGCTGAGTTGGGTGTGATTTAGAGTATGAGGGGCTTTCATAGGGTGCATGTTTCTTTTGGCATGTTGCCTAGAGTATGAGTTGCTTTGGGTGCTTTCATAGGGTGCTGAGTTGGGTGTGATTTGCTTCAGGTGCTTTCATAGGGTGGATGTTTCTTTTGGTGCTGAGTTGGGTGTGATTTGCTTTGGGTGCTTTCATAGGGTGCATGTTTCCTTTGGCATATTGCCTAGAGAATGAGTTGCTTTGGGGACTCTCGTAGTTCTCTTTGGCAAATTGCCTAGAACATGAGTTGCCTTGGGTGCTTTCATAGGGTGCATGTTTCTTTTGGCAAGTTGCCTAGAGTATAAGTTGCTTTGGGTGCTTTTATAGGGTGCATGTTCCTTTTGGTGCCGAGTTGGGTGTGAGTTGCTTTCGGTGCTTTCATAGGGTGTATGTTTTCTTTGGCAAGTTGCCTAGAGTATGAGTTGCCTTGGGTTCTTTCATAGGGTGCTGAGTTGGGTTTGATTTGCTTTGGGTGCTTTAATAGTGTGCAGGTTTTCTTTGGCAAGTTGCATAGATTATGAGTTGCCTTGGGTGCTTTCATAGGATGCATGTTCCTTTTGGTGCTGAGTTGGGTGTGAGTTGCCTTGGGTGCTTTCATAGGGTGCACGTTCCTTTGGTGCAGAGTTGGGTGTGATTTGCATTGGTGCTTTCATAGGGTGCATGTCTCCTTTGGCAAGTTGCCTAGCGTATGAGTTGCTTTGGGTGTTTTCGTAGGGTCCTAAAGTGGGTGCGATTTGCTTTGGGTGCTTTCATAGGGTGCATGTTTCCTTTGGCATATTGCCTAGAGAATGAGTTGCTTTGGGGACTTTCGTAGGGTGCAAGTTCTCCTAGGCAATTTGCCTAGATTATGAGTTGCCTTAGGTGCTTTCATAGGGTGCATGTTTCTTTTGGCAAGTTGCCTAGAGTATGAGTTGCTTTGGGTGCTTTTATAGGGTGCATGTTCCTTTTGGAACATGGAGTTGGGTGTGAGTTGCACGTTTCTTTTGGTGCAGAGTTGGGTGTTATTTGCATTGGTGCTTTCATAGGGTGTATGTCTCCTTTGGCAAGTTGCCTAGCGTATGAGTTGCTTTGGGTGTTTTCGCAGGGTCCTGAAGTGGGTGCGATTTGCTTTGGATGCTTTCACAGGGTGCATGTTTTCTTTAGCAAGTTGCCTAGCGTATGAGTTGCTTTTGGTGCTGAGTTGGGTGTGATTTAGAATAGGAGGTGCTTTCATAGGGTGCATGTTTCCTTTGGCATGTTGCTTAGAGTATGAGTTGCTTTGGGTGCTGTCTTAGGGTGCATGTTTCCTTTGGCAAGTTGCCTAGAGTATGAGTTGCTTTGGGTTCTTTCATAGGGTACTTTGTTTCCTTTGGCTAGTTGCCTAGAGTATGAGTTGCTTTGGGTGCTTTCATAGGGTGCCTTGGGGACGAACTGCCTTGGGTATGAGTTGCGTTATGATTTGCTTATGGTACAAAGTTGTCTTAAGTGCAGGTGGCTTTGGATGCAAATTCTTTTATGTGCAATATGTGCAATAGGTGCAGATTCCTTTGGTGGCCATTGCAAATTCCTTTAGTGGCCATTGCAATTACCCTTTGTGATCTTAGGTTGCAGTTGTCTTGGGTGCAAGTAGCCTTGGGTGCGAGTTGCTCTCGGTGTGATTCGCCTTCGGTGTGAAGTGTCTTGAGTGCTTTCAAATGACCATTGCTATTTGCACAGCCATTACTATTGGTGTTAGTAACCGTTAGGGAAAGTTGCGTTTGGCCATTGCTATATCGCCATTCCTTTTGGTGTATGTACATTTTGGTGCAATTTGCCTTTGGTGCAATTTGCCTTTGGTGCTATCATATGGCCATTGCTATTCGGGCATATTCCTTTTGGTGCTGGAGTACTTCGGTGTTTACATATGGTCAGTTCTATTGATGCACGCTTCCTTTGGTACGACTTGCCTTAGGTGCGTGTTTTTTTTTTAGTGAGATTTGCCTTGGATGCTTTCATATTGCCATTGTTCTTGACGCAAGTACTCTTTGGTGCAAGTAACCCTTTGGTACGTATTGCCTTCGTTGTGAGTTACTTTTGGTGCTTTCATAGGATGTAACTTTCCTTTGGCAAGTTGTCTTGATTTTAAGTCATTTTGGGAACTTTTATATGGTTACTTGCCTTTGGTGTGAGTTCGCTGGGGTACAAGTTACCTTTTGTGTGGGTTGCTTTGGGTGCTTCATAAGGCTACTTGCCTTTGATGCAAGTTGACTTTGGTACTATTTGCCTTGAGTGTGATTTGTTTTGGGTGTTTTCATATGACCACTTGTCTTTTTTACAAGTTTCTTTTGGTGCTCATTGCCTTGGGTTTTACTTGCTTTGGGTGCTTTCATATGATCACTCGCCTTTTTTGCAAGTTCCCTTTGGTGTTCGTAGCCTCGGGTGAGATTTCAAAAAGATGTTTAGGATATGTACTTATTTATGAGGGGAGAATTCATATGGTGCTGTGGCTAAAGTGCAGGACTGCGATATCGTAATGAGTTCAAAATCTTCTAACAAGGATGGCTTAGGCATAGAATAGCCCACGAAAGTTAATATGCCATTAAACAAAGAAACATATGAGTGAAACTATGTTAAACTAACAACATTTCTTACTTTTCATGTAAATTATCCATATTTACCCAACCCCTTCGCTTGGGCAGGATATGACAAGGTCAATTTTTAAGCAGAGTTTAACAGGTTTGAATTCAGAGTTTTCCTTCTCCTAGACTAGTTGCCTCACCAAGGCTGAAGAACCTAGTCTGCCCTACTATTTACCCATAGCTGGAGGGAGAATAATTGGATTTATACTTTTCCCAAGGATATTAGTGCTATGTGAAATGAAAATCAGTCTCGTCCAGGATTTGAACTCGTATCGCCGTGTCCATTTCCTACAACGATAATCATTACACCACAGGCACCTCCTTTTCATGTAAATTGTCACTGTGGTCGATTTTTAAAAAAAGTATTTCTTATGAAAACTAGTAATTTAGTCAATTTTTGCCATGGTTATTCTCTGGTTACTTAAGATATTCTATTTGTACAATACCATAAATACTTTCTTAAAAGGTTTTCATCTTGTGAAGCCCCATAGTATCGAAATATCTACTTTAAAAGCTTTACTTTATATCTACCATTAAGGCCCACTTAATACCATGCATACCGTAACAGTCTTTCATTTGTATCTCTCACAATTATTATTCTAAGAGCGGTCCACTTAAGATTTTCAAAATTTTATCACAATAAAAGAGTAATATGACTGCATATTCTTTTCACTGAAGACTATAGTTGATAAATATTTAACAAGTTGTCTTTAAATGGATTACTGTTAAATGTACTCTTCATTTTATTGTAATTTGATTTGAAAAGAATTCAAAAGAAAGCGATCTCATTGGTCTTTTCTCAGATTTAATTTAATGCGTGCGAATTTCAAGCCAACCACAAGTAAACTTGTCCCTGAGGAGATATGTCACTGTCAGTTTCAATTGACGGCCATTTTCTGAAACATTTTAACCCTTCCTCCTCTCGTTCAACAACGCATTCTTTCAGTGACACACATTGTTCAACGAACACAAATCTCTAAATAGATTGAGTTGTGTTCCGATTATTTTAGTCTGACATAGATAAAGTCCACCAGGCTTTCGAATGAGGAGAGGCCGTTTGCTTTGAAAATCAGTATTCAAAATATATGTTTATATGGACACAGGAAACGATGGGAAGACTTACTCTAATTCGCCAAATGTATTTTTTGTCTGTTTTTCATCATATAATTCAAGGAGGGCTCGGGCATAATGCTTTATTTCGGTTAAGAATCTTATTTTAGCTTTCAGGGGAAGTCTCCTTATTTTATTATTAAATTCTTTTATTGGATAGATAAGTCATAATCTTGGCTTTTTAAACCGATTAATAATAATTGTCTTACCCTGTCTTTGGATTTCTGCTTTGTTGTACCTTTGTAATACACTTTTTGTTATGATCTTTTGTCTTTTATTAGTCATTTTCTAACCATTTGCCTATAATGTTTATATAAATGCAATAATTGCTTCATATAAATGCTATAATTGCTTAGACTGACCTTTACTGAGAAAAACAAACAAACAAACAAAAAAGACAAAACAAAAAAAAACAGTTTCCAATTTGGTTTGATTGATTTTTAACGACATGTTAATCCGTCTGGGTAATTTTATGCTTAGAGGTTTAGGGAGTCGTCTATGTTCTACGTTTCTATGTACAATATAAAATATTTATATGTATAATATAAAATATTTCTATGCATAATATAAAATATTTGTATGTACAATATTGTGTATAGTTGGTTCTTAATAGTTTTTCGGAACACAGTTATATGACATGAAAAATTCCTATTTAAAAGAAATAATTGCACACAGTTGTGTGGTTTCAAGTATTCCTATCTAATACTAATAACTTTTACACAATAATATGGTTTCAACTATTTCTATTTAATAATAATCATTTGTTTGCACACAGTTATACAGTTTAAAGTATCTAATAAACAACCTTAGTAAACAATTATAACTTCAAGTAACAATTCTTAAAACAAATAATTGACACGCAGTTATGGTTTCAAGTAATACAAATAATTTTCAAATTATAGCTAACAATGAAGGGGTGCTCCACACTCCTCAGAGCTTGAGAACTGGAGCCTCACCATCAGATGCAGTTTAGTGTCATACCCAGGACATGTTTTTAGTGGGGATTTTACCCGTCAGCAGTGAATACACTCAGTGTATTCTAAATCTTAAAGACAGGGTCTGTTATCAATTTGGGAAAAAAAGATGGGAGCTCTTTATACGGACGCTGTTCATAGATCTTCCATCGATGGAAGTATTTGGCTTAATATCGAGACTGATGCAATGTAATTAATTGCCTTAGCAAAGTAAAGCCCCAATATTGGGAAAATTACAGAAGTACACGCATAGATCGGTTACGAAATCAAAACTTGTACAGGAGACCTGGAGGGACAAAAAGACGTGTCAAAATACCTTCTACTAATTTCATTTTTCTACGCAATGGCTAGTTTACAATCTTTGTTAACATTAAATTTCAAAATAAGCAATTAATTACAAACAAACAAAAAAGATAAATCTGCTTAAAAGAAAAGTTATTTACCCATCGTATTTTTTATATTATTTATATGAAGGTTACGTTGAGAATTAATTTTTTTAATTTATTGCGGATTTTTGTCCTCATCTTGGTAGTTTTTGTGTTGTTTCTTCTTTCACTACGTTTCGGCCAAATTTCACCTCTGGCCTTCTTCAGGTGATTTCCTATCCGAGCTCGCGGTAAAAATTACCTGAAGAAGGCCAGAGGTGAAATTTGGCCGAAACGTAGTGAAAGAAGAAACAACACAAAAACTACTAAGATGAGGACAAAAATTCTGCAATAAATAAAAAAAATTAATTCTCAGATTAAGAAGCCTCGTCTCAAAATGATTTCAATTAAAGACAATTACGAATGTTACGTTGTTCTGTCAAAATTTTCATGTAGTTTTGTGGAGAAAAAAATATTAGTCGAGGCTTAAAAGACTTATCCATGTAAACATTTTTATCTTGATTGTTATAACTAAGCAATAATAATTAGTAATTATTTTAAAATTCTGAAATTATTTTAAAAGTCTGAAATTATTTTAAAAGTCTAAAATTATTTCAAAAGTCTGAAACATTACCTTTGAGATGAAATTTAAATAAATTGCTTTATAAAATATAAATAACTATCTTAGCAAAACAATAAATTTTTTCTTTTAGAAATTGAAATTTAGCACAATATATTTTTCTTGATAGGAAAATCTAAATGCAGTACGTCTTGCAGCAATATGGATTCCTACTAATTTTTGTTTTTGCTATCGATCCCCTCTCAAACAGAGCTCTTCCTTTTTGTGTTAAAAAATGTTTACAATTTTTCCCTTTGATCCTGTGTGTGTACCAAATCTAGCACATTTACATTAAACTGGTTAGTCTTCTTATAAAGAAGACAAAAAATTTCTTCCCAATTATTGATATAGATTAAGGGTTTTAAAGCATAACTTGATTTCGTTTTAAGATTGTTTGAAGATGTGCTTTCTGTGAAAGGAAAATAAAATACAAAGATAGATTATTCCCTAGATATGTTTTTATTTGGTCGTTTGGTTAATAATAGCTTGTTTTAATAGACGTTTAAATAAAAAAAGCGACGATTATTTTCCCAGTAACGTAATAAAATTTGCAACTGCTATTGTATAAATATTTTAGTTGATGTTTGCATGTGCAAATGTCGACACTCTTTTTATTAAATTCTAGCATAAAGTTATTTGAATCATGTCCTACAAGACTCGAGGGACAGAAATAAAGCGTTTGTGTTTAGGCTTATTAATATCTTATAATAAATGCCGAAGCTTCATTTCTAAGTCTATTAATTCGAACTATTTATATTAGAGAAGGAAGCCTAAAAATATGATTGGCCATTGAAACATGTATAGATTTCTATTTAGGCTCTACTGAATATATATTCATAAATTTTAAAAATATTAAATACTAAGGGGAGTCAGTCATTTTGCAATATTTTAGCATATGTTAACTTGCAGCACGTATATCACGTGACCAAAGCACTTCAAAACATGTAAAGTATCCACGGCGGTTGGTAGTATCGTGATAGTTGGTGCGCTGACATGTTGTGCATTGCTTCACTCCGAAGTTGACGTAGACTAACTACAGTCTACGTTACACGTTCATCTGTTGGGGTTTTCAAATTTGGTAACATTACAGTAACTGGATGTTCAAGAAATTTCGCTCGAATTGTAAGAAACACGACGATCTGGCAAGGTCAGGCCTAAAACAGTGGATTCCGAGGCCGTATTCTAAGCCATTAGGGCAAATAAGGCGATTACCACCCGGAGAGTATCTGGCGAACTCGGCATTTCACAATCCAGTGTGATTCGTCACTTTCATAACGTCGGCAAAAGCATTCGGAGATGAGATACCGAATTGTGACTCACGTTACAAAAATTTTACAATATTTCTAACTCCTCCTGTTTGTATATCAATTAGTACAAGAATTATTTTTGTTGAGTCGATATGCATATCCAGTATAAAAACATTTAATAAAGTTGTTGAACATGCACAGAGATTATAAATGAAAGTTAATTAATCATACGTACTAATACCCATTTATTAAACTTAGCTTAGTGTTGTACAAAGCTAAAAGTATGAAGCACTTGGTGAGAATGAGTCTCATTAACCATTACCCCTCGTGAAGTGCACCATTTACTAATAATACTCGTATATGCATATATTTAACCAACCACTACGCTACGGGCAGGATGTGAACAGAGTACTGTTGGTTTGAATTAAGAGTTTTCTTTCCCCTAGAGTAGTTGCCAAACAAGATTAAAGAAAAGAGTATGTCCCACTATTTACAAATAACTGGGAAGGGAACAGGTTGCTTCATGGCTATCCCAAAAGCTTTATTGGGAAGTGAAATATAAACCGCCTCATCCTGGAATCGAACTCTGGTCGCAAATTCCATTTCCTACAAGCATATCTGTTGCATTAAACGCGCTGAATACTAATGCATCTAAGCGTTAAAGTAGAAAATTGAATTCTCGATGAAAAATGCATGCAAATTTGAGTCTCTGTAGGTTATTTTCTTATTAATATTGGAACCTTAAAAAGGAAGTATGAAACTTTAAAACTTTCATTTACATTTAAATCATCACATTTTTTATAACACAACAAAAATAGCTCAGAGTAGCGAGATTTTTATAGTTTTAAAAATCTCTGCGAGAATGTAGGTATTTCCACACCAATTTACTTCTTAATATCAATAATGTTTTCTGTATTCACACTTACTTCAATCATTATAGCTTTTCAGAGGAGATAATTATTAAATGTCAATTAAAAATTGTGAATTTATCCAATTCCTACGTCACGATCAGAATGCGACACGAGTGTTTTGAATTTTTTCCCTCGTAGACCGGTTGTCTCACTAATAATGAATAATTCAGTCCCCTGTTCTGTCGACTAATAGCCGGTGTGGAGGGAGGAAAAAGATTGATTTATATTTTTCTTAAGGGCATTAACACAAAATGAAACGCCAACGGCTTTGGATCGCCGATTCTATTCCCAACGACGATAGCCATTTCGCACTGCGCCTCCTAAATTAGAAAGTAGTTCTATTTATTTCATTTTCAATTAATAATGATATACATTTATAAATAAGATGTGATCAAACATTAAGCATATTCGCCGCCGAAGGCAAAAATTTTCGTTTGCATTTATACTCGCATACAGCGAGTATAAATGCAAACGAAAATTTTTGGGGTCTGTTTCACGGTTCATCATCATCATATCGTGCTGGCAGCACGGATATCCCTGACCCTCTCTCGCCACTCCTCCCTATCGTTCATCGCCCTAGGCAGGTCTTCAGGACAACAACCTGTATCCTCACACAGCTGCTGAATGTACGTTCGTGCTGGTCGTCCTGCTTTTGCGCGGCCGTGTGTGGGGATCCATAAGAGTACATCTCTTATGAGTTCATCTCTGCTTCTCCAGCAGTGTCCTGCATGTCTGGTTCGCCTAACTTGAATAGTTTTCGTGATAGGGGGCAGGTGGCCGTACAGTTGGTGTCTTGTGGGGTGTTGCTGCCAGGACTTGTTCAGGATTGCACGCAGCATTCTTGTGTAATTGCCATCTAGTTTCTTTTCCAGCCGTTTTGTTAGCGTCCATGTAGTGCATCCATATAGCAGTATCGATGTGACCGCTGCCTGGAAGAAACTGCGTTTCATTTTATCGGTTAGGTCTGATTTCCATATAGTCGATGGCCTATTGATAGCTGTCCATGCTTTCGTTAACCTCGTTTCGATGTCCTTTTCGGTTGATTCGACGCTGCTTCCTAGGTACGTGAATTTGTCTACTAGTTTAAGAGGGGTTCCTTCTAGAGTGGAGATGTCCCCCGTTTGGTTATAGCACATATATTCCGTTTTATGTGCATTAACATGGAGGCCTATGCTTGCTGCTGCTCGTTCCAAACTATGCAGAAGTGTTTCGGCTTGGTCAGGTGTATTTGCCAGTATCGCTATGTCATCGGCGTAGTCGGCGTCGGTAATTGTTGTTGCGGGGTATCTTCTGCTTCTTTTCTTCGTCAGTTCGAAGCCATTCTCTTTGATTTTGTCAATCGATGTTCTAAGTACGTAGTCTAGACAAATGATAAAGAGATACGGAGCCAGCGTGTCCCCTTGTAGTACTCCTGCTACAATGTCGAAGTATTCTGTGTCTCCATCTGGTGATCGTACTTTTACTTTAGTGTTTCTATAGAGAATCGTTATTGCCGCTACGGTTTCTTTAGGTATGCCGTAGGCTAGTAGGATTTGTTCCATCTTTCCTCTGTGAATGGAGTCGAAAGCCTTGGTAAAGTCGACAAATATTAATGTCGCTTGTAGGTTCTTTGCCCGTACACCTTCAAGGATTCTGCGGATGGTTAATATTTGTGATGTCATAGATCTATTTCTTCTGAAGCCATTTTGGTTTTTTCTAAGTATGTTGTCGATTTTGGGTTCTATTCGGTTTCGTAGTAGGGCATTGTAGATTTTGGCAGCTATGGATGTAAGTGTTATGCCTCGGTAGTTTTTGGCTAATCCGAGGTCCCCCTTTTTAGGGAAGGGGAGTATGCATCCCTTCGTCCATCTATCTATCGGATTTTGATTGTATACTGCGTTGCAGTGTCGGAGCAGTATGTCGTCGAATTGTCTGGTCTTCCATACTTCGGGGGGAATTTCGTCCAGCCCTGCAGCTTTCCTATTTTTAATTTTTCTGAGAACCGAGTCGAGTTCTTCTTGTGTGAACGGTCCAAGTTTAATGTCTAATTGTTTGCTAATTATTCTGGTGATTGGTTCATGCGTTATTTTTGGTGGGTTTCCAAGTAGGTTTTCGAAGTGCTGTTTCCACAGTTTTATTCTTTCTTGTTGGTTTGCTGCTTTAAGTTTTGCTTTGGCTGTGTTCTTTCTTCTGCTCACTTCGTTTATTGTTTGCCAGGCAATTCTAGATTGTCTATCTTCCACCGAGTCTCTAATCTTATCTATCTGATTTTGAATGTATTCTGTCTGTTCCTTTATATATATGCCTGCTAATTGATATTGTGCCGTTTTTAGTTTTAAGGCATTTGTGTTTGTTGGGTTTTTTCGATAGTTTTTGGAGGCTGTTTTCACTAGTGCACGTTTTTCTCTCACCGCTAAAGTTTCCCATGGGACTCTATATTTAGTTTTAATTTTTGTTGGAATGTATTTTGCTGCTGCCTCAAGGTGTGCATTGACGAAATTTTCGTATTCGTCGTTTGGTGTACTTTTTTCCGTCTTTTCTTGTAGTGTTTCGAATCTGTAAGAAACAGATTCGAAAAAAAAAAAATTCGTTTCACGGTTAAGATCATTAAATTCCTATCGAAATCAGTATTCAGTGTTTTCAAGCCTGATTCATCTTCTAGGACCCGTCTTCTAAGATCGACATCGCACAATTCTTCTTCCCTTCACATCCCATTTTATCTTGTATATAAATATCCACATGTCAAAATAGAATCACCAACTTAGCTTAGTTAAAGTAAATACTTGAGTAATTATCTATGTGTTAGTTTAAGCAACAATAGTCTAAAAAGAGACTCAAATAGAATAGGAAGGGGAAAACGATTTAGAATAACAATGCTGAACCTTTTTATATTTAAAAGTTGCTCTCGATAATTTTTGGATGTTTATAACAAAATTTAAATTTTAGACAAAAGTTAAAAAAAAAATTAATCGAAGTTTATTTTTGTATACAACTTGAAATACGCGAAATACTTCACAAACTGATTCAGTGATTTGATTTTTACGAGAAAGCATCGGATATCAGATTCTGAAGTAGAGTTGTGCAATTTTAAGTTGACATTCGAAAAATCTGTGGAAGGCCACACTTAATAGTTTACAAGGCCGCAAGTTCCTCACTCCTAGAATAATATGATCTTTCTCATCCTACTCTCTCATCTGGCCTTATCAATATCTACATGCCTAACTATAGCAACAGTAATATTAGAGGAATCCCCTAAAAAGATTTGGGTAGGGAAAACAATTTAGAGAAATTAGAATGTACTACCTCTTTAGAGTAGATTAACTCAGTCTTTTGGAAAAGTTCATATTTATAGTTGTGTACATAGGATATGAAGTACTTGTTTTAACTCAAATGTCGATTTAAGGGATCGAAAACACATCAACAATATTGTTTTTGTTTTGTTTTTATGTTCAACTCCAAGTTGTACCACCCACTTCAAACTATTGAAAGCCATTCTTGACGCGGCAACTAATTACCCACAGTCCTGTGTGGAGCATGACAAGTGCCTCACCGGGCCGTATAATTGGGGTCAACTGCTGTGCACAGAGGAGCATTACCCATATCTCTTGGGCTGGCTGACAAGTGAAAATGCTCGCCTCAGACCGCTATGTCTTATTATTGCTAGTCATTGACAATCAGCAGAACGGTACTCGCCAATTTCAGAGAATGTCAAAACAAGGCTAACAACATGCTACGTTTGGATAGGTTTTTTTTGCTTGCTCGAATTCTTGGGGTACATTATAATCTTGGGAAGTAGACGCTTTTAACAACATAAAAAATAAGAGATTTGAAAACTTACTCATATAACCAGTTTGTCTTCAAAACAAACGTTTTTCTGTAATGGAATAAGACTTTGTGTGACATAAGTATCAACAATTATTTTCTCTTTATTATATATTTATTTTAAGTTCTAAGTCTTATTTCTTAGTGTTTAATAACGATAAAAGATAATGACGAGCTTTTATATCTTAATTTTTTTCTGGTATTTTCTTTCAACTTTCAATATTTTGTTGGTTGTTTTCTTTTATTCTTTTCTTTCAAAATCTTTTATAGCAACAAACTCTCAACTAATCCAATGACACCTTCTTTGTTTCGGAAGAAACTGGTTAAACGCACCAGCTACTTTATTAACTGAATTACAAGGAGCTAATGATTTGTAGATGCTGAAATCAAATTTATTAGCTCATTCTTAATTTACTTTCTCGATTTGTGTCGGCGCCAAGATTTTGCAATTGTTTTTGCTATTGTTTTTGATTACGTATTATAAATCACATCTTTTATTTATAGATAAATCATTGTCAACAATTCTTATCACTAGATACACTTCCTTGATTAAAAGATGGTCATTATAAAAAGAAAAGGACGCAGAGTTGCTTTTATTAAAGTTTAGAATATTTAAAAGCGTATTTTTTGTTTTTATTCCTTATTTAATAAACGCCCATTTTACATCGAGTATAACTAATTAAATGCATTAGCTGTTCAATTAAATTCACTTATAACTGTAGAATACACCGATTGCATCTCAGCAGAAGATGAAGACCCTTCCAATGAGTGTCTTGAATGAAACATTAAACAATGTAATGGTGAAGCTCCTGTTCTGGAGCTCTGGGGAATGTGGAGCACGCTTTTATTGCCATGACACCTAGGTCCCCTCTGAGACAGAGTGATTGTACCTGTTAAGGTTCTATCTAGGGATCAAATAGAACTGTTTAACTTTTTAACTGTGTGCAAACAAATGACTGATGTTACATTGAATTTTGTCACATAGCAATACTTGGAACCATTTAACCATGTACAAACGAATGAATAATATTGAATAAAGTTGTAAGTGATGAATAGCAATACTACTTGATGCCCTTTAAATATGTTCTTAGATTGAAATAATAGTATTTTAAAGATATATTTAAAATAACTTATTTGTGTGCAAATGAATGAATCGTGTTGAATTGAATGATTAGCAAACTGAATTGAATGATTAGCAAATAGCAATTATTGCAACGGCTTCATTGTGTGTATAAAATAGTAATACTTAATTGTATGCAAACAAATCTTTTTAAAAGTATTCACTGACAAAATATGTATATTTGCTTGTGCTAAAATGACTGGTGTTAAACTGAATTGTTAATATTAAACAGCGACACTTGAAGCAATTTAACTTGTACAAATAAATGAGTTCTGGTTCGTTTTGAAATGTTTGTTTATAAATCATATTTATATGTCGAAACGGGATCTTACATGAAATATCCTACGAGGGTTTATATGCCATAAAACCCGCCCGACCATTTAACTGTGTGCAAATAAAATTATTGGTGTAAGATAGTTATACTTTAAACAATTTAACTGCAAACAAATGATTACACATAAATAGAATTATTCGTGTTTGATAGGAATATTTGAAACCTTTTAACTGTATACAAAAACTTTATTATTGGTATTACATAGCAATACTTGAAACTTTTGGTTTGGTTTGGTTTCTTAGTTTTAATGGCGTATCAACTCTTTTTAGGTTATCTAATGCCAAAGCCATTCTCCAAGAAGAACAGTAGTGGTACTATTTAACCCATAGCTGTGAAATTAGCAGTGGCTCGAAATCCAACTCCCAACTCGAGTATATTGGGAGTGTATTTCAGTCTCAACCAAGACAAATAGGTTTCCCCTTGGTTAATTTTAACACGTTCGACTCCATGGCGAGTGGTGGAGCACAGAACCAGGGACAATTAACATTACTTTTTGCTTCTTCCAATAAAAAACAAAAAGAAATCTCACGGAGTCGAAGTCGGAGAATGAGACAACAGGCTTCCCAAGTTCATTGTCACTGAATCTCTGGAGGAGATCTGCCTGGCTAAATTCTCCTCTTTTTTAATATAAAAGTTGATATCAACAAGAACTAGCCCGAGAAATGTGAAAAAAGACCAGAAACGGCAATATACTTGTGGAAAGGGACACGATTTTCAAGATGAAAGCTTTCCACACGAGAAAATCTAAAGCCAATCCATGTTAGAAATTAAAAAGACCGAAAGGAGTTATTAAAAATATGGAACCGTCCTTAGCAACTGCGGAGAAGTTAACGGCAGTCTTGGCAAAACAAGAAGTCAATGATTACAAAAGAATTATAATAAAAAAGGGGGGAGAGGAAATTCAGGCAAATATATACATTCAGACGCTCAGTTAGGTTCAAATTGCCAAGGAAGTAGAAATCGGATATTGCTTCGAGGGGGTGGAACAACATATCCCAACAATCCTGAGGTGTTTTAAATGTAAAAAAATTGTCCATTGCAGGGAAAGTTACAAAGGACATCAGACATGTATAAAGTGCGGCGAAAAAGACCCAGACCACACGGAGGAAGATTGCTCATATGAAACTAAATGCCAAAACTGTCAACAAAACTACCCCGCCTTCTCAAGATCTTGTGACATTTCTAAAAGAGAGAGGGATATACTAGACAGGAAGCACAAACGAAATGTCTTTTTTAGAAGCTAGGAGAATTGTTGGGTCATTTATGAGAGGAAAAAAAACTTAGGCCTCTGTTGCACGAAGGGTGGACCAATCAGACAAAGCAATCAAGTGGACAAATACAAAGCTTCAGTGAAGATGCTGATTCAGTTGGAAGCAAATAATGGGACAAAATTCTAGGAGAGCCTGTAAAACCTCTCTCGGCAGAAAATCAACAAACAAGCACAAATTCAATATAAAGAATTCACAACAAAGAGAAATACACGGAAATAATTTAAGGAACTTGCACAAAATCGAGCGCCCAAATAAACCATTCCTCCAAAAACTACAAAATTTCCTACAAAACTCACGTAAACCTCTAATCCATCTACCAAAAACCATCAACAGACTAAAATTTTGCTCCCCAAAAAACAAAATCAAACAAAACCCAGAAATCCCCACTGACCTATCTGGTTAAATGATCATCAAAGCGAACAATGAAAGAACATGAAGCACATTCAAAATGCCCACGCAATATCAACAAAATCACCTGAAATAATTTATAAACAATACAATTCTCAGATATTAACGAAACACTTAAATAGATCCTATAGTATAGAAAGTATGGGTATCGAAACCGACAACATAGTTGTTGACTTCAATCGAGATCTAAAAAATATCTTATTAAAGATAAATGAAATACTTGAAACAATTTAACTGTGTACAAAACATATATATTCAATGTATAGATATTCATAAAATAAATTTGGAATTAATTAATCTACAAAGATTGCTATGCTATAAAAAAACAATCATTTAACAGTGTGCAAGTAAAATTATTAGCGTTGGATATAAATACTTGAAACTATTTAACAATGTGCAAACAAAGAAGCTCTCGCCTGTTTAAAATGTTACCTACAAACTATTCTCTTACAGATCATATTTACTTAATATATACATGTATAAAGAGGATTTGGCATTGAATAACCTGCAAGTGTTGATATGCCATAAAACCCAACTAAACACAGTCAAATCACTTCAATCAGAGCAAACAAACGATTTATATTAAAAAGATTTATTAGAGTTTGATAGAAATATTTGAAACCATTTTACTGCATGCTATCAAATGACTTTTTGCTCTTTTAAAAAAGTATTTACAAACTATTCGTTTACAAATCGTATATATATATATATATATATATATATATATATATATATATATATATATATATAAAGAAAGAGAGATGGGGGGTTTAGCATTAAATAACCTTCAAGTGTTGATATGCGATAAACACGACCAACATTAACCAAAACTGTCTGACTGGATCCTCACCATCAAATGGTTTAGTGTCATATCTCGGATACTCGTTGGGGAGTCTTACCTCTCTACAGATATGCAATTGGCGTATTTTACAAACTCAGCCTACTGGGTTCGGGTAAAAGAAGGATAACAGGATTGTGTTATCTTCTAACATGATATCTTATGAGTATAAAACTGTAATCTTAGCTTTCTATAACCATTGCATTTTTTCACCTTCTTTTGTTTACACCTCCTATTTTTCAGGTCGTTCAGCCATGAGCATTTAAGAATGAAAAACCTGAAAACTTAGGTCTTATTGTAGAAAACTCCTTCATAAGTATTTGAAATGCTTCAGTAAGTGAATGGAGAGAAAACCAAGTCACGCATATGTGTTAATAAGTGGCACAAGATGTTCAAAGAGGGTCGCAAGGAGGTGAAATATGACTTCAGAAGTAGGCGGCATTTAACAAGAAGGACTGAGGTCAACGTCGAACGTGTTAGACGGTGTATGATGATCGTAGGTTGACTGTTTGAATGATGGCAAGTCAGCTGGACAGTTTTTGGTATATTATCACTGAAGATTTGGACATGTCTGAAAAGTAAGGGGCCTGGCTGTACTGAGTATCCGGCAATTCGTGGCTGAGAGAAGCATCGCCGAACTGGAATAACTTCTCCAAACATTACGTGCAAGATGTGACACAAGGTCAATTTTTAAGCATTTACCGTTACAATTTTTTCAACCATTTGGTGACCTCCACATGGAAAGTACTGCGCGATATGCAAGAGGACTGATTTTATTTTAAAATTATCGTCAGAAACTTGGGGTGCACGTTATAGACTCCAGTCCGATATGGAAGAATATGGGAATTAAATTGTAGAACATTAATTCCGCTTGTTAGACGTAGATTATTCCAACTCAAATTGTCCAATGATGAAATATTTGGATATTCAAAATAGAAAGATAACGTATAAAGCCACAATCAACATCATATTTTACGTATAAGAAGATAAAAAAGCGAAATAAAATTTAAAAGGTTTATTACAAATTCTTAAAATTCCGCAGAATTCTACTTTGTAATGATTTTTAGAGACACTAATAGCAGATGAATTTTAAAAACAATATGGCAAATGTTTGTGAGAAAACAATTGGATATGTTAGTGAATTTATAAATAAGGGATAAGAAATAGTTTTCTTTTCAAATCAAGAAAGGAAAATTTCAAAAAATAAATTCCCTTCTAATGTTCAAAGATTTGGATACACAAAGGACTGCTATGCCATAAAACCAAAAAACTAACCTTTCGTAAAAACCGAAAAATAATTAATATTCTAAGTAAATATTTAATTTTGCTATTTTCCAGACTTGGAAAGATAGTATTAATTTGAACTTAAAAAGGGGTTTTAAGCATATTTAAGGCTGGGTGACGGTTGAAATTAAATGAATTCCCTCTAAGCGTCTCTACACATCAGAGAAGATTGTTAAAAGTGAGATTTGCCGGAGAGGAAGAGAAGTGGATGTAATAAAAAAAAAATCCTTAGCTAATTTAGAATTTTGACTATATAAACAGATCTTAGTCTCGATGCGTTCGAAAGATCGCTGTTTAGTTCCAGGGACGAACTTTGAGAAAAATCTCATTGTTCGCCTCTCTCTTTTGTCCTATACTTATTTCATTTTACCGGTTATTCACGGACAAACAATACAGATTGCAGTGTGTTCGTCTCAGTAACCTAAACGTGACAAGTAAGTTACCTTACCCTCCAAAAGGAGTTGTAGGCCCACTTACTTTCCAAGGAAACAAGAACCCAACGAACTTCGAGGATCTCGTCGCTGAAAAGGCAAGTAGAGACAAGATAAAATACTGACATTCGTCTTTACGTAGTCGATAGAACGTACCAGCAACGGATAGAACTTTGTAATGTTACGCTGAAAGACGAATCATAAAAGCCACGTCATATACGTCATCCACATCATACACTAATAACGCCATGTATATTAATTAAAACTGTTATTAAACCAGGAACGTTCATCGTAAAACAACGCTGCATAAGTAGTAGCGTGGCAACGTCACATAAGACATTTTGATGTCGTGCTCGTCGTTACTGCTGTTGAGTGGTAGTGCCTGTTAGGGTACCATCTACGGGTCAGCTAAATCTGTTTAAAAATTATGCGCATTTTATAGGAATACTTTATATCATATAACTGTGTGTAAAAGATTTTTAAAAACGTGCTATGTACGCATTTCCCTCACCTCTAGGCATAAAACGACCCCAAATGGGTTGACATGCCGTTAAACTCGATCAATCAATCGACTTAATTATTTGTGCAAGCCTATAATTAACCGGACGAAAATATGAAAAATCTAAAAATCCAATGACAACTCGATCGATGTAGCGTATTTGTTGCAGGTGAATAGAGTTGCCATCAGCTGTCAAATTGTACGCTTCCTTTTCAACTTATTTATTTCCAATATTATTGATTAGGTCAATTCCTTTGATAAAATACATAAACGGGAGTCACCTCTATGGTCCAAACCGAGATCAAGAGCTGAATTCCAACCAAACATTTAAACTATTCGAATTTACTGTTACAAAATGAATAAACTACTGAAATATAAATTACATCGCCTTATCTAGTCCATATTTCCGGAAAGTCTCTATTGTAGCATGGATATTAGCTAATCCTATAGATCATTTATTGTTTATAGCAGAAAAGCATCCAATATTTAGCTTTACTTATCGATTAGAAAATTAGTTGAAGGTGGTTCAGTTTTTAACGATATATTATCGTCGTTGGAAATGGAATCGGTGACCCGAGATCAAAATTTGGATAAGGCTGTTTGCGTTTTGCTTCAAGATAAATATGCCCTTTGGAATTGGTATAAATCAATTTATTCTCTTTTAGTTATAGGAAAATAATTAGGTAGACTGGGTTCTTTAATCTTGGCAAATGAACCAGTCTAGAAGAAGCAAAATTCTTTATGCAAACTAGCTTTAGTTCACTTAAAAATTGACATTGTGTCACATTTTGCCGGTGACCGAGGAACAACCCAATTCCGTCCATTTTAAAGAAACAAACTGCATGTGAGAGCAAGTGAAGATTACTCAGTCACACTGTTAATCGTCTCTCTCTCCAAATTAATTTTACATTTTAAGGTTTTCTCAAGGTCTGTTATTTGTTTGGGAGGCTGAAAATTTTTTGTTTCTACTATATTAGGTAAGTGCTAAAAAGTTTTAGGAAAAAAACGTTTTCAAATGTGCACTCAGTTCTTAGCTTTTAAAAGAGACCAATGGGAACTTTAGTCTTTGCCAAATAACCGTATAAAAAGGTGCGTCTGAAAAGTAAAGGGGCTGGTATCACAATTTATTTCAGTTCCAAACACATTATTTATCCTTCAAAGTAAATCTCTCCTCAAGTCTAATGCACTTTACTATCATTGTCTGGAATGCTTCTATCCACTGCTGGAAGGATTCTTCTGGAATGCTCCTCAACTCGGTCGTTACGGCTGGTCACCACGCTTTCAAAATGGGTTCCATTGATGACCCACCTTGAGCTAGGGGAAAGAAAAAAGGTCACACGGAACAAAATTAGGCAAATAAGGGGGGTTGTTCTAGTACGGCGATATTCATTTCAGCCAGGAACTACCGAATGCTCCGGACGTTGTGGGCAGGTGTATTGGTTCTTTTCTGTCGTCATTTCTCACAGTGAGCGAAGCATATGCCACAAGGTCCTCTTGTAAACTTGCTGATTGGTCGTCTGACCCTGTAAGAACTCGCTGTGGACAATGCCTCTCACACCGAAGAATGTGATCAATATAGCTTTGACTTTTGACTTTGTCTTGCTTTCTTCGGCTTCGGCGACGTTGGAGATTTCACTGATTACTCTGACGATTGGTTTCCGGGTCATACTCAAAAATCTGTCTCATCACCTGTGATAATTCAACGAAAAAAATCTGGTTCTGTTTGAAGACGCTCGATGATGTCCTGACACAAACTGCGTGCGATGCTTTATCTAATTATCAATCAGCAGACTTGGTACCATTTTTTTGTGCAGACTTCCCACATGCTCAAATTTTCGGTGATAATCTTCCAATCACTAATTTTACATTACTTTCGCTCATTCGAATAGTCAACAAACAATCGCTAGAATCCACTTGCATTTCTCGCTCGGTGTTAACCTCACTCCTGCTTGTTGAAGGCCTTCCACTCCTAAAACCATCTTTTACTACGTCACCCCCGTCTTTAATCTTCTTGTCCCATTCAAAAACACATATGCTCAACATGGTATTATCTTCATACAGTTGCTGAAGCATTTCAAGTGTTTGTGGTGGAGTTTTTCCCAGGTTGACCAAAAATTTCAGGTTTATTTGTTGTTCAGTGTTCATCTTTCGTTCCTCATTGCTCAAAGCTGAACGACTTGAAAAAGAGATGTGAAAATGTATGCGAAAAAAAAAATGCAATGGTTGAAGAAAGCTAATATTATTCCCCCAATTTATCATGTTAGAGGATAACGCAATCTGCTTATCTCTCACTCGCGGCTCTCACTCTCACACATACTCGCTTTTAATCCCGTTAATTTTCAGAACATATACTTGCGTATTGTGCGACTTTCTGAGACTTAAATTTTAGCCGAATATTAAGGGGTTGCACCAAACGCGTGATACAAATTCGATAAGGCAAAACATAATGTGCATTTCGCGTATGGTGCAATCCGCTAATATTAAATCTCAGAAAGTTACAAACTGGTTTATGATTGCTTTCTGCGTTTAATGGAATATCAACCCTTGTGCGTTATTTAATGAAATCAATCCTTCTAGAAGAATAGTAGTGGTACTATTTAACCCATAGCTGGGAGGATAAGAGAATTCGTACTTTTCCAAGAGTATTAGTCCAAAAGTGAACATAACAGCGCGACTGGAGTTCGAACTCGCTTACAACTCTGTCCAGTGATTTAACCATTACACCACGAGGACACCCCCTCCCACAGAAAGTCACATAATATATGTGTATATACGATATTTTATCTCATTTACAAATGCTATGGATAATTTTTATTAATTCTTTTGTTATTCATACTCAGGTCACTATTTTTATAACCAGTGGGAATTGATATGTTTAGTATATTTCATCTTCACAAAAATAGAGAATATTTTAAAATGTTAACATTTCTATGGAAGTTCCTTTTGATATAATGATTTTAGAGTCTCCACCTGTTCACCAACCCTGTAAACACATTAATAGAATCTTCCCCAAGTGGTCTCCGTAATATTAGTTATGGTTTTCTAATAAAGATACCCTTGTGTAAATATTCATTCTTTAATTCTGTGTGTGAGATTTCAAGAATGTGTTGACAAGGATGGTGAATATGAGGAGAATGCTTGAAATCATATCACAAAAGGTACTTCCAAAAGGCGTTAGCATATATATATATATATATATATATATATATATATATAGAGAGAGAGAGAGAGAGAGCGTTTCATCGGATGATTATATTTTTAATGCATGAAACTTTTTGTCTTGAAACCAACATAAAGAATCATGAAACTAGCGCAAGAAGAGAGATAGCAATTTCTTTTAGATTTTATCCTGCTCTTCTGATGATTATTTGAGCACTCTCTTCAAAATTGAGTTTTTCCGAAAGAAAAGAAAGTTGTATTTAAACAGAAAAGTTGATTTTAATGCTGTTTACTTGATATGACAAAAAAATCCTAAAAATAATTACCTGTTTCGATTACAGAGTAAATTACGGATTGTCAGTGTTTGGATTCCTTTATGAATAGAAGCCGCCAGTTAAAAATATCGTTTCAACCCCTCCGCGACTAGCAGGATATCACGTTATGCCAACTTTTTAAAGCAGAGTAGGGCTGGTTTTCCTTCTGATAGATGGTAACCCTATCAAGGCTAAAGAACTCAGTCTGCCCTACCATTTACTCAAAACTGAGATAGGGGACAACAAACTGATTCATGCCTTTTCCAATGATATTAGCGTAAAGTGAAATGTAAACAGCCTCGTCCAGAATTTGAACTCGGGTTGCCGATTTTCAACGACGATAACCATTTATGCTCGTCTCGTCTCAACATGCAGAAAATTTTCTCGAATTTCTTGTTGAAATACATGACAACTTTCACGGAGAAATTCATTTTCAATGTTTTGACGTTGTCATCTCGTCAGTTAATTAAAAACTTACATCATTAAATGGACATGAGCACTGGGCTCACGTACATTGTGTAGAAAGTTGTGAATGCAATAAAGACTTACATATCGGCTTGTTGGTGGGCCCTTCAATACACAAGTGTCATTCTCTGGTTACCTCTTTTTGGAGGAGGTTTAACGCCTCTGCGGGGAACCAGTTATACTGTATACGGTGTTGAGACTCTAGAGCTCTGACGAGTGTGGAGTTTTTATTACTGCCTGGTCGTCTTTGAGCCGGGGTGGTAATTCTTGTTAGGGTTTCATGTAAAAGTCGAATTTGAAAATTATTAGTATTGTTTTCTATAAGTACACAGAACTGTGTAAAAACAAATTCTTATAAAAGATAGACAAGTGTGATTTACAATGGAACGTTGAAAATATGAATTGTTAAGATTATATTAATAACCCATGATAGTTTGATATACCGTTAAGCAAATAAACTAAACCAAACTATTTAATAGCTAGATTGAAATAATAGAACGGTGAGCGAATTATTCTGCATCACTAATGAAATATAAATATCCTTATTATCTACTTGAAGCTGTAATTGTTTACAAATGAATATGATCGTTACTTGATAGCAAATAATTGTTTACAAATAAGTGACAACAGCATTAAATAACCCAACTAGAGTTGACATACCGTAAAAGCAATTAAATAGTTTCACGAGAAGACTGCTTTTTCATCCGACGATATAACGGAAAATCAAAGTATAGTGATATTATGAGGTTTGACTACAGTGTCTGGGTTAGTAGTAATGATGCTTTTTCTGACGAAGGTTTTGTTGGCGGCACGGCTGTTTTTTTTTTCAGTATGTGTATAATATCAAATCAATTAAAAATTATAGTCACGTATATCCGTTTCTAGACATCTCACATATTTCACGTTAAGAACCAAACTCAAGGAATTCATAAATAAAGATGAGTGAAGAAGAATCTTCACTCGAAGTAGGCCTCATAAAAGACTGTCATAAAAAATCCAACCGACCGTAAATATGTCCGTTTGCGATAGCATTTGTGGTGTTCTTGTAAACAACACTGTCATGTGTATGTGAGGCGTCACGGGGTAGTAGGCGCGCTAATGGTTAGCTTCGTGTGCTAATTGAAGGTTACAGACATCAACAACAGATTTGAGAACGTCATAAAAATACGAACAGTACACACACTTCCTTACCCTCTTCAGTCCAACAGATATGTGTTTGTTGAGTGTAGAGACTGGTGAAGGTTGGTATCTTAATCATTTTTGGCTAGGTTTTCATACTTCTTTTTTGTCGGCAATTATATTTAGTTTTGTTTCTTAAATAAGAAGTTTGAAGTTTTCTCGAATGATATTCAAACGATACTCTCTGGATTTTAAAGAGACGGACGAAATCCCAGTTGGAATTTGATGACGTCACACAATATAATTTTGGACAAGCATTGTTTTTGTTCGCTTTGGACAGTTAAGAGATACCAAAATATTCATGATTCCTTATACATAAAGCTCCAAATTTTGTACCCACCCCCACCAAAAAAAAAAAAAGAAAAAAAAGACAGCTAAAAATGTATTCCCTTGTTAGGTTTAATTTGGTTTCTTTGTTTAATGGCATGTCAACCTTCATGAGTTATTTAATGTCAAAGCAACCCTTGTAGAACAATGGTGTTACTATTTAGCTCATATTTGGAGGGCAAGGGGGTTCATGCCTTTTCTAAAGGTTATTGCTCTTTTAATGAATTAGAAAAAAATGTGTGTTCAGAAAGTATCGAGACTGAAACTGTATTTACTCAGAAAGAAATCAAAAAATGAAATGTTAATCTTCTTCAAAATAGTTCTTTTGGCATTCAGCACATTTATAGCAATAAGTTTTTCCGGTACGTTTAGCATAACGGTCATCGTCGTAGGAAATGGAACGGGTGACCCGAGTTCAAATTCTGCATGAGGATGTTTGCACTTTACTTAGCGTTAATGCCCTTGGAAAAGGTATTAATTCATTTGTTTTCGTCACCCGCTGTAATGGGTAAATCATAAGGCAGAGTTCTTTAGTCTTCGTTAGGTTACTATCGTAGAAAAAGGAAAATTAGTCGTACTCCGCTTAAAACAAATATTACCCTACTTTACATCCTTCCCGTGGATTAATCTTCAGTCGGTCGCAGCAAATATAAAACTCTTCTATCGTGGTCGAAGCCCTCATGGCTTAATGGCTAAAGAACTGAATTGCAACTTCGAAGTAAGCAAGTTCGAACTCTTGTCACGCTATTAAGTTCACCTTTGGGAAAGGTATAAATCCTCTTATACCTCCAGCTATGGGTTAAATAATATTCCTTCTGTTTTTCTACAAGGATGGCTTTGACATTAAACAACATGCGACGGTTAATATTCCATTAAACAAAGAAACCAAATCTCTGTGGTAATTTTTAATGTTCTCCACGTCTTCAAATCTTACACTTGTGATGAATTTTCAGTTCCGAAAAAAAAAGAAGGTCGCACGGAACCAATTTTTGTAAATATGGAGAGTACCGTATTTACATAATCATGTGCTTCACTTAAAAAAAGTTTAGAGACTGCTGATTAAAAGTATCAAAAATAGATACTGATTTTAAATTGAAATTATCACTATTATAGAAGTTGCTCAATTGTGCACACGTTTTCATTTAGAAAGCCTGTTTTAATACCTAGTATCATCGCACTAAAACTTGTGCCTAACGTTGCAGACAACATAGGGAAGCATTACTTTCGAAGCAGTCCGTTTACAAGCATGGCATGCAAGTTTTGGTTCGATACTGGCAAAAATGCATGGCTATTAATATTGATTGAGTGGGAAAATAATTTTGTTGTCGAAAAATTGCTCAATAATGTTATTTAGCTCCCTGTACCTTTTGTAGCTTATGTGGAAATAAACAGGAGACATTACTTCAGAGGGTTTCTCGTATAATAATATAATTCGCGAAATATCCGTCTGTCTATACAAAGAAGGCTCCGCCAGTTTGGGATAAATTTTAACAAATCTTTCAGAAATTGTTACTTAATCCTGCCTGAAAACGTTTTAAACCAAGAGATCTGGCTTTGGTTTCTTTTTTTTTTTTTTTTTTTTTTTTAGATAGAATCTATCTTTTACTTATCCTTACTGTCACTTTCACTGTAAAAGAGGTGTCCTTACAGCGATTGCTCACTTTCTTAGTAAAAATTACTGGAGGTAGCTCTCTTCCCCTCCAACATGCTCCTTGACTCTGTCACGCCCAGATATAAAGCTTCTAAGATGACATTAACTTTGTCTCAACAGTCTCTGCTCCCCAAGCCTAAAACCACATTAAAAATGTTAATACTACAACCTACGTATTATAATAAAATTGAATTTTTTAATCAGAATATTAATTGATTTTTAGAAGTTTCAGATGGATTCTGAGATCTTTGTACAAAAAACGAAACCATCTTCTGTACGCCATGTTTGGTATTGACAAAGATGTCAACTGGAGTAAATAAATTATAAAAACAAAAAAACATCCTTTAATTATGTTTTGTTGGATGCTATTTCCAGGATTTGTTCAAATCAGCACCTAACATCCTTGTGTAGTTCTCATCAAGCTTTTTCTCCAAGAGTTTCTTTAGAATCCAAGTGTTGCAACCATACAGTAGTACGGATACGACTACTGATTGGAATAATTCTCCTTTTTTTACGAGGGATTAGATTTCTAAAAGGTTAATAACCTATCAATGGCAAGCAATGCTTTACCTATGTTTTTGTTGCCATCGCTTTCACTAAATGAGATATTGCTACCGAGGCATATGAACTAGTCTTACTAAAACATATGAACTCATTTTTTATCTGAGTTCATGCAGAGACCAATGCCTCTTGCTGCCTGCTCCAGACTATTGCAGCATAGATTCGGCTTCAGCAGGTGTATTTGTTAGACGTGCAACGAATAAGTATCGTCAAATGTTATAAAAACGACCCTCCAGCCTTTATTTTTAATAATGATCATGTTACAATTCGTATGTAATATGGTAATTACTACTTGTAGAAAAAAAGAGTGATCTACAAAATGAATAAATAAAAAAAGTCGATATGCTTAGTAAAATATGAGAAAAGGAAAACTGATAGCGTTCGTACAAGTTAATTTCTCCTTCCATTATTCTTTTTAGGTTTCGCCAAAGTTTCACTTAAATTGCCAACATTTTTCTAAACGCTTTTCCCTTAATAGATGTATCATTTACAACCATTGTTTCCTGCTTTAGACCTTTCTTTTCTCTGTTCACTTCTTTACTTCTTTTGTTTGATTTATTAGCAGAGAGGGAAACGACAATGTGATGTTGATATGCAGGCACTTTTTCATAGTACATAAGCACCTTCTTTCACAGGAGAGGTCTCAAATTCATGTAAACAGAACAGAATTGGCTTAAACTAGCAGCAGCAGTAGCGGCAAATTATTGTGGTAGTTGTGACCACATGAGGATCTCTTTCTCTAAGCCGGACTCCTTCATCTTCTTGTCTTGTCAACTGTATCCCTAACGGAGAACCCTTTAAAAACAGCATCCGATGGTGAGACTACAGTTCTGGTGAGTGTGAAGTCTACTCTGACCTGGTGTTTTAGTACGTGTTAGATCTATATGAAAATTATCATAATTGGATATGAATATCTGAAACTGCAAACAAATGAATACTATTTCACTCCTAGCAAATTTTTCACAACGAAATTCACCGGTGGTCGTTCACAGGAGTCTGAGTAACAGCAGGTTTCTTCAAGTCTCCAGGACCCTTCTCAGTATTCTGGCTGATCTTACCAATTCCCTAGTTTGAATGGTCTTGGTTCCTACTCTGATTTTCAATTCTGCGTGTCCCCTTTGGGGATCGTTCCAAGCGTAAAGACTACAATTTGTATCACCGTCACTCGGATGTTCCAAAACTAAGTTCTCTGGCAAGGTCCAAGTATTTATTTAGCTTTTTATTCTCTTTAATTTCTACTCTGTGGTCCGTCGGAATTGAAAAACCGACTAGACGAAAAATTCTTTTTTTCCCGTGAATCAACACGAGGCCGGATCTTATAACCGGGATTAGATGATCTAATTGTTTCTTACACTTTTAGAGAATTTTATGCGTATCATTCTTTTGGGTGGATTCTAGTTTGTACACGTACCATTTGGTAGTATGGTCAGATTTTCAAGTTCTTGTCCAATTCCATGTGGATCACCTTTCCTACCCAGTCACGTCTAGCTTTGTAATCTTTTTTAACCACTTAGCTGCATTCACTTATTATGTGTATAGCCGTTTCATCTTTGTCACGACATTGTCTACACTTACTATTCTGTTGGGTATTATCCGTTTTTATTTAAACATAATTGGTCCTTATGGCATTGTTTTGTGCTACGATTAGAAAAGATTCAGTTTCTCCGTGGAGGTTTCCTTTTCGTACCCATGTCCAGGTCTTCTCGTGTGCAATTTCACCGGTTTGTTTCTTGAAATGTCAATACAGTTGTTTTTCTTCAGTTTCTGTTCCCAAGTTTTTATGGTTCTGTTTGATTTTATGTTGTCACTGCTGTTACTGATTGATTTAATTAGTCTTTCTTTGCTCTTTTTGATATATTCTTTGAATCCTCATATTGATGCATCCACGCAATCTTCAATGCTGACGAATCCTCTTCCTTCTTCTTTTCCTGACACTTATAGTCTGCCTATATCATCTCTTGGATGTAACAACTTGTGCATCGACTTTGTCGTCCTCTGGTCCATTTTAAGAATGGTCCCGAGTATCTTACAAGAGAGACCGACATGGTATTTATCCTTTTGATGAGATTTCTGCCGTGGAGATAGATTTTGAGAAATTTTCTCGTTTATTACAGGTACTTTTTTCTTATTTTTCTTTTCTCTCCACTTGTTTGAAGGTACCCGTTCCCAATATTCACAAGTACTTGTAATTTTCCTTTTCTTTAAGCGTTCTGATTTTTCTTGATGTAACAGTTCTGATCTTTCCATTATTTGTCTTTTTCCTCTTTTTATGAGCATAGCGAATTTTACAATGCCGAATCTCATCCCTTTATCCAGACAGTATATTTTTATTGTTTGTGTTAGATTATTATTTACTCCTTTTGGAGTTTTTCACACCAGCGTTTGGTGATGGAGTTTGAGTGACAGTAAATTTTATTGGATATCATTCTTCTAACGTGTCCTCACGTCCAGGTTGCATTTTTGAAATTCACCAGCTGTGACAATCAGGCTTTAGTAGGGTGTATTCCAATTGCTGCTGTAGCTGTTCATTTGAAGCTGAAATCATAAAAATTGGCCAGTCATCTCATAAGATGTATAGTAATAATATACTGAATTTTCAAGAGTCTACGACAATTTTAAATGTCCGTACAAAAAAGTCTGGATACTTTTTGAACAATCCTCGTACATCTGGTTTCCATATGATGAATAACATGTCGATAGCAGACTTTACCTTTGCAAGGTATATGTTGTCATTGCTTTCAGTTGATGAGATATTGCAGCTGAAGTATATGAAATGGTCTATTAATTTTAGAGGCTTGCTAATCATATTTACACAAACTCAGGCAGGATATGACACAAAGTCAATTTTTTAAGCGGAGTTTAACAGGTTTGAATTCAGAGTTTTCCTTCTCCTAGACTAGTTGCCTCGCCAAGGCTGAAGAACCTTGTCTGCCCTACTATTTACCTATAGCTGGAGGGAGAATAATTGGATTCATACCTTTCCCAAGGGTATTAGTGCAATGTGAAATGCATTCAGTCCAGGATTTGAACTCGTATCGCCGTGTCCAATTCCTGCGACGATAACCATTACACCAGGCTTGCTACTAAAAGTAGAGATGGCTTTTTCTCATTTAAACCCCGGAACTTTTATTTGCGTTCATATGGCGGTTAATGCCTGTTGCTGCTTATTCAATGCTTTTGTAGTAAGGATTCTTCTTAAGCAGGTATAATTGTGAGAAGCTCTAAATCATCTGCATAGTCTGCGTCTGTCTTAGTTTCCACAGGATATCGTCTGCTTTTTGCTTTCTCTTTTTTTTTTTTTTAGTGGGAAGAGATTTTCTCTGATTAGATCAATCGATGTTCGAGGAACGTAGTCTAAGCAGATTATAAACAAATATGGTGCTAATATATCTCCTTGCAAAATTCCTGCGACAATATCAAAGAAGTTGATATCGCTAACAAGTGAGTGTAATATTGCTTTTGTGTTTCTGTAAAGCATCATATTAACGGTAACAGATTCTTTGAGAAGACAACATGCTAGAAGTACTAATATTTTCGTGAGTCGTAATCATTTATAAATAGACAACATGAATATAATCTACAACTAGTTGGGATTCAGAGTTGTCACACCGAGATTAAAGAGTTCAGTCTGCTCTACTATTCACACATTGGATGAAGGTTAGTTGGAGTCAAAACTTTCCCAAAGATATTAGCGTTATGGGAAATGCAAACTGCCTTGATCAGAATTTGAACTCAAGTAGTCGGGTTCATTCTCTACTACAACAACCGTAACGCCACGAGTGCCTCCATAGTTACTTTAACAACGAGGACAATGAAACGATAAGTAAGAAACGTACATAGGAAAATGGAAATCAGAGAGAGAGAGAGAGAGAGAGAGAGAGAGAGAGAGAGAAAGTGAGAAAGGAGGAGGGGGAGTAGCAAAGAAGTTGTTTTTAAAGAAAAATGTTAAATGATAGCCATGTATACGTCACCGTTTATTTTTGCTAAATAAAAAACAAACTCCGCGGAAAAAGCTCTGGCAATAAAAGATCAGTTGAAAAACTAGGGGAATTCTCAAGAGAAAAATAAACTTCTCTGATAAGATCAAAACGAAAGATGTCATGAAAATCTTTGGTGAAGTAAGAAGATACAAAGATTTACGTATTCGGTTGGTGCAAAAATATTGGCGGTTTATATGACTTTGTTTTTGTTTCTGTGATTTTAAAACTTGATATTTTGAAATGAATTAAGTTCATTCAGCGTCTCATTTAAAGCGTGACTTTTGATCAAAAGATTTATGCTAATAATTTTGTTTTCACTGTTGATTCTTTATTATTTTAAGCTGTGACATTCGAGTAGGAAAAAAGCTTTTAAAATATTTGAGCAATTCTGTTGTAGAAATTCAAGTTTTAAGGTAGAAAGATAGAAATATTGAGATCATAAAGAGACAAGTATACGCTAGGTAAATAGTTAGATAGATAGATAGATAGAGGGTTGGTTGAGTCTTATAGCTTGTCAACCTTTGTATGTTATTTATGGCGAATCCTGTTTATTAACACACGCGCGAGCGCATGCACACACACACACACACACACACACACACACACACACACACACACACGTATTGAATATATATAATTTGTAAACGAATCGTTTATAGGTGACAGTTTAAACAAGCCAGAGCTCATTTATTTGTACACAGTAAAATGATTTCAAGAATTGCTATTTAACACTAATAGGTTTATTAGCGCACAGTTTCAAATTTTGCTTTTTAACACTCACATTTCAATTTAATATCAGCCATTTGTTTGTACACACTCAAATGGTTAAACAGTTCTATTTGACCCATAGATGGGACCCTAAAAGGTACTACCACTCCAGGTCAGAATGGACCAGATAGAGAGAGAGAGAGAGAGAGAGAGAGAGAGAGAGAGAGAGAGAGAGAGAGAGAGGGTGGGTGCGGGGTAAATAGACTTTTTAAAGAAAATGCATAATGATAGTTACAGATATATTACTGCTTTTGTTGAATTGTAAGAATTTCCTGATTTAGAGTGCTAAACTATATTTGGTGGTTAGGCTTCAGTTCTTTGGAGAGAGTGGTGTGACCACTTCGTTGCCATCACTCCCAAGTCGACTCTGAGGCGGTAGGAGTACCTGTTAGGCTATGCATGGGTAAATTGAATATATTTGTAAATTGTTAGAATTAGATAGGTACACTCGAAACCATATAACTTCGTGCAAATTACTTGTATAAATAATTGATACAATATTTTTGCTAGAAATACTTGAAACCATATAACTGTGTTTGAATATTTATACTAATAATTCATACTCAGTTATACGGTTTCAAGTAGCTACTCTTATTTGATAATAATCATTTTTTGCAAACACTTATATGGTTTTAAGTATTCATATCTAATTCTGATAATTTTCTAATCGAACTAATCCATTGATAGGACTGTAACTGGTACTATGATTTCGGGTTAGGGAGGGTCTGATTTTGTTAGGTTTGGTTTTATGGCATATCAACCATTGTTGGTTATTTCATGCCAAATCCGGTTGATATATATATATATATATATATATATATATATATATATATATATATATATGAGCCCTCTGCAGGAGATGCGGTCAGTGTGTCCTAGGCCCCACCCAAAGGGTAATAAACATACTGAATACAACCTTATTAATAAATTTCAATGTGGCTTCTAAACATGAAATGTCCCTTTTAAAGCAATTCAAAGCAAATGTCTCTTTTAAAGCAATTCAAAAATGTCCTTAAAAGATTTTAAAAGTTTTTCTCTCCTTTAGATAATTAAATTTCGATTAAATAATCAAAAACTTTAACTTTAAATTTAGTTTTACTCATTTACAAAGCTTAACTAGATTTGGAAAAAAAAAGGTCAGAAATATCGGTACCCAGTGAGAATCTAATTCTCTAAAATTGTTTGCTTAGTTTGCAAACCATGAAATAGAATGAGATGCCCTTTAGATTTTGTTGTAAGTATTCTAAAGATTTATTTAAAGCGACCTGATTATACTATTCACTCTGGCCTTTAAGCTTGAAAAAAGTATCTACTCTAGGTTTATTTATTAGTTTCTTTCAGAATAGTTGAACTATTTTAGAGTTTTAGAAAAATGGCAAAAAAACACTAGTGTGAAATGTATTTGAACATGGAGAAAGAGAAGGAAACACGAGACAGATGGAGAAATTAGGGAAAAAAATGATTTAAACGTAATGTGGATTTTGCAACGAAGCGACCACCCAATGGGAGAAAGAATTCCTTGCATCTTTTCCGGAAATCAAATTCAAATTAAGTGCTTACGTTTCAACTGAAGAACTACGCAATGGTACGTGCAAGATTTTCCAGAGGTTCTGACATTAGCCTTGACATGACACTAATGTAGTCATTTGTTAAACTTAGTCTAATTTGACACAAGGCCATCAGTATGGAACATCTAATGGTATACAAATGCTTCAAAATTTCACTGAATGCATAGCAATAACATTTTAGTTTTATCGTTGAAAATGATCAGTGGTAGTTGAGAGTATTCTGGATGAAATCTAAATGTCCTGCGCCTTTGAAGTCACAGAGCCGTAGCCTCACCACGTCTCTGATGACGCTAGTCTTGTCGACGGGGCATAGAATACTCTGATTGCGTTACCTGTAGAAGAGTAGGATCCTCCCCACCAAAAAGTGATGTCCTCGGTATGGAACTAAACTGCATCTGGTGGGGAGGCTCTAGTTCTGGAGCGTGAAGAGTAACTTCTTCATGGCCATTACTCACAGGTCAACTCTGAACCGCAATGCTGGTGCATGCTAGAGTCTCATTTATGTGTCAAATAAATATGTTTAAAATAATTAGTATTAGATTGGAATACTTGAAACCTCACAATTATGGACGCATCATTTATTTTAGGAATAAACTGAAAAAACAAACAATGTACGTGATTCCTCTAAGCATAAAATAACCCTAGAAGGTTTGATATACGGTAAAAATCAATCACTCTGATGGTGCTGCGTCTCAAAGCAAGTAGATTTTCGTGATTTTGAATTTAAAGCTTTTCCTTCTTGATCAGTTGCTATACCAAGGCTGAAAAGCCCCGTCTACTCTACTATTTACTCATACTCGGTGGAGAAGAGAGTGATACGTACTTTTTTTTCAAGATAATTAACTCGAAAGAAAATCGGAAACAGTATTGACTAGGATTTGAACAGAGCTTATTGAGTCCATTTGCAACGATGATAGCCATTACGCCAAGGAAATGTTGGTGTAAACTTTTCAAACGCTTGAATCAAACATTGATAATTTCGTGAGTTGACAGGTAATAATTTGTTAATATACTATTGGAAAAACTTTATCTGAAGGTCATCATTTAGTTAAATTCAGTTCTAATTGATCTTCGAGACCAACACCTAACGTGGCAAATCTAAGCTTCACTATGAATGTAAGAGGAGAAAAAGAGCAACCTTCGCCAATCGTTTCACTTCGTGAATATTTTCAATGGGTTTTTATCCAAAGTATTGAGTAAATCAACATTCATGATGCCAGCTAAACAAAATCTCACATTTTCCCATGTTTTGAGCTCCAATATGTTAAATAGATGGTATCGTTTGTTTTCTCTGCGTGTGAGAGAAATTTGAAACTAGCATCTTAACGAAGTGATGCCATGAGAATCTATAATCTGAAGTCTCAGAAAGGTTAAATACAAATTGGCTTATCTATTCTTTCCTCAACAAGTAAAAAGAAATCAAAGAACTATTTTGTCTTGTTTGGTTTAGTGTTTCTCTTCTGAGAATTTTTGGTTTGAGACACTTGCCATTTATCATTTATGACCGATAACTTTCATTCCCTTAGTGAGTGTCTTTGTTTAGCACAGAAGAAAAACTTTGCTTAGAATGTAGAAAACAATCTGATATCAGAGGCGTAACGATAGATTTTGCGAACCCAGGAGACATGGCTTGGATCTTTATGATGAGGTAGCTTGACTTCTTGAAGGTCATCTTCAAGATTTAGTAAAGTTATGTTCATAACGAGCGAGTGGCGTCATTTTTGTTGTCACAGAAAATGGATTCGGAGAGACAAATTCAAATTCTTGATGAAATCGTTTGCCGTGAACTGTAGGCCGATTTGCATATTTAGACTTCTGCTCGTATATGTATCGGAAATGCAAATTGCAAGATCATCTCATAACTTTAGGATATTCCACAAAATTTTCATCTGAAGGGTTAGTAAAATTATGCTATTAATTTAAATGATGTAATCTAGTTTATTAAAGGAATATTTTATGAAGCCAGAATGTTCAGGTATTAAAGGAAAGTGGTTTTGCGTTTTGTCTGTTATTAGTTTATTTACTCCAACATAAAAAAAACTAAGTGAATATACTCTAAGTGAACTAATTTCAAGTGGGTATGTGTGTGCGTGCGCACGCGTGCGTAAATATTTGCAGTTTGTATTATCACTCTAGTATCTACTCATATCATAACATTATAACCATTGGGGATTTTTAATGATAAAATTAAGATGAAATTGTTTTTAGTGAAACTTTGACACATTTGTATATCATTGCGTGCCTCATACTTCTGACTTTGTGTGAAACTTATTAAGGTAACCAGTCTAGGAGAAGGAATACTCAGAACTGAAAACTATAAAACTTACTTGTATGAATGAATAATAGTGAAAAGAAATATTATTGTTGATTAGCAGTACTTGAAATCATTGAACTATGTGCAAATAGAATTATTAGTATGAGCAACACTTGAGACCTTTTAACTGTGCGCAAACAAATGAGTTCCGGCTCGTTTAAAAATGCTATCTACAAATTATTCGTTTACAAGTCCAATATTTAATATATAAGAATGAATAAGTTTTGCTGTTAAATTGCCTACAAGGTTTGATATGACATCAATTCCAGCCAATCAACTAAAATCAAAATGTTATTGTTTAAATAAAAAGAAATTTTGATGTATTTTTATATCATTGGGCGCTCGATATTTATAGCCTTGTGTCAAATTAAGCTAGATTTAACACTGATTTCACGTCAAGACTAATGTCTAAATCTCTCGAATATCTTGTAGTACCATCGTGTAGTTTTTCCGTTGAAACATAAGAGGGTCATCTTCAACATTCAGAAAAAATAATATATAATAAAAATAGCAAATGACGTAATCGTTATTGACATTGGAAATGGATACGGCGAGGCGAGTTCAAATTCTGTACGGGGATCTTTACGTTTCACAGCACAGTAATGCTCTTGTGAAAGGCATGCATCCATCTCTTCCCTTTCAGTTAAATTGTTGGGTATATGGTCGGTACGCAAACTAGTTTAGAAGGAGGTGGATGAAGAGGTGGTGGAGGAGGAGGAGGAGGAGAATTCTTACTCACGTTTCATGTTAACCTGTCGCAGTTGAGTGGCAAAAAACGAGAATAGAATTCCCCAAGGTAGCTCGCCACTGCGTTTAACATCGTTCTGGCAACTCTTGCGTTTCCAAGTTGAGTGCATTTACCAAACCCCTTCGCCTCGAATAGGATGTGACACAAGGACAATTTTTAAACAAAGCAAAGCTGGTTTGTATTCAGAATTTTTGTCTTCTCCTAGACTAGTTGTCTATGAAAAGCTAAAGAACCTAGTCTGACTTACTATTTATCCATCAGTGGCAGGACAAGGGATGTATTCATGCCTTTCCCCAAAACATACGCACATTGTGAAACATAAACAGCCTCCTTCAGGATTTAAACTCGAGTTACCTATTTCATTTCCGACGACGATAACCGTTACGCTAATCGCGACTTTTAATGCTAAGTTGTCTTGGTCTTCTCATGAAGAGAGGAAAACCTCAACGACTGGTCTTTATAACATTATAATATTCAGATGCAGATTTTGGAGATCTCCTGAGATTGACCTATGCCTCAAGTCATCATCATTGAAATAGGCGAACTACTCATAAAGTTGTTAGGGGTCTCTTACCACTACAAGGGGACTGGCTTCATGTCGAGGGCCCTATCCAACATTTAGTAAGATTTGCTATTGTATACTGTCAGCAGAATTGCAGTAGACAATTTTCTATTTTTAAAGTTTTGGGGGCTCCCTTCTAAGGGGGTATTTTTGAATAGCTTCCTTCCCTTCTCTCTGATCCAAGGCCGTCTGCACAAGACTTACTTATCAATCTTTTTCACAACATGTGTAAGTAACACTTAAGTATTTTTAAAGAACTTTTTTTTTTATTTTAGTCCTCTTTATCACAGTGTTGTCTTCTGATTTTTTTCATTCCACACAACAACCATCTTCCCGTTAATAGGCTTGTAAATGTCGTGTCAAACTTTGAGTGATTATGTCAAGAGGTTCTACATAACGAGTTTTCAGATTATTCATCTATAGAGAATTTACTGTCATGGTATTTCACACCCGTTCCTTCAAAATGTCTTGCAAGTATGTATTCAATATGAGAAATCACATGTAAATCATTGTGTATTATGTTAGTAGAATTGAATATATAAGTATACTTATAGGGTTTAGATGATGTAAGTGTGATTAATGAATAAAAAGTACGAATGTAATAATTGTTCACATTGTTGGATCCAAAAAAAGAAGTGTGTTTACATGGCTATGCGTACGTGTCCGCATCTGAGTCTGTGTCATTATGTGCTAGGAATGTTTCCTTGCAATGCCAGCAGCTCCCACGAACCAACGTTAAAAACGTCTCTTACTAAAAGTCACCGGCTAGTTCATTTATCACTCCATTTTAAGGAGCAGGGAACTGTATGGAGAGAGAGCCAGTGTCAGATGCCGTTGCTAAAAATATGGGTAATGCTTTTACAAAACTAAAAACCAAACAAAACGAAAATGGAAAGTAACAAAAATTCCGCCTGCGGAAAAAAGTACCCCAGCCCCGCCTTAAAACGGATGCAGCTGCTACTTCCGGCTGCTTGCTACAAATGAGTAGAACTTCACCCTGGAAGAATGTCGTTTGCTAGTTTTGATAAGATTAACGATTGATTATCTTATCGAAGGATGAACTACACGGATCGATCTTTTATACTCTAAGGTTTAACAAGAAAGTCTCGAAGACCGTGATTTGCTAATTCGATTCTCACCATTCCTCTGGCATTGTGCCAAACTTACAATATTACTATATCAGAACTCTTGTTGTGGGTGCGCTTTAGGAAAAGTGGAAATTTTTAAATGTACTTTTATTTATCTAGAGAAAAAGAAGAAACATATTCTGAAGGACAATCGTTGGGAGAGGGGTCTTACCCCTCTTCAAAGATGAAGTCGGTGTATTCTACTGGCCTAGTCAACTGGGCAAAGAGAAAAAGAAGAAACAAATTCTGAAGGAATTAAAAGAATTTCCAAATCTTTTCTTTGTCTAGCTGACTAGCCTCAGATTGCAATATCTGCTGCTCTTAAATGGTCACTCACTTTAAGTACTGAACTGGATCATCACTGAGTAACTTGACTGATCTCGTAGAAGCTAATAGTTTCGACGTGACTTGACCGTAATAATTGCATTTTTTATTCAATAAATCAAATATAGTAATTAATGAGAAATATGGGAGTGATATTTTTCTTATTTACAGTCTGTGACACCATCTTGGGTTTATTTGTATTTTACTCAGAAAGATTTTGCGGTTAGTTTAAACTTATTATATCATTGAATAGAACTCATTGAAATCTTTCTTTTAAAAATTACAAGTATGATTTATTCTACTGGTCAACACTTTATTTAATTCCAATACAAATCAATGTGTTATAAAATGGCTTAAGATGTGTTGTAGACTGTAAGTTTGTTTTTATCTTGCACACATGTAGTTTACAGTACCTGTGTTGTCTGAGTGGGCACCCATCTAAATACTGAACAGGTTCATCGTTGCTTATCTTCTTGTTGAAACTCATGGTTGACTAATATTCTATACCCACATTTCTTATCTAGTAAATTAAGTATCGTCATCAAGATGATATTTCTTTCCAACAGACTCATTTTCTCTTCAGTGCTGAGAAGTTTCTTTTTCTCTAATTTTATAATTCGGGTTATCAAGAGAAGAAAGTCCTGATTCATGCAAATATGAAGTGGAAAACTGGATCAAAATAGAAAAAGTTTTTTTTAGCTATTGAAGTATACTCTTCAGTTATAAAAATTAAAAATATATCAATACACAGACTTGAGTTGGTTCAGGGTTGTTTGGTATGGTAAATAATTATCCAATCCATGACTCGTCTATTTTTTTTCTTCTGGGGTTTCCTGAAACGAAGATATGAAATAAAAACTGGAAAGACTACCTTATATAAACGAAGTCGAATTTTAATTTTCATGGTTTACTGGTCATTTTGTTTGGAGTCGGAGAAAAAGGGCACTTTGTTTCACGAGCTTCGAAAACAGACTTCTATCCCGAGGGCTGATAGGCACTGAAAAAGGGCGATTTCTCCTTTTTGGTGCCGAAAATTAAACTTTGGCTACACTGGAGTTATAGGATAGTTTTATTTGATATTATTTTCGTCAGATTATCAATTGTTAATCTTATCAAAGCTGACAAGAGACATTATTATCGAAGAAATTTTTAATGAAAAGGTTCTGGACACAGACAAAATCTCTAGATGGGAAAATAAAATTTAATTTTTATCATAAAATTAACAGATTCTCTGCTATTAGAGGATTTGTTTATTTTATGTTTGTCTTACCGATCAGTTCTTGTTGCACACCTCGTGGTACAACAGTTTGCTGCGGTGCTTTCATAATTCTTTTCGTATTTGTTCTCCGTATGGACAGTAGGCATAGCGTAATGGTTATCATCGTGGAAAATCGATGAGCGGCCTGAGTTCAATACCTGGACGCAGTTGTTGGTATTTCACTTGACGCTAAAGACTTTGGGAAAAGCACGAATCTATCTCTTCTCTTCCTAGCAATGGGTAAAATGTAGCATAGACTAGGTTCTTTAGCTTTGGTTATACAACCAGTCTAGGAGAATAAAAACTCTGAATTCCAACCAGCTTTAATCCACTTAAAATTTGTCTTCTGTCCCATTCTTCTTGCGTCGACGAGATTGTGTAAATACATACGATGACGCAAGTTCAAGTCCTAGACGAAGTTGTTTGCATTTCCCTTCGGGCTAATACCCTTGGGAATAATTCTCGGCACAGCTATGGGTTAATATTAGGGCAGACTAGATTCTATAGTTGTGGTAAGACAACCGATCCAAGAGAAGGAAAAAACTCTGAATTCTAAACTAAAAGTCGCTATTGACTCCAACCTTATAGCAAGGAAACCACAGAATCCTCACATTTATGTGGTGTGACTGTGACCCTATGCTCTTCAAGCGCCTGGGATATTTATATTTACATAATGTCTTTGGGAAAGGCATGAATCAATCTCTTCTCCAATCGGCTATGGGTAAATAGTAGAGCAGTCTAGGCCCTCTCGTCTTGTAACAGCAACCGGTCTTACAGAAGAAAACCAGCCGTACTCTGCTTAAAAAATGACCTTGCTAAAAAAATCACATCTTGCTAATGGCGTAGAGATTGGGTGAATACATCTATAGTCGGTATGGGTCGAGTTATCAGCTTCTTGAGGTGTAACAACAATGTGATAAATCAGTTTAGGGTAGAGAAAGTTGTTGGTATACGTTACAAGATAGGAAAAAAAAAATTAAGTGGGTGCGTGGTAAATTACAATATTCCTATTCGGAGCACATAATATAAATGCTATGCTGATGCATTGGACATGTTTAGCACAAAAGTAAAGTTGTATTACTGTGGTTGGGAGTATTATTTATGTTTCTATTTTCAGAGGATTTTTTGAAAGAGAGAGAGAGAGAGAGAGAGACAGACAGACAGACAGACAGAGACAGAGAAGACAGAGAGAGAGAGAAAGAGAAAGAAAGAGTTTACATATTTGTTACCTTTGCAAGGGTACATTACAGAAAGCAAACAGTAAAAACATTTCAAAAGCAAGTAACAAAAATAACATTACAATTAACAGACAAAGCATACTGAAAGAAAATTCACATAGACGTTTACAATACAAAAATGTCAAGGAAATATAAATATCGACCCATTTTAAGATAGAAAGGATAAATGTAAAGGACTAATTTACGAAAGACATGTTTATTATATAAGAGATAATTGCCTCGTGAGAGATTTTTTTATAGAAAGCTACATTCTGACATGATTAGCTAAAGAGTGAGAAATAACGTCTGTTTCATGCATTTTTATGAGTAACATGCGAAATTACTTGCGAGTAAAGATTTTACCAAATTTTCCGCCGAAGACAAAGAAAATGTATTGAGACTGAAATTTAAAAATTTTTAATCAAATGTAAAATTTTGATGTTAAAATTCAAAATTTAAATAAAGATGTATGCACATCTAAGTAATTTATATAATAAAGGTAGATGTATAAACTGTCGTTGAGACGTCTCTAATCAGGGCTAAAAAAAAAAAAAAAAAAGAAAAAAAAAAAAGGAAAATAAAGGCAGTCTCGATATCTTCTGAACAGCAATCTTTAGCGGTACACTGGATTTTACAGGTGCATCACCATTCATATTCATTAGACCACCAAGCAGGCGCCTCCGGTGGTGTAATGTTTAGCAAGCTCGACTAGCAAACCTACACGAGTGAGTTCGAGTCTCATTGGGTGCCCCTTTCATATGGCCTTGTGCCACATCTGAGCAAAAAGCTAAGTAAATTTCCATTAGACCACCAAAGCTATACACAACTTTTTTCCTGTTTCTTAAACTTAAAATTCATTTCGAGGGTAAAAGATTCGAAGATGTAGAGTACATAGAAAGAAAAACGACTATCCAAGTTCACATCAAAAGAAGAGATTTATAGGTGTTTAAACGCTTCGATATTAAGGCTATGGAAGAAACAAATATTAAAACGACTATGGAAGTTCATACCACATTAAAAGAGGGGGTTTTAGAGGTGTTTAAACGCGACAATTTAAAGGCTATGTTGTAAAATTATTAGGGACTCCAGGGTTAAAAATAGAAACGTATCAGCAGCGAATTGGCAACGAGTTCTCATTGGCTGAAGGAGACTCAAAGAGAAAGCCGTTAAGGGTGGGCGTCGGATAAAAAAAAAGAAAAGGAGTTACTTGTCGGCCAGACACGAATATGTGAATACAGTCGAAAGTTGCCGTTCCCATTCTGGGGTAAACTCGGAAAAGGGACATCACACCATACGCGAAGCTGTGAAGACGAAGCCAGTGAACAAGCAGGGTTAGAACTACAAAGAAAATTCAAGGTTTGTGTCTGCCTTTTTTCTCTTCCTGAAATTTTGTTTCTTTTTGTCAAACTAACGCGGTCGACTCAGTTCATATTCTGTTTCTCTCTTCTCGATAACTTCTTGTAGCAGCGAATAAACTTTTGTATTAGCGAACCAAGACGGAGTTTTTGTGTGTTCGTCACTTTTTCTCACGGTGAGGTTACAACAGGGTCCTGTGACACTTAAGTGCTATATGCATAAACACGTTCAACATGGTGGTACAAATGTCTATTGAGACCGTACCAGCACAGACTTCCAATTGAACACTGTAGCGTTGCAAACTTCTATTTGTGCCGTGTAATGTTACAACTGTTTTTTTTTTTGTGTGTAACGGTACAATGGAAGTAATAAAAATAAAAACGACTATGCAGCTTCACACTATGTCAAAATAGGGGTTTTAGAGGTGTTTAAACGCTACGTTTTAAAAGCTGTGGAAGACATAAAAAGAAAACCGACCATATAGCTTTACATCATATTAAAAAGAAGGGTTTCAGAAGTGCTTCGAGTAAAAGAAAAGTGGAATAAGTGTGTTGAATGGCAAGGGGATTATTTCAAGAACATATTTCATTCATTGTGTCTTCGTAAATGAAGCTTTTGTCTGGATACTTTTTAAACACACAAGGTATCGAGTAATTAAACATCCAAATATAACGAAGTTTTAAATGAGTAGAGTGCTATGTTATATGTGTAAACTGTGCAAGTCTTATTGTTCTACATGTAGCGGAAAATATCTTAGATGATATTTAAATTGTTTCTGAATAATAATGCAAGATTTTAGTCACAACAGATGTTTTACTTTAGTGATTTAACATCAGATTTGAATCTGTCAAAATCGTACAATGCATGAAACAATTTTACAAACAGAAACTGAAATTAGTAACTTTTGCCGCATCTGTTGTTGAAAATTAACTTTGAATAATTTGTATTTTTCGATTTAAAACATAATCTGATGGCCTTAAATGATAAAATAAAATTGTAATTTGAGACAAATGTAAAAACCGTTTGTCCGATGAAACTTTTTACGGGATTATTTTATTTGGTGCTGTAATAAAACATAAATTTTATAAAAGAGACAATGACTGAATTCAAACATCAACTATCGATCACAAAAGCAAACTTTAGATTTATATATGTTATGATAATTTTGATACTAATGTACTGTATTAGTTAAATCTATATAATCATAACCAGAATCTTGTATTTTTTAAGATATGATACAGCCAAATTGGCATATCTTAACGAGATGTTTTATGACGCAATGGTTTTAAAAGGTTCTAATTTAGAGAATAATCTACGAAATAATTTGATCCTGCATGTGTAAAATATTGGTTCACAATCACTCAAATCCTTTAAGTTTATTAAGTAATATAATTGCTGAATGTCAAGAGGACTTCACCTTAATCATTTGCCATTAATTATGTGATAAATTCAATTAATAAGCTGCAATAAGAAATCGAGCAAAATGTTTTCCATCGTTAAAAAGTGGTTTCAAAACCCTTTCATAAAAATTTAATCTTAAAACAAGGATCTTGTTAGTTCTAACAGATCTAGATCAAAGCACTTTTCCCATTGAAATTAATGTCATTTTAATTACCGCAATTATTTGTGTGTAATACGTTCCTATTATTTTGTAAAACACACTTCTTCCTACACTTTCAGGTTTAAAACTTAGAAATGCGTATAATACACGGGAACTAGATATTAGCTTTTTTAAAAACCATGTGCGTCACCATTAGCCAATGTGTTAGCTTAAAATTTTGTTTCTCCCACTGTGAACCTATTTTCACTGTTGAATTCTTGTTACATTTTTTGTGATCATGTCCGGACGTTTCTTCTTAGTATTTTGTGTTTCAAAGCAAAAAATCTATACAAGATAAATTCAAAGTTTTAGTCATAACGAAGTAGATCAAAAGTTGAACAAATATTAAAATTAGGTTAGATTTAGCCGCAAGATATTAAAAATAACTGATGCATATTATAAACCACAAATTGTTTTAAAGAAATTTGTAGCTCAAATTTGGAGATGAGTATAAAAATCGAGTGCCTATTATACACGAATCATTACGGCAATTCGTTTCTGGTCTGTACAACTTTCATTAATTTAGAATAATCCATAATGAAATATTTGCTTCAAATCGGTGACGAAACTTGAAAAGAAAGATAATGAAAATACCAGTTATACTTCTATCTTTATTGCGGACTTGAAATTAAGCGCAGACACATTTGGTTTTGCATTTCTGTTGGAAAAGAGTATCGATCACCAGCTAAAAAAGTTGAAACTATTTTGATTCGGTTTTTTAAAAATATTTTTGACGTCGTATTTATGCGTATTAGAAATTTGTTTTCTCTCGAAAATGTTGTCCAGTCGCAGAACTTGAAATACTCTGAGTGCATCGAAGGGGTTACACCTCTCGAAAAGGTGTTGCCTATGACACTAAATTATCACTTGACAATGAATATAGTCATTCACTTCAAATAAATCAGTTACCTTTTGGCGGAGCATAAAACCTAAAACAATAAACTGCATCTGAGGGTGAATCTTAAGTTCCGGAGATCTTGGCCGTATAGTGTCATCCCTTCATTTTCATTACTTCCAGGTCCACTCTGAACCGAAGTGGTAGTTCATCTTAGGGTTTCATCTTTTTAAAAATTATTCCAATTCGATGGAACCGTGTGCAAAAAAAAAAAAACAAAAACAAAAAATAAACAAAAAACAACAAAACACCCACAGAAAATGTAAATATGAACGTAAAATGAACGCTTTTCTTTAACCTGTATGCATAAAATAACCCTAGACGAATTGACATACCATTAAAATCACTCACTTACTCAATCAATCTTATTAAAATTAAATGCAAACAAAAAGACTCTAAGGTAAAGTTATACACATTCACAGGTTCAAATTAATAGGACATTCTTTTCTTGTACTTTTTTGGAATTTGGACTTATCAAATCTTTAAGCTAATCGTAATTTTTTATTTTTGGAAAAAAACAAAAAACAACCCTCCCCCAACCCCCCAGACAAACAAATAAATAAAAACATTTTACCTTTTATAAGGGGGTTCCCTGTTCCCTTTCAATTCAATGCTAAATGATCACCCATTTCCGGAATAGTTCGGGGTGGAAAAGACAAGTAACCAAACGGGGGTGGTCCTTTTTTAAATACTTGTTCCAGAAATGGGTGATTGTTCTACATGGAATGTGGAAGTGACCCCCACCTTACCATGTGTAAAATAATTTTTTTTTCGAAAAATAAAAAAATTATGTTAAGTTTGATGGTTTAATTGGTTCAAATCACCCCCACCCGAAAATACAAGGAGAGTTTATACCCGGTGAACATGAAAGACTTTAGGTGTAGAATAATACCGTCTTTTGTGCATTGGAGAGGGAATGAAAATCTGTCCAATGAACGTTTTAACATGATTATTTATTAAGAGCATCTATACTTGATACTATAATTATTTGCTTAGGATTATCGTTAGTTACTTAAAGTTATAACTGTGCCAATAAATGATTATTATCAAATAAGAATGATAAAGCTAGATAATATATGATTAAATAAGCATAATCAAGCTAGATAAAATCAAGCTCGTATTTATCATTGATAACTGAACCTAAATCATTAAATTCTTATCCTTAAGATACTAAAGAATATTACAAATAATTATTTCAGAAAATAATATAAATCCTCGTTCACCATTTAAATTATTTATTTGTTCTTTCTTTTCTTCTTGTAAAGACGCCAGTAGTTGGAGTTTTGAATTAATATAAAATTATTCTTATACTATACGGAGAGTTTTAAAAAATTGATATCATTTGAGATGTATGGTTTGTTTCAGAAAAATTGATATCATTTGAGATGTATGGTTTGTTTCAGAAAAATTGATATCCTTTGAGATGTATGGTTTGTTTCAGAAAAATTGATATTATTTGAGATGTATGGTTTGTTTCAGAAAAATCGATATCATTTTGTAATTCAATAACTTGACCCTTTCTCGTTCAAATGATTTTAAATCTTGACAGGATTTATAGAAACAACTCAAAATTTAGTTTAATGTTTGAACACCTTTTTCTTACCAGAGAAAAACATTTCTACACCTGACCCCCCACCACCACAAAACATTAAACATAGAATTTTGAGCTGTTTGTATTCATGCTGTTAAGTTTTAGATTATCTGAACAATTCTTGTTCAGATAATTACGAAGTAATGTCAATATTTCAGAATCACACAGTACTACTCAAACGATTTCAGTTGTTCTGAAATATCCCGTATCATATGATCTGTAGATGTTTATTGAGATTTGTTATTTTTCTACTATTTATTTTGTTAACGATTGTATAGGATTTTTTTAAATTATTAGTTTTGTTGTATAGTCATCTTGTTCTCGACCGGTAGTCACTCTTGTCGTCTCCATCTTTCATCTTATACTCTCGCTGTTCTATCTTTTTTCGTTGGAATGAATAAGCATATTTTGTGTGTTGAAGCCTTTCAACGAATATAACAGATTTGTACAACAACCGGAAATTCCGTTCACTCTCTTCTGCGGTTCTGGGCGAACTGATTAAATATCCAACTTTTTTTTTTACACTTCTAGAACCCTCGGTCACCTGATTAAGAATATCCAATGACAGTCAAGTTCTTAAATCGTCCTTAAGATTCATTGGCTGTCTAACGATTTCTGCTTTTAGGGCAAGTGTTTAAATCTTAAAATTGTCTAAACTAAATGCCAAATAAAAGTTGGTTGGCGACCGTAGTTGAGAGCGACCAGAAGGCTCCCTTTTAAATAGCTACTACACCGATGTGTAGGGGAGGGCGTTACTCCTTTCCCTGGAGTGATCCACATGCCAAATAGAAGATTAAATTTATCTAGTATTTAACAGTTAATTTAAAGGCTGTCTCTTTAAAAAGAGTTGATGACATTTTTAAAAAGTGTATCATATTTGTTGGTAAGAAATATCAAGTGATTTTTCTCATTGATGACTACTTTTAATGAATACAAATAAATATTCTCCTGTGAATTTTTATAAGCTAAAAATGTTTAAAAAGTAAAAAAGTTGGCGACCGTAGTCGAGGGCGACCAGAAGGCTCCCTTTTTAATAGCTACAACACCGATGTGTAGGGGAGGGCGCTACTCCTTTCCCAGGATTGATCCACTTTACCCTTGATACGTAGCTTATATTGCTGAGTGTTAAGCAAGGAGGTATCAAGTACTATTTTTAAAGTCTTTGATATGACGCGACCTGGGAATGAACCCCAGTCTCCCTGGCGAACACTCTACCCTCGAGGTCTATGAGTTGGTTGAAAAATGTTTAAATATCCAATTAAAAAATTGAATTAACTCAAAAAGTGTGAAAAATTATCTTTCTTTTTGTAAAATGTGCTCTGGACAAGAATAAATTTGGTCACTTCTGCTTTATTGGTTGTTGTCACGTGGTGTCCCCCTGGGTGAGGAGAAATAAGATTACTATTAATTCCTCCGTATTCGAATTAACAGTAGCAAGCCGTCAAAGAATGACCGTTAAGAGAGATAATGCAGGTCAAAATAAAGAATGGGGGTCATAGTGAAAACCAACAGATGTTTGCATTTAGTGACCAGGGGAAGGAAGACGGTAGAAGCCAAATGATTGGCCGGGACCCTAAAACGGAAGTGGCACCTTCTTCCCGTCAGGGGAAAAAAGAAATAAGAAAATTAGTCTTGAATCAGACATCGTCGTGACCAGATGGGGTGAAGCGCATGCCAAGACTCCGGGAAAAGAAAGACGGAAATATCTTGGACAAGAAAGACAAGGAACTCTACTTTCAAGCCAGACTCCAAAAATAAAATAAATGCCGTCAACCCGAGAATAAAGAAAAAGAAAGGGAGAAAGAAAAATTCTCTCCAAAGGAAAGTCGTCTAAAGATAAGTACACTTTAAAACTGTTTCTCCCTATACCCAATTATATATCCTCTCTCTCTCTCAAGTTGAAGAAAGACTAAAAACGAAAGAAAAGAGAAGAAGAAAGACATTTGTGTTCATGTACTATTCATTTATAATATAGCCGACACGTTAAAGATGTGTATCTATGCGTAATAAAATATTGATGTATTTTAATGTTCCCACGTGCTCGAGTCGTTCTTTGTATCGTTTGCTACCAATTTGTTATTTCATGTTTCTTTTTCAGTTTCTATTCGCCTTATGTTATGCTTGCTTAAAATTGTCCTATAAATTCCTTTAACATTCTTATATGGGAAACCGGAGTTGTCGACTACTATAATTAATATTATTACATATAAACCTAGAGGTCCATATCTTCCATTGCTCTAGGGGTAGGAAGACCAGTGGCCTTGGTGGGTGTGTGAATAGTGTGAAAATTGGAAACCCCTTGCCAACGGCGGTCAGTCTAGCCATAAATTAACCCCCACATAATATGCCAGTTCCTATATGCCCGAGAAAGGACTCTGAACAAGGACTCATTCTACAAGGGATCAAGTGCCAATCTGCCCCGGCTTCACATGTGCGAAGAATAAAGTCCCGTTTTGGGATTTTAGTTAATTTTCCGTCACAGTTGTTTTTTTTCCGTCACAGTTGGTTACACGATGCATGAGTTGGTTACACGAAGCAGTGCTGAAAAGTTCTTAGTCTGACCAAAAAGTGAATGATTTCCTGCCATGAAAGTACATAATATTCCATATATTAATCGTGGACTTCAACATATTTGACGTGTTCCTTCTCAAGTTTCTTTAAACCGTGTAAAAAGTTCAATAATAATTTTGAAAAATTTCGTTTCCATATTGTTCTCATTTCGAACTTTCCGGCTTTTGTGTAAACATTAACCCTCTATTTATTAAAAAGAATATTATTATTTTACTGTGCAGTCATGAATAGTGATTAAATCATTTTTTTTATTTATTTTAAACACTTTTCTTTTTCTTTTTCTGTATACTTTCGAGAATTTTTCTCTCTCTCTCTCTCAAAAAAAAAAAAAAAAAGAAATTGCCATGAGTTGAAATCATCGTAAGTTTCACAATAAACAAAGGACGGTTTATTTACAGTTTTACTATTCTTGTCCGAATTTGGGAAACTATATCCTTTCTCACTTTCAGACAATTAAGTTTACTTTGCATCTTTCTCCCAATTCCATCAGTTGGCAATCACAGATGAAAGTCAAATCGAAATAAATACTCGCATTTATTTAATCTCTAAAGTTATCCCAGATTTGTTTTAGATGATAATCTCACCGAGCCAACAAGGTTCTGGGAGATTAATATTTTTGTTCTTGGCTTATTTGTTTAACGGCATATCAGTTTCTTATGAGTAATTTAATGCCAATATTTTATTCATTTACAAAAGTTTGATTATAATCTTATTTTCAACGTTCCTTTGTATTTTTTTTTTAAATATGCGTTTTAATTTGTTCGTAACAATTTATTTACACACAGGCATATCAAATATTCCTATGTAATACGAATAATTTTTACATGTTGGTATGGTTTTAAGAATTCCTATCTAATGCCAATATCTTAAACAAAATTATATGGTTTAAAGTAACTATTCACATTTGATAATAATCATTCACACACAGTTATATGGTCTCAAGTAATTAATCATAATAACTCTTGATAAACAATTATACATTCAAATAACTATTCATAAAACAAAAAATATGTATACACTCATGATATCAAGTATTCCTGTCGAATAGATATAATTTCTTAATAGATCTTTTTGACTCATCGATTAGATCTTAACAAGTACAACCACTTCGGGTCAGGGTGGATCTGGGAGTAATGGTAATGACGAGACACTACACACTCCCCAGATTTCCAGAACTGAAGTCTCATAATCAGATACACTCTGCTCGGCATATTTAATCCCTAGGGATTGAGAAAATTTCGTGTTCTTAGGCAAACATCTAATAAGACAATGTCATTATACAGAAATAGGCATGAGCTTACAAACAAAAGTATTTATACCCGAACAATATGATATACGCGGATATAAACCAGAACTATTTGTCCACCAACACATTATATATATATATATATATATAAACACACACACATTCAGTTATTTCATTATACTGAGTTTTACGTTTGTACGATCCTCAGGTGAGCAATACAAGTGAAAGTACTATTCCCCCACCCCGCAAATATAGTACTCACATCTATGAAAAGGCTGAGATTCTTTTACCTGAGCCAACTAAATCCAGTGCAAGCTGTAAAGTATTTACTTATTTTCATGTTGGCACTTAAGTTCTTCTTTAGCCCTTTGTTTAGCTCGGGAATCCAATGATAATTAATTTTCCCTCTAAATACAATGTACAACATTTTAAACTAAAATTCTCTAGTTTTTTTTTAACCCTTCCCAAAAATTGGAAAGTGCTTGCTATTCAACACACTTATCTCTTAAGTCCAACACATTTGGAAAGTGTAAAGAAAGGAGAGTAGAATTAATTGATACAAGGCTCATTAAATAAGTTTCCAGACTTTTTTCGTATGGGCACTTTTATTGATAGTACACACCTGAAACTCTAGTCCCATTCGAAGTAATCTCCTCCGACTACAATGTATTTGTTGTACCGTTCTACCAACTTCTGGAAAGCCCCATGGAAGTCCTCTTGTGTGAGCGTGTCAATTACCTTCGTCACAGCCTCTTTTATCTCCTCAATTGTCTCAAAACGACAGCCTCTAAGTTTTTCCTTGAGCTTAGGGAATAACCAAAAGTCACAGGGAGCAAGGTCTGGACTATAGGGAGGGTGAGGAACTGTTTTGATGCCCATCTTGGTCAAATAGTCTGTGACAAGGATGGAGTTGTGGACTGGTTCATTGTCCCGCTTGAAATCCACAGACCCGATTTGAAGAGTGCTAGCCTCTTCCGACGGAATCTCTTCCTGAACTCCCTTAAAACCTCAACATAGTATTCCTTGTTGACTGTCTATCTAGTGGGAGCCCAGTGCATGTAGATCATGCTAGTACTGTCAAAAAAAGGGATCATCAAAGGTTTGAGGGTGGATTTGCTCTGTCTGGCCTTCTTGCGTCTGGGAGAGCCAGCATGCTTCCACTGGGAACTCTGTCTTTTGGTCTCTGGGTCATAGCAGTTGATCAGGCTTTCATCGCAGGTCACCAGAGGATCAAGAACTGCGGGATCTGAATTGATCAGCTCGACCATCTCCCTGCTATCATGACAACGTCTTTCTTTCTGATCTTCTCTTAGCACCCTTGGGACAAACTTCGCGCAAATCTTCCGCATCTTCAGTTCCTCGCGAATAATTGTGTAGACAGTTCCCACACTGACATCAAACTGTGCACTTATTGTCTCTATAGACACACGACGGTCCTTATCCATGAAATTCATTATTTGGCCAATCAACTCTGGTGTTCTGACTTGCTTACGCCTCCCACACTTCTCATCATCCCTCACAGACTCTCTGCCTTCCTTGAATCTCTTAGGCCACTCAAAAACTGATGTTCGATTTATGCAAGATGCTCCAAAAGCAGTCTGAAGCATTCCATACGTTTCTGTGGCATTTTTTCCAAGTTTAAAACAGAATTTTATTGCATATCGTTCTTCTAAAGTGTCCTGACGTCCAGTTTGCATTTTTGAAATCCACCGGCTGTTACAATCAGGTTTTAGTAGGGTGTATTCCAATTGCTGCTGTAGTAGTTCATTTGAAGCTGAAATCATAAAAATAGGTCAGTCATCTCATAAGATGTATATCAATAACATGGTCAATTTTCAAGAGTCTACGACAATTTCAAATGCCTGTACAAAAAAGTCTGGAAACTTATCGAAGGCACTTCGTACATTTCCTTATCAGCATAGCATTTTCAGAATGAATTTTATTCTTCAAAAACAAAATCTACACGTGAAAAGATCAAGAGAAGTGTACCACTTACAAACACACTTACGCATAGAGAGAGAGAGAGAGAGAGGGTGGTTAAAAATTATCGGGATTGAAGCTGTATATCCAAGACTCACATGAAAAATAAATGTGACGTTAATTTTCTTTAATACACTTATTCCAGCGAGTTTTTCATTGGTTAAAGCATCTCTGAAAGTTCTCCTTTGACATGGAATAAATCTGCCCCGTCATATTTTTGTAATGTTTTCCATGTTTTCAGTCTTTACTCTTGAGATGAACTTTCAATTTAAGAAACAAGAAAAAGTGTCATGTTGTCAGGAGGTCTGATAAATATGGAGGATACCGACCTTGCACAATCCAGTGTTACGATTTAAAAAAAAAAAAAAGCAAAAAATGATCAACTAATATCGAGCAAAATGTTTCAAGAACTGGCTCTGACGATGACTGCAATTCAGTAGATTTTTATTCAAGTTTAAAAAAATTAAAAAGCGCCTAATTTTCGAAACTTTTTAATTACACTTTGTAGTTTTACGTATCAACAGGTTGATATAGATATCTATTACAGAAAATTCTGTCCAATTGTATCTAAAATTTCTAGGGAAAATGTATAAAAGATTAAAAAATTTAACTGCAATTAAAGTAGAAAAAAAAAAAAAAATTAAGTCATGCTCATTGAAAAAACGATAAATAACAAAACAGGCAAAATAAATAAATAAAATTTGAAAAAAAAACCCCAACAAACAAACAAAAAAAAACAAAACCCGAAAGCCAAACAAACAAAACGAATAATATGCCTGTCAATAAACAAAGAGATTAAGGAGAACCGTCCTAGAAGACATTCCTTCACCTCTCAAAAACAAAAAAATAGTTAATTTTTGAATGCTGTTTTTCTATTTTTTTTCTTCTTTTTATGGCTCGTTTTCCTATTTCTCGCTTTCCCTGGTTTTAATATTTTTTTGAAATCGGCAAGGGAGAAAAAATGTGGAAAATAGGAAATAAATATGTCTGAACCGAGCAACCTCGTTTCAATTTATTTGCCTTTCATTTAACTTCTCCTTTAAGATATCATCGCTAACTTCAACACATTCGCCATTAGAGAACAACTGTTTAAATGAAACCTGGGCCTAAAAGTTTTTTTTCTTCTTCTACCCGCTTTCTTAACATTCAGCTGTGTTTATATATCGTTGGAGGGCTTATTTAGTTTCACTATACAGATTAGCCAATCTGCTCACACGGCAAACGAGTGCAAATTATTTATTGCAAAGTTATCGCCCTTTGACCCTTCAAAATAATTTCCGTGTCTCAAAGACATTTTTCTTTTCAAATAACCAAAGATCTTAAATGATATATTAGAAGCGTTAAACTCTGTAAATTTATTAAACGTCAAAAACGTTTAAATGCAGAGATAAAATAAGAGTACTCCTGTAAACTTATTTCAGTTTGAACTTTATTTTCTCTAATGTATTGTCACTTCAACTAATCTAGCTTGGTGTGATCTTTTATGGATAAAATTTGACACAAAATCTCAAACATAGGATACTTAGTGGAGGATGAACAGAAGGGATTTATTAATTCTAGTTTGGCAAATGGTCATAAGTATGGAGTATTTAAAATCAAACTCTAATAATGGTGTGTTATCGTGGTTTGCTATACACTACAAAATAGCATTTGGCTAGAGGTATTGGACAGCTACTTAGGATCAATCTCCGTAGTTTTTAGTTTTAGATGTTATTCCTCACATTCATCCCACAATATATATATATATATATATATATATATATATATATATATGTGTGTGTGTGTGTGTGCGCGCGCGCGTGTGTGTATATTAAGCAAACCCTTATCAATAATAGGTTTCCCAACTACATTGTTGATACTGAAATTAAACAATTCATTAATAAACCTGAACAACCTAACATACACAATATCCTTAACCATAAACAATCAATAAACCTTTACTACAAAAACCAATTTCAGTAGTATTTATAAAATTGATGAACGAATATTAAAAACCTTATCCAAACAAATGTTCTCCCTACCGACCCTACCAAAAAGTTAGACTTATATACGACAACAAATTTAAAACCTCCAACCTAATTATTTCTAATAACACTTCCCTCTCTACTGAACTTCTTGATAGGACCAACGTCGTATATACGTTTAAATGTCTCTTGGAAGACTATGTTTCCAAAGAAAATAGTGCATATTTTGGTTTTACCACTACAATTCTTTCTAGAAGATTTACAATGCACCTTAATGACTCTAGTTCCATAGCCTTACATATTAAGAACCATTTTATTCCTAAATCCAAGTTTCGAAAAATTCTTGTTGAAAGCACCACTATAATCGCATGCAAAATTGATAAGCTACGACTACAAATCCTTGAAGCCCTACATATAAAAAAAAAAAAAAAAAAACAAACCTAAAATTAATAGAATTAATTTTGAAAATAGTGACAATGTTTTGAAATGCTTTTAGTATTTTTTTTAATATTCCGTATTCCTTGATAGTATTCTATTTCCGTCGATAACGTTCTCTTTTAAATTCATCAGCAACTTAGTTTTTATCCAACTCTGCGTTCGCATATTCTTGTTATGTTATAAAAAAATTTCAAAGCTCATTTTAAAAAAACAACACTCTTTACACTAGCAAGCAACCCCTGATGATGGCATCTGAAGGGTCCGAAAGCGCTCGGGACAATTTTGGTAAATACATCCACCAATGCCGACCTGAAACCAAGACACTTATCAGGAAACTCGGAAGGATCTTAAATAAATTATACAGACAAAATTTGTCTTTTCTATTTAATGAAACATGCTTAAATCACCGACTGCTGCCTAACCACACACACACACACACACACACATATATATATATATATATATATAAAGTTTGAAAAGCGTAGACATAGAATCTCAAATGCTCGATATATAAGCGAGAAACTGACAATCGCCGAGTGCCGTAGACTGTGTCTAAGCCATTCAAACTTAGTTCTACATAAGCTGTATAACTATAAAAGTATAGAATAGACAATCAGATCGACATCTTTTGTGAGGAAGATAGTTATACAGCTTATGTAAGTTTGAATGGTGTAGACACAATCTACGGCACTTGGCAATTGTCAGTTTCTCGCCTATATATAGAGCATAAGCTCTTCTAAATTAATTTTATTCTACTAAAACGAACCTTAACCATTATATCACACGAGGGAAGATGCCTATTATATCAATATCATCACCAAGTTTAGCGGATAGCACAGAATTCCTTGAATCCTCAATCATCAGGTGCGTAATATAACTCTTTTGAATCATTTTACACAATAAGATTGAGAACATCTTATAACACTGGCAGTAACGAGAAGTGTATGAGAATGAAATATTCTTTTTATTCGTTTTTATCGATCTTTTAAAAGATACCTGTGATTCCTTCTCTTGATTTAACGAAAAAACGGCGAGTTGTTTTAATTCTATCTATCTATCTATCTATCTATCTATGTCAGCTTGTATGTATGTATGTATCTATCTATCTATCAGTATATATATCTATACACGAGGTATAATACCAAAATTATCCAAAGTGAAGTTGACTTCATAATTTTTTTCCAGATCGGCACCGACTCATCTCGGCATAATTACTTCATTATAAAAGTTGCCCAGCAGTGTATATTTATTCATTTAAATTCTAGGATTAAAAAAAAAATTCAGTTTTTATACTTTTTATCGCACCATATATGTACATATGTCCCGGGACATTGGCCCAGCGGTTAGAGTGTTCGCCAATGGCCCGGGAGACCTGGGTTCAATCCCAGGTCGAGTCATACCAAAGACTTTAAAAATGGAACTTGATACCACCTTGCTTAACACTCAGCATTATAAGGTACGGTTCAAGGGTAAAGTGGAGCAATCCTGGGAATGGACTAGCGCCCTCCCCTACACCTTGGTGTAGTAGCTATCGAAAAGGGAGCCTTCGGGTCACCCTCGACTATGGTCGCTAACTTTACTTTTATATGTACATAGAGGGTGCAGAAACAAAATTATGAATATTCTAGCATAATAATAAACGACTCTGTTATTAAACAAAATTGATCTTGATATAAAAAATAAACAAAATAAGAAGATAGACACAAAACAGTAAATTTACTCAATATGGCCACCATTTGTTTAATTATTGTATCGAAACGATTTGCATGCCTTCAAAAAATTCTTTAGACAATTTATTCCATTCCTTTTCAATAGTAGTGTTCATCATCATCATGTCACGTTGCTAGCATGGATTTCCCTGACCCTCTCTCGCTACCCGTCTCTAATATCCATCGCTGCCGGGAGGTCCTCCAGGCTACATCCTGTATCGGCACGGAGCTGTTGTAGATAGATTCTAGCTGGTCGTCCAACCTTTGCTCGTCCATGTGAAGGGGTCTTCAGGAGTACATTGTTTATGAGTTCGTCCTTACTTCTCCAGCAGTATCTCGCATGTCTGGTTCGTCTAACTTGGATAGTTTTCGTGATGGGTGGTAGGTGGCCGTACAGCTGCTCTTTTGTGGGGTGTTGCCTCCAATACAGCTCGCAGCATTCTTGTGTAATTGCCGTCACGCTTTTCTCTATAAGTTTATTTAGTGTCCATGTGGTGCATACATATAGCAGTATTGACACGACCTTTGTTTTTAAAAAATGGGTTTTATTTTATCGGTCAGGTCTGACTTCCATATGACCGATAGCTTATCGATAGCTGTCCAAGCTTTTGTTAGTCGCGTGTTGATGTCATTCTCGGTTGATGAGATGCTGCTACCGAGGTAAGTGAACTTGTCCAAAAGTTTCAGAGGACCACCCTTTAGTGTGTAGATGTCGCCTCTTTGATTAAAGCACATGTATTCTGTTTTGTCTGCGTTGACATGGAGGCCTATGCCACCTGCTGCTCGTTACAGACGATGTAGTAAGGATTCGGCTTGGGCGTGTGAATTTGCAAGAAGCACAATGTAAGCTGCATAGACCGTGTCTGTAATAGTTTGTGCCGGGTATTTTTTGTTTCTTTACTTTGTCAGCTTGAAACCGTTTTCTTTCATTTAATCTATAGACGTTCGAAGCACGTTGTCTAGGCAAATGATAAACAGGTATGGGGCTAATGTGTCTCCTTGCAGGAGGTGTGCTGCCACAATATCGAAGTAGTCTGTGTCTCCATCCGGTGAACGGACTTTTACTTTCATGTTTTTATATAGCTTCATTATTGCTGTGACGGTCTCTTTGTGGAGGTTGTAGGCGAGAAGTATTTGCTCAATCTTTCCTCTCTATATGGAGTCAAATGATTTGGAGAAGTCAACGAATAATAGTGTTGCCCCGAGGTTTTTCGGAAGAACACCTTCTAGAATTCGACGGATAGTCAAAATTTGTGATGTCATGGATCGATTTCTCTGAAAGCCATTTTAGTTCTTCCTAAGTATTTTCTCAATTTTAGGTTCTATGCAGTTGCGTAGCAGTGCATTGTAGATCTTGACCTCAATGGATGTAAGGGTTATACCTCGGTAGTTCTTGGCTATTCCGAGGTCACCCTTCTTGGGGAAAGGGAGGATGCAGCCCTTTGCCCAACTATTGTACTCTGGTTATATTCGGCGTTACAGTTTCGGAGCAGTATGTCGTCGAATTCCCTTGTCCTCCGTACTTCTGGGGGTATTTCATCAAGCCCTGCAGCTTTCCTATTTTAAATTTTTCCTAATACTAAGTCGAGTTCTTATGCGTAAACTGTCCTAAGTGAATCAATATTTGGATGGAAGTTGCATTTGTTTTGTTTTTTAAAACGCCCCAGAGAGCGTAATCAAGTGGGTTAAGATCTGGGCTTGATGGAGGCAATAAAGAAACTCCTATTATTTCAGAAATTTGTTTTGGGTTGCTTTCGGCATTAAGCAAATCATAGATTCTTTGCAGTTTCTTTTCTTGCTCACTCATATTGGGCTGAATTTTAATGAAAATGTGCTTGAATAATAGAGCTAATCAGGGAAATTTAGATCTATCACGTTTTTTTTCAAAAATTGGACTAATCAGACCAAGCAAATTTAAAAAAAAAATATTCCATATTTTGCTTCCACATACCGTATGTCTGTATGCATATGTGTATTTATCTATCTCTCTAACGAAAATAACGCTATGGAGGGCCATATATATATATATATATATATATATATATACATATATGACTCGCCTGTGACATAGTTGCCATGATGGTTTATTATTTCATTTCCTGATTTGGTAATGCCGTGCGGTTTTCAGTTCGCTGTTAAGTTAGCTAAAATCTTTGAGCGGAAATGTAAGTCAAATTGGAAAGTTTAAGCGAGTACACCAATGATCAACACAGGAAGACAAGATGTAAACAAAATGGATTCATGTCTTGTCACAGGTTTGATTGGGGAAATGAAAACTGTAAAGTGGGGTTCCTTCTAGAGTGGAGATGTCCCCCGTTTGGTTATAGCACATATATTCCGTTTTGTGTGCATTAACATAGAGGCCTATGCTTGCTGCTGCTCGTTCCAAACTATGCAGAAGTGTTTCGGCTTGGTCAGGTGTATTTGCCAGTATCGCTATGTCATCGGCGTAGTCGGCATCGGTAATTGTTGTTGCGGGGTATCTTCTGCTTCTTTTCTTCGTCAGTTCGAAGCCATTCTCTTTGATTTTGTCAATAGATGTTCTAAGTACGTAGTCTAGACAAATGATAAAGAGGTACGGGGCCAGCGTGTCCCCTTGTAGTACTCCTGCTACAATGTCAAAGTATTCTGTGTCTCCATCCGGTGACCGTACTTTTACTTTAGTGTTTCTATAGAGAATCGTTATTGCCGCTACGGTTTCTTTAGGTATGCCGTACGCTAGTAGGATTTGTTCTATCTTTCCTCTGTGAATGGAGTCGAAAGCCTTGGTAAAGTCGACAAATATTAATGTCGCTTGTAGGTTCTTTGCCCGTACACCTTCAAGGATTCTGCGGATGGTTAATATTTGTGAGGTCGTGGATCTATTTCTTCGGAAGCCATTTTGGTTTTTTCTAAGTATGTTGTCGATTTTGGGTTCTATTCGGTTTCGTAGTAGGGCATTGTAGATTTTGGCAGCTATGGATGTAAGTGTTATGCCTCGGTAGTTTTTGGCTAGTCCGAGGTCCCCCTTTTTAGGGAAGGGGAGTATGCATCCCTTCATCCACCTATCTATCGGATTTTGATTGTATACTGCGTTGCAGTGTCGGAGCAGTATGTCGTCGAATTGTCTGGTCTTCCATACTTCCGGGGGAATTTCGTCCAGCCCTGAAGCTTTCCTATTTTTAATTTTTCTGAGAACCGAGTCGAGTTCTTCTTGTGTGAACGGTCCTAGTTTAATGTCTAATTGTTTGCTAATTATTCTGGTGATTGGTTCATGCGTTATTTTTGGTGGATTTCCAAGTAAGTTTTCGAAGTACTGTTTCCACAGTTTTATTCTTTCTTGTTGGTTTGCTGCTTTAACTTTTGCTTTGGCTGTGCTCTTTCTTCTGCTCACTTCGTTTATTGTTTGCCAGGCTATTCTAGATTGTCTATCTTCCACCGAGTCTCTAATCTTATCTATCTGATTTTGAATGTATTCTGTCTGTTCCTTTATATATATGCCTGCTAATTGATATTGTGCCGTTTTTAGTTTTAAGGCATTTGTGTTTGTTGGGGTTTTTTTTTCGATAGTTTTTGGAGGCTGTTTTCACTAGTGCACGTTTTTCTCTTACCGCTAAAGTTTCCCATGGGACTCTATATTTAGTTTTAATTTTTGTTGGAATGTATTTTGCTGCTGCCTCGAGGTGTGCATTGACGAAATTTTCGTATTCGTCGTTTGGTGTACTTTTTTCCGTCTTTTCTTGTAGTGTTTCGAATCTGTTTCTTAATTCTAATACGTATTTATCTCTTATATCTTTGTTGTTTAATAGGGCCCAGTCATAGTGTTTGGTGGTCGCTGTTCGTTTGGCGTTTTTTCGTAGGCTTAACCGTATTTTCGCCGTGACTATTCGGTGATCGGTGGACACACCCTCAAAAGAGGAGTATGCCTCGCAATTCAGTGCACTATTTTTCTATTTCTTGTTTATAAGGACGTAGTCTATCTGAGCTTTAGTATTGTTTGCGTACTTGTATGTCCATAGTTTTCCCTCTCTTTTTTGGTAGTTTGTATTGAGGCATGCTAATCTATTTTCTATCATGAAATCTGTTAGATGTTGCCCATTCCTATTTGACGTGTTGTGGAGGCTGTATTTGTTGTTTCCGTTTTTCCCAATTTGGGCATTCATGTCTCCGCCAATGACTAACATGTTGTGTTTCGGGATGCTACGCACTAATGAGGATAATTCATTGTAGAAGGTGACTAGTTCAGTTTCTTCACTAACATTGGTGGGGCTGTAGCATGAGATGATTGTTGCTCTGGGGTTTCCGTTAAATGTAGCTGCCATCATTCTAGGTTGTATTTTCTCAACGCTATTAAGCGTTTTTAATGCTCTAGGTCCTATAAGTAATCCTACCCCACCTACTGCGGCGTTGACAGAGTTTTTCCATGCGGATACAGCGGCGAGCGACCAGCCATTGCCAGTTTCGCGATATTTGATATCTTCGGTGTGCGTGTATCTGTGTTCTTGTATGCATATTATGTCTATCTTATGTTCTTCGGCCGATGCGATTAGCTCTGGGAGTTGTCCTATTCTATTTAAGGTTCTTACGTTAAATGTGGCTATTTGTAGTGTTTGCTTGCATTTTAGTAGTTTTGATTGTTTGAGCTCTGTAGCTGATTTTTCGAACACTGAGGCCAGGGCTCCAACCTCAGCAGGACGCGCCCCTTTTTTACCCGCGCGAAGAGCGATGCGGTTTGTGTATGTGGTTTGAGTGTGGTCATGGTTATCTTTCGATGGCTGTTTTATTCTCTTCTGTAGAAGCCACTCTTATAGAGGAGCAGCAGTAGTTCCCCGATCGAACTAACGATCCTGAGCGTAAAGTCGTCAAACTCACGTCCAGGACCCGTTTAGGTATTGAGTTTTGTCGTCCATGGGTTTATTCAAATACCTTTACGTACATCATGCTGCTTCCCATGTGTACGCAAAAAAAAAAAAAATAAAATAAAAAGGGGGAGGGTAATTTTGGTTTAAGTTTTAAGTTTTAACTTAGTTAAAGTCCAAGATTAAGGTACTTTCGTATGACTTTCACTGGTATTGACATTTTTTTTTTTTTTTTGCTGTATTGGGACTTTTCCTAGGCTTTATTTATCTTTTTTTTTTTTTTTTTTTTTTTTTTTACTACAGTTGGGAACCTAGCAGGCTTCAGGAATTATAGAGCTTAAAAAAAAAAAAAAAATTTTTTTTTTCTTTTTCCCTTTCTCTTGGGGGGGGGGCTGTGGTAGCATTAGGTGTTTTAGGCTTTTTCTTTTTTTTTTCTAAACTACTGTTAGTGCTTTCTTTACGAATTTTTAAATTATATTATAGAAGAGATTCAAAAACATTCTGCCTTGTTCGCTGACATTTGGAAGGACTAACATCAATTTGGCTTTATAGTAGAGTAAGCGTGTCTTCACATTTAAAACGCATAGTTTAAGCATTATTTCACAAACAAAATACAGCATAACATTTTGTAAAATTCAGCATTTTAAATTGATAGGACTTAAAGACATACTGACCAATATTGATATATTTCTTCCAGTTGGCTCCTGAGTTCAAATGCTTCTTCTTCGATTTGACTTTTATTTACTATTGAAATTTTAGGTAGCTTTGGAGACGGTCTACTGGGGGGGGGAATTAATTTCATTTTTTTTTTTTCTTTTTTTCTTTTTTTTTCTTTCTTTTTTTGTGAGAGTGTTATAATTTGTGTCAGGCCAAACCATAGAACTATATTTGGTACTGTGCCCAAACGATAGTGTTAAGTAAGGTAACCTACGCAAGAACATTGAATCACATTTGGTAACAGACCAAGTGATAGTGTTATAATTGGTGTCAGGCCAAACCATAGTGTAGTATATATGGTACTGTGCCCAAACGATAGTGTAAAGTAAGGTAACCTACCCAAGAATATTGAATCAAATTTGGTACCAGACCAAGTGATAGTATTATAATTGGTGTCAGGCCAAACCATATTGTACTATATTTGGTACTGTGCCCAAACGATAGTGTTAAGTAAGGTAACCAACCAAAGAATATTGAATCACATTTGGTACCAGACCAAGTGATAGAGTTATAATTGGTGTCAGGCCAAACAATAATGTACTATATTTGGTACTGTGCCCAAACGATAGTGTTAAGTAAGGTAACCTACCCAAGAATATTGAATCACATTTTGTACCAGACCAAGTGATAGTGTTATAATTGGTGTCAGGCCAAACCATAGTGCAATATATTTGGTACTGTGCTCAAACGATTGTGTTAAGTAAGGTAACCTACCCAAGAATATTGAATCAAATTTGGTACCAGACCAAGTGATAGTGTTATAATTGGTGTCAGGCCAAACCAGAGTGTACTATATTTGGTACTGTGCCCAAACGATTGTGTTAAGTAAGGTAACCTACCCAAGAATATTGAATCACATTTGGTACCAGACCAAGTGATAGTGTTATAATTGGTGTCAGGCCAAACCATAGTGTACTATATTTAGTACAGTGCCCAAACGATAGTGTTAAGTAAGGTAACCTACCCAAGAATATTGAATCACATATGGTACCAGACCAAGTGATAGTGTTATAATTGGTGTCAGGCCAAACCATAGTACTATATTTGGTACTGTGCCCAAACGATTGTTTTAAGTAAAGTAACCTACCCAAGAATCAAATTTGGTACCCGACCAAGTGATAGTGTTATAATTGGTGTCAGGCCAAACCATAGCACTATATTTGGTACTATGCCCAAGCACTTGTGTTAAGTAAGGTAACCTACCCAAGAATATTAAATCACATTTGGTACCAGACCAAGTGATAGTGTTATAATTGGTGTCAGGCCAAACCATATTACTGTACTTGGTAGTGTGCCCAAACGATAGTGTTAAGTAAGGTAACCTACCCAAGAATATTGAATCACATTTGGTACCAGACCAAGTGATAGTGTTATAATTGGTGTCAGGCCAAACCATATTACTATATTTGGTACTGTGCCTAAACAATAGTGTTAAGTATGGTAACCTACCCAAGAATATTAAATCACATTTGGTACCAGACCAAGTGATAGTGTTATAATTGGTGACAAGCCAAACAATAGTGTACTATATTTAGTACTGTGCCCAAACGATAGTGTTAAGTAAGGTAACCTACCCAAGAATATTGAATCACATTTGGTACCAGACCAAGTGATAGTGTTATAATTGATGTCAGGCCAAACCATAGTGTACTATATTTGGTACTGTGCCCAAACGATAGTGTTAAGTAAGGTAACCTACCCAAGAATATTGAATTAAATTTGGTACCAGACCAAGTGATAGTGTTATAATTGGTTTCCGGCCAAACTATAGTACTCTAATTGGTACTGTGCCCAAACAATAGTGTTAAGTAAGGTAACCTACCTAAGAATATTGAATCAAATTTGGTACCAGACCAAGTGATAGTGTTATAATTGGAGTCACGCCAAACCATAGTATTCTGTTTGGTACTGTGCCCAAACGATAGTGTTAAATAAGGTAACCTACCCAAGAATATTGAATCAAATTTGGTACCAGACCAAGTGATAGTGTTATAATTGGTGTCAGGCCAAACCATAGTGTACTGTATTTGGTAGTGTGCCCAAACGATAGTGTTCAGTAAGGTAACTTACCCAAGAATATTGAATCACATTTTGTACCAGACCAAGTGATAGTGTTATGATTGGTGTCAGGCCAAACCATAGTGTACTATATTTGGTACTGTGCCCAAATGATAGTTTTAAGTAAGGTAACCTACCCAAGAATATTGAATCACATTTGGTACCAGACCAAGTGATAGTGTTATAATTGGTGTCAGGCCAAACCATAGTACTCTATTTGGTACTGTGCCCAAACGATAGTGTTAAGTAAGGTAACTTACCCAAGAATATTGAATCACATTTAGTACCAGACCAAGTGATAGTGTTATAATTGTTGTCAGGCCAAACCATAGTGTACTATATTTGGTACTGTGCCCAAACGATAGTGTTAAGTAAGGTAACTTACCCAAGAATATTGAATCACATTTGGTACCAGACCAAGTGATAGTGTTATAATTTGTGTCAGGCCAAACAATAGTACTATATTCGATACTGTGCCCAAACGATAGTGTTAAGTAAGGTAACTTACCCAAGAATATTGAATCACATTTGGTACCAGACCAAGTGATAGTGTTATAATTGGTGTCAGGCCAAAACAAAGTGTACTATATTTGGTACTGTGCACAAACGATAGTGTTAAGTAAGGTAACCTACCCAAAAATATTAAATCAAATTGGGTACCAGACCAAGTGATAGTGTTATAATTGGTGTTAGGCCAAACCATAGTGTACTATATTTGGTACGGTGCCCAAACGATATTTTTAAGTAAGGTAACCTACCCAAGAATATTGAATCACATTTTTTACCAGACAAAGTGACAGTGTTATAATTGGTGTCAGGCAAACCATAGTGTACTGTATTTGGTACTGTGCCCAAACGATAGTGTTAAGTAAGGTAACCTACCCAAGAATATTGAATCACATTTGGTACCAGACCAAGTGATAGTGTTATAATTGGTGTCAGGCCAAACCATAGCACTATATTTGGTACTATGCCCAAGCACTTGTGTTAAGTAAGGTAACCTACCCAAGAATATTAAATCACATTTGGTACCAGACCAAGTGATAGTGTTATAATTGGTGTCAGGCCAAACCATATTACTGTACTTGGTAGTGTGCCCAAACGATAGTGTTAAGTAAGGTAACCTACCCAAGAATATTGAATCACATTTGGTACCAGACCAAGTGATAGTGTTATAATTGGTGTCAGGCCAAACCATATTACTATATTTGGTACTGTGCCTAAACAATAGTGTTAAGTATGGTAACCTACCCAAGAATATTAAATCACATTTGGTACCAGACCAAGTGATAGTGTTATAATTGGTGACAAGCCAAACAATAGTGTACTATATTTAGTACTGTGCCCAAACGATAGTGTTAAGTAAGGTAACCTACCCAAGAATATTGAATCACATTTGGTACCAGACCAAGTGATAGTGTTATAATTGATGTCAGGCCAAACCATAGTGTACTATATTTGGTACTGTGCCCAAACGATAGTGTTAAGTAAGGTAACCTACCCAAGAATATTGAATTAAATTTGGTACCAGACCAAGTGATAGTGTTATAATTGGTTTCCGGCCAAACTATAGTACTCTAATTGGTACTGTGCCCAAACAATAGTGTTAAGTAAGGTAACCTACCTAAGAATATTGAATCAAATTTGGTACCAGACCAAGTGATAGTGTTATAATTGGAGTCACGCCAAACCATAGTATTCTGTTTGGTACTGTGCCCAAACGATAGTGTTAAATAAGGTAACCTACCCAAGAATATTGAATCAAATTTGGTACCAGACCAAGTGATAGTGTTATAATTGGTGTCAGGCCAAACCATAGTGTACTGTATTTGGTAGTGTGCCCAAACGATAGTGTTCAGTAAGGTAACTTACCCAAGAATATTGAATCACATTTTGTACCAGACCAAGTGATAGTGTTATGATTGGTGTCAGGCCAAACCATAGTGTACTATATTTGGTACTGTGCCCAAATGATAGTTTTAAGTAAGGTAACCTACCCAAGAATATTGAATCACATTTGGTACCAGACCAAGTGATAGTGTTATAATTGGTGTCAGGCCAAACCATAGTACTCTATTTGGTACTGTGCCCAAACGATAGTGTTAAGTAAGGTAACTTACCCAAGAATATTGAATCACATTTAGTACCAGACCAAGTGATAGTGTTATAATTGTTGTCAGGCCAAACCATAGTGTACTATATTTGGTACTGTGCCCAAACGATAGTGTTAAGTAAGGTAACTTACCCAAGAATATTGAATCACATTTGGTACCAGACCAAGTGATAGTGTTATAATTTGTGTCAGGCCAAACAATAGTACTATATTCGATACTGTGCCCAAACGATAGTGTTAAGTAAGGTAACTTACCCAAGAATATTGAATCACATTTGGTACCAGACCAAGTGATAGTGTTATAATTGGTGTCAGGCCAAAACAAAGTGTACTATATTTGGTACTGTGCACAAACGATAGTGTTAAGTAAGGTAACCTACCCAAAAATATTAAATCAAATTGGGTACCAGACCAAGTGATAGTGTTATAATTGGTGTTAGGCCAAACCATAGTGTACTATATTTGGTACGGTGCCCAAACGATATTTTTAAGTAAGGTAACCTACCCAAGAATATTGAATCACATTTTTTACCAGACAAAGTGACAGTGTTATAATTGGTGTCAGGCAAACCATAGTGTACTGTATTTGGTACTGTGCCCAAACGATAGTGTTAAGTAAGGTAACCTACCCAAGAATATTGAATCACATTTGGTACCAGACCAAGTGATAGTGTTATAATTTGTGTCAGGCCAAACCATAGTACTATATTCGGTACTGTGCCCAAACGATAGTGTTAAGTAAGGTAACTTACCCAAGAATATTGAATCACATTTGGTACCAGACCAAGTGATAGTGTTATAATTGCTGTCAGGCAAAACCATAGTGTATTATATTTGGTACTGTGCCCAAACGATAGTGTTAAGTAAGGTAACCTACCTAAGAATATTGAATAACATTTGGTACCAGACCAAGTGATAGTGTTATAATTTGTGTCAGGCCAAACCATATTACTATATTTGGTACTGTGCCCAAACGATAGTGTTAAGTAAGGTAATATACCCAAGAATATTGAATCACATTTGGTACCAGACCAAGTGATAGTGTTATAATTGGTGTAAGGCAAAACCATATTAGAATATTTGGTACTGTGCCCAAACGACAGTGTTAAGTAAAGTAACCTACCCAAGAATATTGAATCACATTTGGTATCAGAACAAGTGATAGTGTTATAATTGGTGTTAGGCCAAACCATATTACAATATTTGGTACTGTGCCCAAACGATAGTGTTAAGTAAAGTCACCTACCCAAGAAAATTGAATCACATTTGGTACCAGACCATGTGATAGCGTTATAATTGGTGTTAGGCCAAACCATAGTACTATATTTGGCACTGTGCCCAAACGATAGTGTTAAGTAAGGTAACCTACCCAAGAATAATAAATCACATTTGGTACCAGACCAAGTGATAGTGTTATAATTTGTGTCAGGCCAAACCATATTACTATATCTGGTACTGTGTCCAAACGATAGTGTTAAGTAAGGTAACATATCCAAGAATATTGAATTAAATTTGGTACCAGACCAAGTGATAGTGTTATAATTGGTGTCAGGCCAAACCATAGTGTACTATATTTGGTACTGTGCCCAAACGATTGTGTTAAGTAAGGTAACCTACGCAAGAATATTGAATCACATTTGATACCAGACCAAGTGATAGGGTTATAATTGGTGTTAGGCCAAACCATAGTACTCTATTTGGTACTGTGCCCAAACGATAGTGTTAAGTAAGGTAACCTACCCAAGAATATTGAATCACATTTGGTACCAGACCAAGTGATAGTGTTATAATTGGTGTTAGGCCAAACCATATTTCAACATTTGGTACTGTGCCCAAACGATAGTGTTAAGTAAAGTCACCTACCCAAGAAAATTGAATCACATTTGGTACCAGACCATGTGATAGCGTTATAATTGGTGTTAGGCCAAACCATAGTACTATATTTGGCACTGTGCCCAAACGATAGTGTTAAGTAAGGTAACCTACCCAAGAATAATAAATCACATTTGGTACCAGACCAAGTGATAGTGTTATAATTTGGGTCAGGCCAAACCATATTACTATATCTGGTACTGTGTCCAAACGATAGTGTTAAGTAAGGTAACATATCCAAGAATATTGAATTAAATTTGGTACCAGACCAAGTGATAGTGTTATAATTGGTGTCAGGCCAAAACATATTACTATATTTGGTAATGTGCCCAAACGATAGTGTTAAGTAAGGTAACCTACCCCAAAATATTGAATCAAATTTGGTACCAGACCAAGTGATAGTGTTATAATTGGTGTCAGGCCAAACCCTAGTACTCTATCTGGTACTGTGCCCAAACGATAGTGTTAAATAATGTAACCTACCCAAGAATATTGAATCACATTTGGTACCAGACCAAGTGATAGTGTTATAATTGGTGTCAGGCCAAACCATAGTGTACTATATTTGGTACTGTGCCCAAACGACAGTGTTAAGTAAGGTAACTTACCCAAGAATATTGAATCACATTTGTTACCAGACCAAGTGATAGTGTTATAATTGGTGTCAGGCCAAACCATATTACTATATTTGGTACTGTGCCCAAACGATAGTGTTAAGTAAGGTAACCTACCCAAGAATATTGAATCATATTTGGTACCAGACCAAATGATAGTGTTATAATTGGTGTCAGGCCAAACCATATTACTATATTTGGTACTGTGCCTAAACGATAGTGTTAAGTATGGTAACCTACCCAAGAATATTAAATCACATTTGGTACCAGACCAAGTGATAGTGTTATAATTGGTGTCAGGCCAAACCATAGTGTACTGTATTTGGTACTGTGCCCAAACGATAGCGTTAAGTAAGGTAACCTACCCAAGAATATTGAATCACTTTTGGTACCAGACCAAGTGATAGTGTTATAATTTGTTTCAGGCCAAACCATAGTACTATATTCGGTACTGTGCCCAAACGATAGTGTTAAGTAAGGTAACTTACCCAAGAATATTGAATCTAATTTGGTACCAGACCGAGTGATAGTGTTATAACTGGTGTCAGGCAAAACCATATAACTATATTTGGTACTGTGCCCAAACGATAGTGTTAAGTAAGGTAACCTACCCATGAATATTGAATCATATTTGGTACCAGACCAAGTGATAGTGTTATAATTGGTGTCAGGCCAAAGCATATTACTATATTTGGTACTGTGCCTAAACGATAGTGTTAAGTATGGTAACCTACCCAAGAATATTAAATCACATTTGGTACCAGACCAAGTGATAGTGTTATAATTGGTGTCAGGCCAAACCATATTAGAATATTTGGTACTCTGCCCAAACGACAGTGTTAAGTAAAGTAACCTACCCAAGAATATTGAATCACATTTGGTATCAGACCAAGTGATAGTGTTATAATTGGTGTTAGGCCAAACCATATTACAATATTTGGTACTGTGCCCAAAGGACAGTGTTAAGTAAAGTAACCTACCCAAGAATATTGAACAACATTTGGTACCAGACCAAGTGATAGTGTTATAATTGGTGTCAGGCCAAACCATAGTGTACTATATTTGGTACTGTGCCCAACGATAGTGTTAAGTAAGGTAACCTACCCAAGAATATTGAATCAAATTTGGTACCAGACCAAGTGATAGTGTTATAATTGGTGTCAGGCCAAACCTTAGTACTCTATTTGGTACTGTGCCCAAACGATAGTGTTAAATAATGTAACCTACACAAGAATATTGAATGACATTTGGTACCAGACCAAGTGATAGTGTTATAATTGGTGTCAGGCCAAACCATAGTGTACTATATTTGGTACTGTGCCCAAACGATAGTGTTAAGTATGGTAACCTACCCAAGAATATTGAATCACATTTGGTACCAGACCAAGTGATAGTGTTATAATTGGTGTCAGGCCAAACCATATTACTATATTTGGTACTGTGCCCAAACGATAATGTTAAGTAAGGTAACATACCCAAAAATATTGAATCAAATTTGGTACTAGACCAAGTGATAGTGTTATAATTGGTGTCAGTCCAAACCATAGTGTACTATATTTGGTACTGTGCCCCAATGATAGTGTTAAGTAAGGTAACTTACCCAGGAATATTGAATCACATTTTTTACCAGACCAAGTGATAGTGTTATAATTGGTGTAAGGCAAAACCATATTAGAATATTTGGTACTGTGCCCAAACGACAGTGTTAAGTAAAGTAACCTACCCAAGAATATTGAATCACATTTGGTATCAGACCAAGTGATAGTGTTATAATTGGTGTCAGGCCAAACCATAGTGTACTATATTTGGTACTGTGCCCAAACGATTGTGTTAAGTAAGGTAACCTACCCAAGAATATTGAATCACATTTGGTACCAGACCAAGTGATAGTGTTATAATTGTTGTCAGGCCAAACCATAGTGTACTATATTTGGTACTGTGCTCAAACGACAGTTTTAAGTAAGGTAACCTACGCAAGAATATTGAATCACATTTGATACCAGACCAAGTGATAGGGTTATAATTGGTGTTAGGCGAAACCATAGTACTCTATTTGGTACTGTGCCCAAACGATAGTGTTAAGTAAGGTAACCTACCCAAGAATATTGAATCACATTTGGTACCAGACCAAGTGATAGTGTTATAATTGGTGTCAGGCCAAACCATATTACTATATTTGGTACTGTGCCCAAATGATAGTTTTAAGTAAGGTAACTTGCCCAAGAATATTGAATCACATTTGGTACCAGACCAATGATAGTGTTATAATTGGTGTCAGGCCAAACCATAATTATATATTTCGTACTGTGTCCAAACGATAGTGTTAAGTAAGGTAACCTACCCAAGAATATTGAATCACATTTGGTACCAGACCAAGTAATAGTGTTATAATTGGTGTCAGGCCAAACCATAGTGTACTGTATTTGGTACTGTGCCCAAACGATAGTGTTAAGTAAGGTAACCTACCCAAGAATATTGAATCACATTTGGTACCAGACCAAGTGATAGTGTTATAATGTGTTTCAGGCCAAACCATAGTACTATATTCGGTACTGTGCCCAAACGATAGTGTTAAGTAAGGTAACTTACCCAAGAATATTGAATCTAATTTGCTACCAGACCGAGTGATAGTGTTATAATTGGTGTCAGGCCAAACCATATTACTATATTTGGTACTGTGCCCAAACGATAGTGTTAAGTAAGGTAACCTACCCATGAATATTGAATCATATTTGGTACCAGACCAAGTGATAGTGTTATAATTTGTGTCAGGCCAAAGCATATTACTATATTTGGTACTGTGCCTAAACGATAGTGTTAAGTATGGTAACCTACCCAAGAATATTAAATCACATTTGGTACCAGACCAAATGATAGTGTTATAATTGGTGTCAGGCCAAACCATATTAGAATATTTGGTACTGTGCCCAAACGACAGTGTTAAGTAAAGTAACCTACCCAAGAATATTGAATCACATTTGGTATCAGACCAAGTGATAGTGTTATAATTGGTGTTAGGCCAAACCATATTACAATATTTGGTACTGTGCCCAAAGGACAGTGTTAAGTAAAGTAACCTACCCAAGAATATTGAACAACATTTGGTACCAGACCAAGTGATAGTGTTATAATTGGTGTCAGGCCAAACCATAGTGTACTATATTTGGTACTGTGCCCAACGATAGTGTTAAGTAAGGTAACCTACCCAAGAATATTGAATCAAATTTGGTACCAGACCAAGTGATAGTGTTATAATTGGTGTCAGGCCACACCTTAGTACTCTATTTGGTACTGTGCCCAAACGATAGTGTTAAATAATGTAACCTACACAAGAATATTGAATCACATTTGGTACCAGACCAAGTGATAGTGTTATAATTGGTGTCAGGCCAAACCATAGTGTACTATATTTGGTACTGTGCCCAAACGATAGTGTTAAGTATGGTAACCTAACCAAGAATATTGAATCACATTTGGTACCAGACCAAGTGATAGTGTTATAATTGGTGTCAGGCCAAACCATATTACTATATTTGGTACTGTGCCCAAACGATAATGTTAAGTAAGGTAACATACCCAAAAATATTGAATCAAATTTGGTACTAGACCAAGTGATAGTGTTATAATTGGTGTCAGTCCAAACCATAGTGTACTATATTTGGTACTGTGCCCAAATGATAGAGTTAAGTAAGGTAACTTACCCAGGAATATTGAATCACATTTTTTACCAGACCAAGTGATAGTGTTATAATTGGTGTAAGGCAAAACCATATTAGAATATTTGGTACTGTGCCCAAACGACAGTGTTAAGTAAAGTAACCTACCCAAGAATATTGAATCACATTTGGTATCAGACCAAGTGATAGTGTTATAATTGGTGTCAGGCCAAACCATAGTGTACTATATTTGGTACTGTGCCCAAACGATTGTGTTAAGTAAGGTAACCTACCCAAGAATATTGAATCACATTTGGTACCAGACCAAGTGATAGTGTTATAATTGTTGTCAGGCCAAACCATAGTGTACTATATTTGGTACTGTGCTCAAACGACAGTTTTAAGTAAGGTAACCTACGCAAGAATATTGAATCACATTTGATACCAGACCAAGTGATAGGGTTATAATTGGTGTTAGGCCAAACCATAGTACTCTATTTGGTACTGTGCCCAAACGATAGTGTTAAGTAAGGTAACCTACCCAAGAATATTGAATCACATTTGGTACCAGACCAAGTGATAGTGTTATAATTGGTGTCAGGCCAAACCATATTACTATATTTGGTACTGTGCCCAAATGATAGTTTTAAGTAAGGTAACTTGCCCAAGAATATTAATCACATTTGGTACCAGACCAATGATAGTGTTATAATTGGTGTCAGGCCAAACCATAATTATATATTTCGTACTGTGTCCAAACGATAGTGTTAAGTAAGGTAACCTACCCAAGAATATTGAATCACATTTGGTACCAGACCAAGTGATAGTGTTATAATTGGTGTCAGGCCAAACCATAGTGTACTGTATTTGGTACTGTGCCCAAACGATAGTGTTAAGTAAGGTAACCTACCCAAGAATATTGAATCACATTTGGTACCAGACCAAGTGATAGTGTTATAATTTGTTTCAGGCCAAACCATAGTACTATATTCGGTACTGTGCCCAAACGATAGTGTTAAGTAAGGTAACTTACCCAAGAATATTGAATCTAATTTGGTACCAGACCGAGTGATAGTGTTATAATTGGTGTCAGGCCAAACCATAGTGTACTATATTTGGTACTGTGCCCAAACGATAGTGTTAAGTAAGGTAACCTACCCATGAATATTGAATCATATTTGGTACCAGACCAAGTGATAGTGTTATAATTTGTGTCAGGCCAAAGCATATTACTATATTTGGTACTGTGCCTAAACGATAGTGTTAAGTATGGTAACCTACCCAAGAATATTAAATCACATTTGGTACCAGACCAAGTGATAGTGTTATAATTGGTGTCAGGCCAAACCATATTAGAATATTTGGTACTGTGCCCAAACGACAGTGTTAAGTAAAGTAACCTACCCAAGAATATTGAATCACATTTGGTATCAGACCAAGTGATAGTGTTATAATTGGTGTTAGGCCAAACCATATTACAATATTTGGTACTGTGCCCAAAGGACAGTGTTAAGTAAAGTAACCTACCCAAGAATATTGAATCACATTTGGTACCAGACCAAGTGATAGTGTTATAATTGGTGTCAGGCCAAACCATAGTGTACTATATTTGGTACTGTGCCCAACGATAGTGTTAAGTAAGGTAACCTACCCAAGAATATTGAATCAAATTTGGTACTAGACCAAGTGATAGTGTTATAATTGGTGTCAGGCCACACCTTAGTACTCTATTTGGTACTGTGCCCAAACGATAGTGTTAAATAATGTAACCTACACAAGAATATTGAATCACATTTGGTACCAGACCAAGTGATAGTGTTATAATTGGTGTCAGGCCAAACCATAGTGTACTATATTTGGTACTGTGCCCAAACGATAGTGTTAAGTATGGTAACCTAACCAAGAATATTGAATCACATTTGGTACCAGACCAAGTGATAGTGTTATAATTGGTGTCAGGCCAAACCATATTACTATATTTGGTACTGTGCCCAAACGATAATGTTAAGTAAGGTAACATACCCAAAAATATTGAATCAAATTTGGTACTAGACCAAGTGATAGTGTTATAATTGGTGTCAGTCCAAACCATAGTGTACTATATTTGGTACTGTGCCCAAATGATAGAGTTAAGTAAGGTAACTTACCCAGGAATATTGAATCACATTTTTTACCAGACCAAGTGATAGTGTTATAATTGGTGTCAGGCCAAACCATATTACTATATTTGGTACTGTGCCCAAACGATAATGTTAAGTAAGGTAACATACCCAAAAATATTGAATCAAATTTGGTACTAGACCAAGTGATAGTGTTATAATTGGTGTCAGTCCAAACCATAGTGTACTATATTTGGTACTGTGCCCAAATGATAGAGTTAAGTAAGGTAACTTACCCAGGAATATTGAATCACATTTTTTACCAGACCAAGTGATAGTGTTATAATTGGTGTAAGGCAAAACCATATTAGAATATTTGGTACTGTGCCCAAACGACAGTGTTAAGTAAAGTAACCTACCCAAGAATATTGAATCACATTTGGTACCAGACCAAGTGATAGTGTTATAATTGTTGTCAGGCCAAACCATAGTGTACTATATTTGGTACTGTGCTCAAACGACAGTTTTAAGTAAGGTAACCTACGCAAGAATATTGAATCACATTTGATACCAGACCAAGTGATAGGGTTATAATTGGTGTTAGGCCAAACCATAGTACTCTATTTGGTACTGTGCCCAAACGATAGTGTTAAGTAAGGTAACCTACCCAAGAATATTGAATCACATTTGGTACCAGACCAAGTGATAGTGTTATAATTGGTGTTAGGCCAAACCATATTTCAACATTTGGTACTGTGCCCAAACGATAGTGTAAAGTAAAGTCACCTACCCAAGAAAATTGAATCACATTTGGTACCAAACCATGTGATAGCGTTATAATTGGTGTTAGGCCAAACCATAGTACTATATTTGGCACTGTGCCCAAACGATAGTGTTAAGTAAGGTAACCTACCCAAGAATAATAAATCACATTTGGTACCAGACCAAGTGATAGTGTTATAATTGGTGTCAGGCCAAACCATATTACTATATCTGGTACTGTGTCCAAACGATAGTGTTAAGTAAGGTAACATACCCAAGAATATTGAATCAAGTTTGGTACCAGACCAAGTGATAGTGTTATAATTGGTGTCAGGCCAAACCATATTACTATATTTGGTACTGTGCCCAAATGATAGTGTTAAGTAAGCTAACCTACCCAAAAATATTGAATCACATTTGGTACCAGACCAAGTGATAGTGTTATAATTGGTGTCAGGCCAAACCATAGTGTACTATATTTGGTACTGTGCCCAAACGATAGTGTTAAGTAAGGTAACCTACCCAAGAATATTGAATCACATTTGGTACCAGACCAAGTGATAGTGTTATAATTGGTGTCAGGCCGAACCCTAGTACACTATTTGGTACTGTGCCCAAACGATAGTGTTAAATAATGTAACCTACCCAAGAATATTGAATCACATTTGGTACCAGACCAAGTGATAGTGTTATAATTGGTGTCAGGCCAAACCATAGTGTACTATATTTGGTACTGTGCCCAAACGATAGTGTTAAGTATAGTAACCTACCCAAGAATATTGAATCAAATTTGGTACCAGACCAAGTGATAGTTTTATAATTGGTGTCAGGCCAAACCATATTACTATATTTGGTACTGTGCCCAAACGATAGTGTTAAGTAAGTTAACATACCCAAAAATATTGAATCAAATTTGGTACTAGACCAAGTGATAGTGTTATAATTGGTGTCAGTCCAAACCATAGTGTACTATATTTGGTACTGTGCCCAAACGATAGTGTTAAGTAAGGTAACCTACCGAAAAATATTAAATCAAATTTGGTACCAGACCAAGTGATAGTGTTATAATTGGTGTCAGGCCAAACCATAGTGTTCTATATTTGGTACTGTGCCCAAACGATATTGTTAAGTAAGGTAACCTACCCAAGAATATTGAATTACATTTTTTACCAGACCAAGTGATAGTGTTATAATTGGTGTCAGGCCAAACCATATTACTATATTTGGTACTGTGCCCAAACGATAGTGTTAAGTAAGGTAACCTACCCAAGAATATTGAATCACATTTGGTACCAGACCAATGATAGTGTTATAATTGGTGTCAGGCCAAACCATAGTACTATATTTCGTACTGTGTCCAAACGATAGTGTTAAGTAAGGTAACCTACCCAAGAATATTGAATCACATTTGGTACCAGACGAAGTGATGGTGTTATAATTGGTGTCAGGCCAAACCACAGTACTATATTTAGTACTGTGCCTAAACGATAGTTTTAAGTAAGGTAACCTACCCAAGAATATTGAATCACATTTGGTACCAGACCAAGTGATAATTTTGTAATTGGTGTCAGGCCAAGCCATAGTGTACTCTATGTGGTACTGTGCCCAAACGATAGTGTTAAGTAAGGTAACCTACCCAAGAATATTGAATCACATTTGGTACCAGACCAAGTGATAGTGTTATATTTGGTGTCAGGCCAAACTATAGTGTACTATATTTGGTACTGTGCCCAAAGTAAAGGCCCAGGCTGTGAAAACGATAGTATTATACGCCATATTAGACTCAACGTTTTACTTGGGATGTTAAAGATGAACACAAAGTAAACAGACTGATATTTCCTCTTTCGTGCTCAGAATGTTTTCTTACACTGTTTATATAATTAATGTTTCTAAGAAAAGGAATTTCTGATTCACATAAATATTTGGTGGTAAACTGGATCAAATTAGTTAATTCTTTTTAAGAGAAGGAAGAAACTCTTTTCCCAGAGAAATTTTAAAAATATCAATAGGTATGTTTGGTTTTAAATTAAGTCACTGGATATCGACTAGTAGTATATATTTCAACTGAATATCAAAGGAAGTGTTTATGAAAGGATTTTGGATTCTTTTATAATTTTTAGTGTTTAATCATGAAGAATGAATGATGGAAATAAAAGTTTAATTTCTAATTCAAATTCATTGAAACCTCAAAAAGGAGTTTTCTTTTATATTTGTTTTGCAAAATAAATTTTTGTAGGATATTTCGATGTTGGTCAGTAAAAGCCACGATACAATCATTTTTACTAATCCTATAGAGATGGGATGTGACATAAGATCAGTTTAATTTGGGGTACACTGGAAAAAGTAAACCTCTCCGAGGCCGAATGTATGTTGGAGAGTACAGGAACTGCTTTACGAATTTTACATATTGATTTTATTGTCGTTCCTGGTACAATTCGAGACAAAGATTACAATGCCACCAATTAAAGTGGCGAAGTTCGAAACTTAGCGGAGAAAGGAGGCTTTAACTCACCTTTGACTTGGTGCTTCTTTGAAGAAAAAAAATCCATTTGTGGATTCAGCTATCAATTTTTTCCCTCACCCCCCACGAAAACGAGTGACTGTACATAGTATATCTTCATATCTATTTTCTTTTTATTAATTTTAACGGCATGCCAACTCATCTAAGGTTATTTTGGGCCTAAAGGTTCATTGTACGTTCATATTTACATTTTTGTGTGGTTGTTTCTCAAGAGATTTTTCTTTTTGTACTTAGTCCTGTTGAATACGAATAATTTTTAAACATCTATTTGAGCCACAGATGGTACCCGAACTGGTACTACTACTCCGGGTGAGAGTAGACCTGGAAGTAATGCCTATGAAGGCGTACTCCACTTTCCCCAGATAACTAGAACTTTAGCCTCACTTCATAGGACGCCTCATTTTTTCCGGAGGAGGTGTCTTAACTCTCTGCAAGGGATACAGTCAGCTAATTCTAAGTCCGAACAACATGGTATTTATTTTTTGTTCACTTATGCTTATTGAGTTCTTTCTGCTTTATACACCTTAAAATGTAAAATAAGCAAATTACGATATAATACAATAAATTCTTCTTGCTTTTTAAAAACGTAGTTTTTAGTTTAAAATAAACTAATAATAGAAAATCCGCATAATCGATAACTAAATGAATAGTAAAAAAAATCAAATCTGTCAATAAACGTCGAGCGATAAAATAATATATCGAAATAACTGTATATTAAGAGAAAACTCAAACAGCTGGCGTCTTTACATAAAGGAGAAAAAAGAACAAATAAACAAAATAAAGTTGGCGCGGATTTGAACAAGATACGTAAAGAATAGACTTTAAAAGCGTACAATAAATATTCCCAAAATACCTACATTAAATGGCTTTTTTTTCTTATTTAAAAGGAAAAGCACACAACACAAATAGTTTAAATGCATTCCTCAAGAAAAAGTATTTAGAGATATAAAGAAAAATGCTCACCGGAAGTTGCTGCTTTTTATAAACCGCTGCAAACGTAAGATCTTTTTACTTAAGTTTTATTTGAAGCCCCACCTGAGGGACGAAGCTGTCTATTTTAAAAATGGCGATGGAAATAGTATTGTAATCTTAAGTACTTGAGGATGGCGTATGCAGAAATGGACTAATAAACAGAAATGATACAAAATGGAGAAATCCATTTAAGAACCGCTGTGATTAAAATAAGAATTTAATATTACGGGACAGTGGGGATGATTCAAAAATAAGTAATTTAATAGTTTTATACATATTTTTATACGACAATGAATTGAAAAAAGCGAAAGCTATATATACAATATTGTCAATAATTTATATCCAGATAAATTCACAAATATTCTAAAAGAATCATAGACTGATATATCTTTATTCAATAACGCACCTGCGGGCGCACACAT